>OX621266.1:3600000-3977604 GCA_951640165.1 Pseudoips prasinana | reverse complement strand
GGACATGTGACCTGATCGATAGTATATTCGTAAGATGGGGGGGAGAGTAGACCGCCAGCGCGGTATATCGCACTAAACTGGCAACCCTGTAGCCACCAATATTTTTATTTACTTTTTACAACACCCGCACTAGGCCAGGTATATTAAAACTCATCTATATGAAACTTTTAATCATTCTAAATCTAGTATTTTTCAGAGAAGTGGTTAATAATAATTTGACGAGATACAATTTAAAATTGATCACACTTCTTTGTTGTCTCACCTAATTGTTTACTGAGTACTAACAACTTATCTTAGTATCATTACTAAAGGATGGTAAAATAATTATTTCCGATGTCATTAAATAATTTAATGAAATCGTATTGACATTTTTGAAATGAAATCTTTAGCGGCGTTGTGCACTTTATTTGCTTAACTATGTTAGGCCTGAAACGGAACCCTTATAGATTCGTCATGTCTGTCTGTCTGTCCGTCCGTATGTCACAGCCACTTTTTTCCGAAACTATAAGAGCTGTACTGTTGAAACTTGGTAAGTAGATGTATTCTGTGAACCGCATTAAGATTTTCACACCAAAATGGAAAATATAATTATAATTTTGGGGGTATACATAGAACTGAAACTCAAAAAAATTTTTTCATCGTACCCATACATGTAGGGTATCTATGGATAGGTCTTCAAAAATAATATTGAAGTTCCTAATATAATTTTTTCTAAACTGAATAGTTTGCGCGAGAGACACTTCCAAAGTGGAAAAACGAGTGCCCCCCCCCCACCCCCCACCCCTGTAACTTCTAAAATAAGAGACTGATAAAACTGAAAAAAATTATGATGTACATTACCATGTAAACTAACAACGAAAATTGGTTTGAACGAGATCTAGTAAGTAGTTTTTTTTTAATGCGTCATAAATCGTAAACCGCAATTGACCTTTCATTTAATCAACTGCTGCGGAACCCTTCATAGGCGAGTCCGACTCGCACTTGGCCAGTTATTTAATTTATTCCCACCATAGGGAGGGAAGCATCTTCCACTCGCTACACGGATCAAATTCAAAACAGTACTTTCGGAGTAAAAGAACGAAAAAATAGTTTTCACTTCCATCGGCAGTCCCCAAAGATGTGTGTTTTTTAAACTGGGACATTATTCACGCACGGCCATCTGATCTAAAACTAAGCAGGGCTTGTACTATAATGCTTGTAATATAAACCAGGTAACAGATATATGTACTACACATACCACTTTCCTTTTGTAAATACATGAGTAAGTAGTAAGTAAGTATTTATTTCGCTTAAAAACGTGGTACATACAGGATGGTTACAAACTATATAATAATATAAAAATAAATAATCAATAATCGGAGTATTATGTCAATAATTATAATCATGAATTCACTCCTTATGGTCTAAGAATTCAGTAAGGTTGTAGAAGACCTTATCTATAAGCCAGTGTTTTAAAAGAGAGAGAGGTGCGAGCAGTACTGAATATACGAATTTATACGAGTGGAAATAGGGGGGGGGGGGGGGGAGAAAAAAGCATTCTCACTTGCGGCATGTTGCGTCCCTCGCTCTCTCTTCGGGGCAATTCTTCCTTTTACAAGATTTAAGGATCGATATTCGATACTCGCGCACGAAGGGTTCCGTACCATCACACTAATATTATAAAGGCGAAAGATTGAGAGTGTGAGTGTGTATGTTTGTTACTTCTTCACGTCTAAACGGCTGAAGCGATTTCGATAAAATTTGGTATAGAGTTAGCCGACACCCTATATTAACACATAGGCTATAATTTATAAAGATTAACGCGGGTTAAACCGCAGGGCACACCTATTAAAAAAAATTAGAATCAGTTCCCAAACAACAGTGTAATCACGTAACATACATTAAAAAACAATTGGGAAATAGGTGAAAATAGCTAATTGTATGTTGTTAATATAGCTGGGTCTCCATCATCATCATATCAGACGCAATAAGTCCACTGCTGGACAAAGGTCTCCCCCAAAAACTCCATAATAATAATTGCCAGTCTTTTGTAATCCGCATCTAGCGGTTTCCAGCAACGCTCTCAAAATCATCGAGCCGCTCATAGCTCGATGCTCTCACCGGTCCGTTAGTGATCGGTTAGGTTAAGCAACTAAGCACGCGGTCAGTCCATAGATGGGTGACCATGAAAATGGGTTAATTACTGAGCTTATCCGTACTTCGGAGGGCACGTTAAGCTATCGGTCCCGATTGCAGTCATTAGACAACAGTCGTTAAGCCATGTCAGAGGCATACTGGGTGGCTTGAATAACTCTGACACTAGGGTACTAACCACTGCCCATACGATAAGTAAGTAAGATCATCAGAATGGCTAAGACGCGGGTTACTTTTAAAATCAAAACTCGTGACTACATTCAGAAAAAAATTAAGGCAGAATCATCTTAATATTACAGTTTGTGTAAGTACATATATATATATATATATATATATATATATATATATATATATATATATATATATATATATATATATATATATATATATATATATATATATGTACTTACACAAACTGTAATATTAAGATGATTCTGCCTTAATTTTTTTCATCTATGGACTGACCGCGTGCTTAGTTGCTTAACCTAACCGATCACTAACGGACCGGTGAGAGCATCGAGCTATGAGCGGCTCGATGATTTTGAGAGCGTTGCTGGAAACCGCTAGATGCGGATTACAAAAGACTGGCAATTATTATTATGGAGTTTTTGGGGGAGACCTTTGTCCAGGAGTGGACTTATTGCGTCTGATATGATGATGATGGAGACCCAGCTATATTAACAACATACAATTAGCTATTTTCACCTATTTCCAAATTGTTTTTTAATGTATGTTACGTGATTACACTGTTGTTTGGGAACTGATTCTATTTTTTTTTTAATAGGTGTGCCCTGCGGTTTAACCCGCGTTAATCTTTATAAATTATAGCCTATGTGTTAATATAGGGTGTCGGCTAACTCTATACCAAATTTTATCGAAATCGCTTCAGCCGTTTAGACGTGAAGAAGTAACAAACATACACACTCACACTCTCAATCTTTCGCCTTTATAATATTAGTGTGATGGTACGGAACCCGTCGTGCGCGAGTATCGAATATCGATCCTTAAATCTTGTAAAAGGAAGAATTGCCCCGAAGAGAGAGCGAGGGACGCAACATGCCGCAAGTGAGTGTGCTTTTTTCTCCCCCCCCCCCCCCCTATTTCCACTCGTATAAATCTGTATATTCAGTACTGCTCGCACCTCTCTCTCTTTTAAAACACTGGCTTATAGATAAGGTCTTCTACAACCTTACTGAATTCTTAGACCATAAGGAGTGAATTCATGATTATAATTATTGACATAATATTCCGATTATTGATTATTTATTTTTATATTACTATATATTATATAGTTTGTAACCATCCTGTATGTACCACGTTTTTAAGCGAAATAAATACTTACTTACTACTTACTCATGTATTTACAAAAGGAAAGTGGTATGTCAGATTTTCATATTTAAACAGTTGTAAATTAAAGTCATTTAGTTAGTTAGTCAAGTTCATTCTAGCACACATAAAAAATCTGCAAATAATAGTATACGAGGATCTACTTTTTTAAAAGCATTTAGGTAACCTAAATTGAAAGGTATATCCTTTCAATGTTAGGTTGATACCTATACTTTGAGATTTCTTAATTGTATGTGGAACCGCGGGAGAGGTTTTTACATACTAATGAGTTAACCTCTCGTTCATCTGTAGTACGAACATTCCAATTTTGACGTTATATAGGGATATAAAATTGACGGGCCGGGTGGCGTGGTTCACAACCAGGACAGAAATTTGTGTGCATGAACATCTCTGTTTGCCTAGATGTAATCATCTATATACGAGTAAGTATGTGATTATTTACAAAAGAAAAGTAGTATATGTTATCTGGTTTCCATAGTACAAGCTCTCCTTAGTTTGTGATCAGATGGCCGTGTGTGAATAATGTCCCAGAATATTATTGTTATTATTGTAATCTGTTAGAATGACTTGTTAATTTGTAGCTATGGCATAAATACTCATAATTGATGTCGGTTTATTACTTTTCGTCGTTCTCTAAAAGACGCATGAGTCTTCGATTATTTCCAGAATCTATAATAGGAATTACCTTATTTTTTCATGTCTGGGAATAAGTTCCATATATCCATACATGTACTTACTTATTTGACATCTTTAGGTGAATGGTCGCGATTTCCTAATATTACTTACTTCCTCATCCCTTTGACCCAATTGTGGCCCGGATTCATTGCTCTCGAGTGTATTTGATCATATAGAATTATAGTTAAATTTAAGATAATAATTATTTAGGAAAATACCAATTTCTTTAAGTTATTGTCAAATTAGTTATCCAGCGATAGTAGTCCGGCGAAACATACTCAAATGGGCAAACACGGTATTTGGTCCAATTAAAGCAATTATTTAGTAAGTGAAACCAATTTGTTCGATCAGTTGTCTTCATCTATTTTGTACGGTGAAGCATTGCAAAGTTCAAAAAAAAAAAACAAGTAGGTAAGTAATCTACTTTTTAAAAGCATGTTCTCGTCAATCAGTAAAGCAATATACCTATATCTAATGAATAGTACCTTTTGTTACTTGTATTTGGAGGTATCATCAGAAAGCAAACTTATTTTCTTATTTTAAAGTTTATAAATCTTCGTGTTGTTGCCAATACAAAAAATAATACATTTTACTACATTAGCTAAATCAAACAAATTCATTACAGTGCTACCAATATGGTTATAACAATAGGCAACTTTGTTACATAGTGGTTAACCACCAATTTACAAATTATGAGCTGATACTGAGAAATTTTCTTAAGAATAAAATGCCCAAAATCTTTTTGGCCGACCCGCGATTTCAACCCAGGACCCTTTTTTACAATTTAGTGTGATTTCAACATTTTTATTACCGCGACATCTATTAAGTACGCACTGTAGTTTTATGCTAGCTAGAACATATCATACATCAGTGATCGTGACCTGCTTCAGCAGTCTAAGCGATACATAGTGCAGTCAATCCGCAGCAGAGGGCGTTAAATTACATTTGAAAAGATTAGTAGAAAAAATTATGTACCTATTTAAATAATAATATTTATTGCAGTAATTCTAACAGTGGTTACTAATAAATACTAAGTATGTTTCGTTCCATTATTAAGGTTGTTATAGTTATTAAATGAGTTTCTATTCATAAATACACGGAAATATAAGAGTCAATTAGTTCTTATTTATTAAAAAAATAGATATTTTCTTAGAGATTAGATTGCTTTTATCCATATATACACCAGGCGTTCGTTCTACACTTAAACATACTAGGTACATCCCGTGACTCACACTTGAGGATTTTATAAAGCCAGGTTTTCAACACCCCTTTGCAAGAACACGTTTAGTCAATGCGTGTGCGCACACATACACAACTCAATAGAGGCAACTTCATTCAAAACTGTCTCAAACAGCCGTAGTTCGAACTTCACGTTCGTTTCAATACATTAACAACATCAGCTCCTGTAAACAAACTCCTATAGAAATTGAAAACTTTCGAATAGAACTTTTCCAGCCGAATCGATGGATAGTATATACAAGAATGAATGCCGTACTAAGCAGAATCTGTGAGAATGAGGTGTCTCGACAAACTCTTCGAGGTACATATATACTTACTATAGACGATTCATGTACTATCCAAATACATAATGTGACTCTTCGAATGTATAAGATTGAAACAGAACAAATCAATTATGAAAAACTATCACTAATTAACTTACCTGCAATTAAGTCACATGTGCCAAATACTACAAAGCTCCTGAACCTGGAAGGAGTGGACCTTAAAAACCTGTGGTTCCTCTCGTAAGCTCTACATAAAAGTGAAGATAATAGTGCAAGTGAAAACAAAGGCCTTTCCCTAAATGTGAAAAGTGTTAGTGTCTGGACCATTGTATTATAAATAACTTTAATTATAAGCCTTTTTATTGTCGTGTATAAAAATAAGTATAATCTATCAAAAATGTTTAATCGAAATTTACCGAATCCAATATCTTCGGTAAATGTCGATCCTGATGAGGGAGGAGTTACTCGTGCATATATTCCAGAAGGTTCCATGCGACCTGGTAGACTAAACATCCTTTCGTAGAGTCAGCAGTCTGTCGGGACACAGGCTGCATCCATCAAAACAACTTTTATGCATACGTTGCTCATCCCGGTGGTCTGTTCCACCTCCCACTCTGTTTTAGATTAAGGTTTGCCATATTGTGTACTGGCACTTGATGTTCGATCGTCGAACAATAAACTCGTCTCTACAATTAATATTTTGTATTTTTTTAAAGTCGCTCTTGCGCGCCCCCGATTAAACTAGCTAGCTAAGTAACATTAAGTACTATTATAAAATGATTTTTTTTTAATGTTTTAACAATCCGTGTACCTAATTATCTATATGTATGTAACTAGAAATAATTATGTATACTTAACTATATTATTACAAACATGTTCTGACTATAAACAAGCGCTTTTTTAAATTAACGTGAATTTAGTTTTTTATTTTTATTTTATTTTAATGCATCGGTACATCTTGTCATCGGTCCGCCGATGGTTCGCGGTCGCCACTCAAGAACCTTTCTGTACAGTGTTCTAACGGCTATATTTCTAAGAAACATACAAAGAGTATCTAGGTAAGTTATGATTTTTTCTTTTAAATTGGATTCAATGGATCTTTTAGGCGCTGTATGTATACTGTATATATGTATATGTGTACGTTTTGGGTGAACATAAAGCGTGTAACTCGCGTCATCGTCATGTCACGTTTCCCGTTATATGTACGAGTACACTATACAGTCCAGTACCACAGCTACGATCGATGCACAAAAAGCGAGGGCAACCTTATGGCGAGATAAATTTGCTCCTCCTTTGTTGGTCCCGCGAAAGGAAAAATTACCTCCCGGAAATAATTTGGCCAACCTGGAAGACTCTTAATAGACTGCGTAGGTACCCAGGTTTGTAGATCCAAAGAAAACATGTGCAAATGGGATTACATTGGTTTCGATAGCGATTGTTATCACGCCCCTAGTATCCTTTAAAAAAAATATTCAATGTACAGTTTTGACTTTCCTACGATTTTATTATATGTATAGATGATAATTAAAAAATGATAACGCCGATATATAACCCTCTTGGAGTTGTTGTGGAAATAATATTGCAGTTAAATCTCTTACAATGTCATCTATGCAACAGCTACTGACGTGTAAGAAGACGGTAGTTTGATATTTGACTGGCACAACTACCCTAAAGAAAGGGCTTTAAACTAGTCACAAGACATTTATTGTGTCGGATATAAAAATGAATCCATTGGATGCATTATAAAAAATACATTTAATCTAAAACGAAGTTTACCCGTGATAGGTCTTGTAACATTTATTATACAAGACTGGCGGACGAATGAACTTAACCGCTAAAGTAAACGCTGCCGCCGGATACTGGATCGAAAATCAAGTTAGTTACATAGACATAATTATGTAGGTCAATGAAAAAATTTTAGATAGATAGATAGATTAACTCTTTATTGTACACCAATATTAAGATCTTACATTACAGGAGCATGTAAATAAAAAGTATACAATTGGCGGTCTTATCACTAAAATGTGATCTCTTCCAGACAACCAAAGAATGGAAAATAATAGGGATTATTTAAGAGGGCAGTCGTCGGTGTACGTATACTTTGTTAACAGTACCCGTTGGTACTCAGTACAAGAGCCTACTATATATACCTACTATTTACACTATATACATACATACTATATACATACATACTATACATATACATACTATTCACATACATACACACTATATAAATACATACATACCTATAATAGATAGAAACTTACATATCACAATATTTCCTACTTGTTCTGTCAATGTATCCTATAGTGATAGGTAGTAATCCTTTACACTTTTCTGGAACGTGTGTAAACTTTGTGCTTGGCGTACTGGTATTGGCAGTGCATTCCACAAACGAACATTCTGAACAGCGAAGGATTTATCAAGAAAGGTTGTGGAATGCGCTGGCATTTTTAACTTAAGATTTTCCGATGATCGCAAAACTCTCGAATGTGACTCGTATAGAAAAGAAAACCGTTTTTTAAGGTATAAAGGAAAGGATGGAGTAAACAAAATGTTGTACAGCAATGAAAGTATATGAGTATCCCGACGAAGGCGTATAGATAGCCACTTGAGCTTGGTACGGAATTCAGAGACATGATCATATTTGCGAAGGCCAAATATGAATCTTATGCAGACATTTTGGAGGCGCTCAAGTTTATCAAGCTGGTTTTGGGTAAGATCCAGATAGCTGACATCTGCATAATCTAGTATTGGGAGAAGAAGGGATTCTGCGAGCGCAATTTTAGTGGTCATAGGCAGGAAATTGCGTAGTCGACGTAAAGAACCAAACGATGCGTATAGTTTACGGCTAACACACTTCATTTGAGTATCCCAGGACAAATTGCGATCGAAAAAGATGCCGAGATTCTTAACACTTCTACTGAACTCAATTACAGTACCATCGAACGTTATTTGTGGAAGCTGTGACCATGGCACTTTTGATATCATCCTCGGGCTACCGATTATGATGGTTTGTGTCTTGATGGGATTGACTTGAAGCCCGTATGCACGACTCCACCCACAAATTTTGTCTAAATCTGTATTTATGTGACTGACCGCAAAAGATAACCTATCTAGGGGAGTTTGGAAATATATCTGAAGGTCGTCAGCATAAAGGTGGTAGGAGGAGACAAGTTGATTAGAGATAGAATTTATAAAAATTGCAAAAAGTAAAGGAGATAAAACGCCACCCTGAGGAACGCCTGCAGTTGTGTTGCACCAAGAGGAACGAGTGTCATCGATACAAATAGACTGCCGGCGGCCAGACAGGTAACTACGAAACCAGTCAATGACCGTTGGAGATACGTTAAGAGAGCGCAAGATTCCAAGTAGTATGTCAAAATCTACGGTATTAAACGCATTGCTGAAATCCAGAAGAGTAAGCACTGTCAGTTCTCCGCGCTCCATGCTAGATCTTATGTCCTCCGTAATATGGACCAGGGCCGTGGTCGTACTGTGTCCAGGACGGAAACCGGATTGGTAAGGATTGAGGAGATTATTTTTGGTAAGAAAGGTACTAAACTGATTATAAATGAGGCGTTCCAAGACTTTGGAGAGGAAAGGTAATATGGAAATTGGGCGATAATCGGAAAAGGATGTGGGGTTGGATTTTTTGGGGAGAGGAATAATTTTAGGATCTTTCCATAAAGCTGGAAAAATGCCAAGGGTAATAGAAGAATTTAGGATATGGCAAATAATAGGAAGGATTTCATTGAGGATAGGAAGGACCATATTACGGGTAATACTATCGTTTCCGACTGCATTTGATGAAATGGATTTGACACTCTTCTTAACGTCACAAGCAGAAAATTGACTAAAAGTAAAGGAAGTGTAATTGGGAGTAGGAATCGATGAAAGAGAATTTAAGGTACTAGTTTTGGTTGCCCTGTTGAAATTGGGCGAAGCAGAGAAGTGTTTATTCAAAGAATTAACATCAAAGTTTTTTGGAATAGCGTTATTTTGAGCTTTTCCTACTCCCAAAGAACGTAGAAATTTCCATATTTTTGCAGGATCTCCATTTTCAATGGAGCTGTGGATGTGTTGGCGTTGTGCACTCCTACACACCTTATTACAATGATTTCGTAAGTTGATATATTTCTCCCGATTGAAGTCGTTAGGTCTACTCCTAAAACGAGATTTGGCAGAGGCTTTTTTGTCCAAAAGTATTTTTATTTCCCCAGATAGCCATGGCGCAGGTAAATGTTTCACTCTGATGGCACGACTCAGAGCATGTACATCGTAGAGGTTAATAATTGTTTTGTTAAATATTTGCACCTTTTCGTCAATCGACTCTGCAGCTATTAAAGATGACCAGTCAATGCTGTTAGCATCTGCTCGGAGATGTTCCAAGTTTATACCACCAAAATTGCGCTGCATTAGTATTTTAGATTTTGCCTTAGGTGGGCGAATTTTGTAAGAAAGGAAGAGAAGGTCATGGTAAGAAAAGGCATCTGCTAAACACTGCCCGTGCTTAGCGACATGGTTTTGAGAAGAGACAAGAATAATATCAAGGAGCGAAGGAGCGGAATTGGGGAAATGATGAGTTGCATTTAGAGGAAGAATACAAAGGTTACTAGATTCTGCAGCAGAAGTTAACAAGGATGAACGAGAGTCGTTCTTTAACAGACAAGTGTTAAAATCACCCATTATAATTGAGTGGTCGTAATTGGGAGTGAATGTTTCAAGTAAGAGCTCAAAAGAAGAAAAGAAATTTATACGAAGAGAAGGACAGTAATATACACCAAGTAAAATTTTGGAATGGTGTAGCTCAACTTCAAGTAGAAGATGTTCACCAGCGTTTGGTGAAGGTGGCTGAGAGGATAAACTAAGAATAGAGTAGTTGAAATGATGACGAAGATATATCGCAACTCCACCACCACCGGTTCCAGTTCGATCATTTCTGATGAGCTGAAAACCAGGTAGTGAGTAAGAGGCTGAAGGGAGACAAGGTTTGAGCCAAGACTCAGAAACAAGGATAGCATGAATATTTTTACATTGGAAACTGGCCAGCATATCGGAAAAATGAGCCGGAATACTTTGGGCATTTATATGAATCACATTGAAATTACGCGATACATCGGCAAAGTGGGATTCCAACGTATCCCCAAGCGATGGAATACTAATAAAACTGTCGCCATCACTATTGGCCGAAAAATAAGATTCAGAATCACTACTTTCATCTTCGGTGTTAGACATAAAAAACAAAATAATTCAATAAACTAAATAATATAAATATATGTAAAATACTTAAGAACAACAATACAAAACAAATAAATATACAATACGCAATATCACCTTTAACTAACCTACCAGTTCAGTGCGTAAAGAGAATTAATGAGAGTTTTAAGTTTGTTTCTACTCACCCCGTTTGAAATCTAGTAGCGTGTAGTAGAATTACAGGATGTCTATGGTATGGTGTCATATTAAAAGTTAAACGCGTCATTTGACGTTTCTATTATGCAAGTGTGGAAAAGATCACAAATGAAATGACGTAAAGTTATAACAAAGAAATCATAGAATTCTAAACAATTCAGAATATGAGAACATAACAACACTTAAAGTTAGAAATCAATAAAAAATTATGAATAAAATAGGTAGAAACAGAAAATACGTAAATGCAATTATGTAAAAACATCGCTAATGTGCGTAAACACACGTAAACAATATTAAGAAGATACAAATTAAGTCAACATGAATTACTTCTTAGTTCTTCGAGTTTTCCCGACTGCAGCCGTAGTAGACGTGTCCGTGGCCGCGATTTTCGAAGCGTCTTCCTTGGTGTGCTGCGGCGCAGAGCCGATCTTGTTGAGATCCTCCATCGAGACGACCTTGTGGCGGCTGCCACCTCGATCCAGGATATATATGACTCCGTCCCGAGTCCAAGTATTTGAAATTCCGTGGCGCTGGCGTGCAGCCATGATATGACATTTTATTTTTTTAATAATACGACATTGATTTCCAATTAGAAAACAAGTTAATATTTTTTATACACGAAACTCGATTTTCGATCCAGTGTGCGCCACCAATTTTGTACTATGTTTGCCATTATTAATTACTAGCTGTGCCCCGCGGTTTTTCCCGCGTTAAACTTTATAAATGATCACAGCTCCTCCACCGTAGGTGATAGCGTAATAATATGTAGCCTATATGTTGACCCGATCTCTTAGTAATATTCATGCAAAATTTGAAGTAAATCCATGCAGTACTTTTTGAATTTAGCCCGGACATACATACAGACAAACAGACAAAAATTCTATAAACTATATTTTTGTATTCGATATCGATAGTAAATCTAGCTACAAGTATCCTTTTAAAAAAATATTCAATGTACAGTTTTGACTTTCCTACGAATTTATTATATGTATAGATTAGCCAATTGCTTTCACCAGTCCGTAACTGATCGACGAGGTTAAACGACCTGCTGAAGCACCTAGGCACGTAGGCAGTCTATAGATGGATGACCGGGTAAAGTGGTTTAACACTAGAGTGCACGCGCGGGCTACATATGTAGCCCAGCGTGTAATATTGTCGCATATAATTTTTGTTTGCCGCGCTACAGCGCAATCGTCTAACGTATTCCTCAAGCATAACACCCCGCTCCCGCCAGGAGCGTGCCGACTCCCGCAGCTTACAGACGTCTGCAAAAATCGCCCTTGAAGTTGATGGGCTACGCCTGTAGCCCGCGCGAGCGTTGGAGGAATTTAAGTGTTTAGTGTGCAAGTGGTGAAATTGAGGTAAATATGAAACATTTGTTGCAGTATTACTACAAAACGTACTGTTAATTATTTTTTAAGTGTTTGTTGTTTATATTTATGGGCTTTTCATGTATCTTTATTCTGTTTTGTTCACTTTTTAGATGGCGGGTAACTCGAACAGATTGTGTGACCAAATACAAAGATGGCTGCTGGAGGATAATAAAGACGACGACATTTCGAGCGAAAGTGAGGAAGGCGGAGAATCCGCGGAACAAAGTGGCCCGCTTGGATCTCCTCACCATTCTGATACGGAACAAGATGGCGAGGAAGACGAGGACGAAGATGAAGACGTGCCTCCATCGACTTTGGCTTCCTATCAGTCTCGTAATGGTACAAAATGGAGCAAGATTGCACCGCCTACCTCAAGAACTAGATCTCACAACATTTTAGTCCGTCCACCAGGCCTAGTAGGTGTAGCAAAAGATGCTAAAACGGCTCTCCTATCATTCCTGCTGTCAATACCTCCTACAAGTCGGATTTGATCTTGCAAGACCTTCTATTGAGCGTCGTATATACCCAGAGGTATTAAACTGAAAGGCAAACTGCAACAAAATATGCCTATTCGGGGAGGACTTGGTCGGTGTGCTTTTTGCAGTAGGGCTCGCGACCGTAGCACGCGCAAGCAATGCAGCAAATGTATGAGGCGTATTTGTAGCGAACATCAGGCAGTCGTGTGTCCGGAATATATGCCAATAATACAATATATGCCAAAAAATCAGTTGGTCGGACGCCGGCAATACGAACGCACGCATACTCTCGATTGCTGCATCGCTACTACGTTTCTCAAACTTTTCTCTTATTTTTGTTACAAAGTGTTCATCATGTTTACGTGTCATCGCTGTAACACCGAGGCAATGGACGGAGTACAATGTACACATTGCCATAATCGGTTCGACTTTACATGTGCTGGACTCACCGAGTCAAGATACCGCAAACTCGCTGAAAGTAAAAAAGCTGCGTGGAAATGTGGTACTTGTAAGACCGGATTAGGGAGTTCTCTTAATCAGCCCTCCGCCACTCCAGTATCCAGCGAACCAGTGCACGATGACTTTGAGAGCATTCGTGAAGGATTGCGTAAGGTAACAGATCAACTCGCATCGTTACCGCTCCTAGTAGCAAATGTGAAGGCAATACAGGAGGACATATCGGAACTTAAGGCCATTAAGAGTGAAATGTTGGAGATAAAACAATCACTATCCTTCGCTCATACTACAATTGAAACTATCACAAAGAAGCTAGCAGACGTTAATCAGCAAATTGAAACGTTGAAGAAAACTAAGGAAGAGGTCTTGCGGTTCGATCAGCGTCTGGAGAAGATCGAGTCAACTATTCGAGAAAATGAGCAGAGATCAAGAATGAACAACATCGAGATTAAAGGCGTACCCGTTTCTCCCTCTGAAAACCTGTATTCAATTGCGGCGTTAATTGGTACCGTGATTAACTGTGGTATTGCGAAAGAAAATATAAATTACATAGCCAGAGTTCCTCAGCGCAACAATAAAAACGCTAAAAACATCATTATATCAGTGCATAACCGATATCTGAGAGATAATTTCATAGCTGCGGCAAAAAAATGTAAGTCTCTATCAGTTTCTGACATTGGACTCAGTGGAAACAGCAAGATTTTCGTCAATGATCATTTGACTCTCGAAAACAAAACGCTGCTTAACAGGGCTAAAACTGTAGCAAAGGAAAAAAACTATTCGTTTATCTGGATAAAAAACTGTACAATTTTGGTAAAGACGAACGAAACTTCGCCAACCCATGCTATCAAAACCGAGGCAGACTTGAAAAAAATTATTTGAATCTTTTAAAACTTCAAACGTTCTTAAATACCATAAATATTTTATCATGCTTGAGAAACACTGGCTTGTTTACGCACTATTCATTAGCCACCTGGGTGGTCCGCCCTATTGTTCTCTTATCGCTGCGGTTGGGGACAGTTTCTTTTACCTGCGTTAATTATCATAATTTTGTGCCTTATTACATTTACTTTAAAGCTAATTTTCATTTAATACCTTCCGCATTCATTTTATTTCTATCAGTTGTTTTTAACAGAAATAACCTTTTCTTGGGTTGTTATAATAACTGTTGGATTCTTGCTACTATAACATATTTATTGCAACTTAACCGTTACCTTGAAGTTCTTACTGTTTTATTACTTAGTATATTCAGTGAGCGCCATACTGTCGTCCTAAGTTTTAATATAGTTTTTAGCCGTTTACGCTGCCTGCCGCTATGTAGTATTCCATCTGCAGTTTGCTATTATTCTATACATTGTTTACCGATTATGCTAATTATTATGTTATTTATTCTTATTTTTAACAATGCCACTTAATATATATTATCAGAACGTGCGTGGCTTACGCACAAAATCTTCACACTTCCTTAGGAACATTTCCCTTAATAACTATGACGTGGTGTGCTTGACAGAGACATGGCTAAATCACGATTTTAATAGTGAAGAATTGTTTGACGTACGCTATTTAGTTTGGAGGCGTGACAGGGACTACGTGGGAACTAATCAGACATTAGGGGGTGGCGTCCTTATTGCTGTTCGGAGGGAACTTGTGGCAGCCGAGTGCACCGACTGGCGCTCCTCGGCTGAAGATATCTGGGTCACTATAACTCTTAAGCGTTCTAGATCAATTCCATCATACAAATTACATATTTGTACAATTTATGTATGCAAACAAAATCAGGGGCACTCATTACTAACGCAATTAAATAACTTCAATAATAAACTAAATGACATTGTATTAAATAATATTTCCGATTCTTTTATAATCCTAGGGGACTTCAATCTACCTAATTTAACATGGCATCCAGCTAACGATGGACAATCCTTCTATCCTAGTAACATCCTAGGTTCTGTTCAATCAGAGCTCCTCGACATACTCAACACATGCAACTTACTGCAATATAACTCTGTTTTAAACCAAAACAATAGAGTATTAGACTTAGTATTTTGTAATAATCATATTACCATTGCCAAGTGTATTGACCCCCTAGTTCCTGAAGATCTGCATCATGCAGCTCTAAGTATTTCCGCCAATTTTATTGAATATCATACATTGCCATGTCAAATGCGGAAAAAGTTCTTACATCAATTAGCCGATTTCACCTCCATATCGCAGCAGCTTGACCACTTTGACTGGCACAAAGATTTTAGTGAGCTTTCTTTAGATGACGCTTTATCGTTACTGTATGCTAGATTACAAGAATTACGCGAATCTCATGTGCCCTCTAAAATTGTACGTTCTAGCACGAAGTACCCGCCCTGGTACAAATCTCCGTTGGTTAAAATTCTTAAAGAAAAGTTCAAGCACCTCCAAAAATACAAAAACTATGGTAACTTGTCAGACTATAACTCGTTTTTAATTCTAAGAGCCCGAGCTAAAACTTTAGAAGTTGTGATGTTTGACCAATATATAAAAGCAACAGAAGATAATATCAAGCAATCACCCAAAGTTTTCTGGTCCTATGTCAAAAGCAAACAACAATCTTCTAATATCTATCCCTCCATCATGACATACGGACAGAATTCTTCGGGAGACGGTGCGACGATCTGTAATATGTTTAATGATTTCTTTAACTCTAACTTCCTTAAAGCCTGCGTGAGTTCATGTGACCCTACTTATAACATTCAATCGCTGACTGACACCGCTGCCAATGTAAATTCCGTAGAAGTCTGCGAGGCCGAGGTGCTAAAACTACTCAAGTCAATTGACTTGAATAAGTCTGCGGGACCTGACGGAATCCCAGCTATTTATATCTCGAAGTGCGCACAAAGTCTATCACTGCCTCTTACCATCTTATATCGACGTTCGCTTAGCGAAGGATTGATGCCACTTGTTTGGAAGACAGCATTTATTACCCCTATTCACAAAAAAGGCCCTAAACATCAAATAGAAAATTATAGACCTATATCTAAACTATGTTTGTTTGCAAAAGTTTTAGAAAAGATTGTTTACTCCACGGTGTATCACAGTATCAAACACTCTCTAAACGATGATCAACACGGTTTTTTAAAACATAGGTCTATTGTGTCAAACTTACTTGTCTGTTCTGACTATCTAACGCAGGTAATGTCTGAGCCCTCCCAGGTTGATGTAGTCTATACAGATTATAAAAAAGCATTTGATCGTATATATCATCCTATTCTTCTAAGAAAATTACTTAGAGTGGGAATCAGAGGCGACCTATTCAGATGGTTTAAATCCTACATTGAGAACCGTTGTCAGACAGTAGTCCTAAATGGATATACGTCTGCAACAGTTCATATACCCTCAGGAATTCCCCAGGGTTCCCTATTGGGCCCCTTGTTATTTGTAATATTTATTAATGATATCGCTTCCTATTTTTCTCACTCTAAGGTTATTCTGTACGCTGATGATATGAAAATTCTATGCCCGATATCAAGCGTTCGTGACTGTCATAGCCTCCAGCAGGATCTGATAGCGTTGGAAAGATACTGCCTTCTTAATAAGCTCGAACTTAATGTCTCCAAATGTTACGTCAGTAGTTATACTCGGAAACCGTGTCCTATTATTTATCCATACGAACTCCATAATACAATTTTAAACCGAACTAATGTCACTAGAGATCTAGGTGTACTCTTTGACACTAAGTTGCTCTTTGACAGTCATATTGAAAGTATTGTAAGCAAGGCCTCTAAAGCACTTGGCTTTATTTTAAGACTATCTAAGGATTTCAAAGACGTCAAAACATTTAAAATTCTTTATTGTTCCTTTGTTCGCAGCCATTTAGAATTCGCTTCGCAAGTATGGAATCCGAATTACAATACTTACATCGACAGAATTGAGCGCATTCAAAAGCGATTTCTACGATTTTTGCAATTTAAAACTAGATTTTATACTTCCGACTATCATATAAGATGTAGGAAATTTCACATTTTACCCTTACATGAACGTAGGCGCATCGCAGACTTAACATACTTACACAAAATTGCAAATGGTTCAATTAACTGTCCCGAACTTTTAGAAAAGATAGGTTTAATAGCGCGCACTATACCATTACGGAAACCTCACATAATCTTCATTCCCAGCGTTAAGAGTACATACAGGCAAAACTCATTTATTATACGTACCAATAGGATTTTTAACAAGCTCTCTTGTGTATATGATCTTGACCTATTCAATACCAGTGTTTCCAAGCTTAAACATACATTAACGCAAGCTTATTTCTCGTAATTTCGCATTTGCTAACCGACCTTTAACCTAATTTATTAATGTAATATCTATCAGTGGAAACTTGTAAATGGCTTTTAGATTTCTATAAGTTATGTTTAAGTTACCTGCTAGCTGTAAGTATCCCAAAAAAATGTAAAAAAAAAAAAAAAAAAAAAAAAAAAAAAAAATAGACTGATTTATTACCCGTTACTTTGATAATAGATTCAATTAGATTAAAATAAATGCCTTTTGTGATAAATATTACGTTCCTAAACGAAAATAAGACTAAGAGAACTCACCCTTCCAAATATTTGTTGATTTTTAAGAAGTTTATGTTTAAGTTTCAAATTATAATAAAAAATCTAAATTTTGTTGATTTTATGAGCCATTTTGATAAAAATAAATATGTTTAGTAATTATATGCTGTGTTTTAATAATTTTTTTTCCTTATTCAGAGAAATAATTGACTCATAAGTGGGCTACACCTGTAGCCCGCGCGTGCGCTTAAGGAGTATATATGGGCGCGTGCACTCTAGTGTTAATATCGGACGGTCTCCGTGTACGTTAAGCTGTCAGTCCCGGTTGTTGTCATTAGACAACAGCCGACAACCTATGTCAGAGATAAAACCACAACCCTGCAGGATAAAATGCGTGCTGTTAAAGTCAATAATACTTAGTGCGCTTGGTGCACCTGGCATTGTACCGCACTCACATGTACACAAGTCCGGCGTCAAGCCGTTTTTACTGTGTTCCGTCATGTGGGAGCCATTGACTAAATAAAGGTAAGCATTTTGTACTCAATGCGCACATTGGGGAAATACCTCCTTACTGAATAGATGAAGATAAGAGTACTACTCAATTGCTGCGTAAATTCACCGATGAGGTAAATGGGCATTTGCACAATAAAGTTCAGATATTGGCTCTATTCATCGACTTCAGCAAAGCTTTCGATGTTCTCAAGTGGGATACTCTTTATAATAAATTATCTCGAAACGGTATACAGGGTCCCTTACTGGAACTACTTAAAAATTATCACAGCAACCGATACAACACTGTGAAGATACAAAACCAGTTTAGTGACCTTATTATCTCCACCAAAGGCACAGCCCAGGGGTCAATTGTTGGGCCATGGGAATACCTTTTATACGTCAATGATATGCCTAATATTATAAAGTGCGGGTCCTTTTATCAATTCGCTGATGATACATGTATTTTAGTGGCACACAAAAATATATATGAGGCTGAAAAAATACTACAACACAATTTCGACCAAATTTGTAAATGGTCGCACGACAATGATCTTATAATTAACGTTACTAGAAATAATATCTAATGTATACAACTATATTACTACAAACATGTTCTGACTATTTACAAGCGCTTTTTTAAAGTCTACGTGAATAAAAACCTTTTTTATTTATTTATTATTTATTTATTTAAACTCAGTTAAAACTAAAATCGTTCACATTCATTCATCTCATAACAGGTCAGCACCTCCAAGTATTAAAGCTCACGACCACACATGTCTACACAGTTCTAACAACATCGATTGTAAGTGTCCGACCTTAGAGGTAGTACATAGCCATATGTACATAGGCCTAATTATTGATAGCCGTTTTTGCTGGAACCAACATAAAGACCATGTATGTAACAAACTTAGAGCCATCATAGGTAAATTCAGTGTGTTAAAACATAAACTGCCATTCAAAATACTTCGGATGCTATATATGGCTTTAGCAGATTCTGTAATAAGCTACGGACTAAGTAGTTACGGAAGAACCTACACATCATACTTAGCCGACATATATAAATTACAGCTGAAGCTACTAAAAATAATCATTCCAAATCATATTAAAAACATATATAAGGATAACGAAACCGGTTTGTTTAAGCACTGTAAAATCATGAATATATATGACAAAACTCAGTATCTGAATTTAACTGAAACTAATCAGTCACATTTATTAGTTAAAAATACTCGACCTGACTTTTTAAGACAAAATATACCTAGAGATAAATTCACCTTACCCAAAACAAATAACTTATACGGCACAAGAATTGCAGAATACGTCATTCCGAAATTTACAAATAACATTCCCGAAGAACTGCAAAAATTATATATAGAGGGGGCGAAAAGTTTTAAATCTAAATTAAAAGATTACTACCTTAAAAAATGATATTGTAGTAGATTTTAAGCACTAACAATAATGCTGTGTGAACGATTCGCCGCTACCCACATAAACCCTTAGAGGTTTCTGCGGTTCGGCTTGTGAAATGTAATGTGCAAGGAAAAATATATTGAATAAATAAATAAAAAAAAAAAAAAAAAAGTTATAATAACTTTATGGTGAGTTCTTGCAGGTGCTCCGAGATCACAAGTGTGAGATGTGGTGACATAATATCGACGCGGCGAAAGTTTATTCTTTGAGATAAAACATATCAGCCTAGTGAGACTCGAACGTTCATGCCTTCTTTGTGTTTTAAATCTTAGACACTTTAAACATATGTTTTCGTTTTTTTCTGATATAGGCAGGTATGTGCTAAAATTTTAAAAAGTCTATGATTTGCATGTTTGTGAAGCCCTCCGCTATCAGTGATTTATTTCTATAGTACGGGGATTGCGATCTACTCTAGGGGTAATAGACATAAGGTAATATAGTGATTAAATAATGGTTTTAATAGCTACACGGAAGCTTACAAATATATTTCGGACATCTAAATTGTTGCTTAAAAATTAAACAGTCCAACGGATAAAACTTATGTTCGTATTTCTGTTAGCTAATAGAGAACTTGGTGAATGTTAAAATAGCTATCTGTACTTATTAAACAGAGCACAACATGTAGAATATACGTATAATTTAATTTATACACAACAACAACTCAAATATGGAGATCACCTGGGGCCTTACTTCCATTACTCAAAGTTCAAACTCTCTGATTGATAGAACAACTGAAACTTATCCTTTTTCTGTTGATATAAGGTGTATTTTTGAATGTACAAAAATTCAGTGATATTAAAGTAATATCACTAAAACAGCTAGGAGTACAAGTTCATTTATCTCTTATCAAATCAGCTAAATTTAAGTAGGCAAATAAAGTTCCTTAAATGTCATAACCATAACAAAAACAATAGTACGTTATATTAACGTGTACCTTTATCGCAAACATAAGTTTCTTAAAAGACTTTTAAGTCACACACTTTTGTCCAAAAAAAGGTGTGAAAGCAGAGACCCTAATGAAATAATCTGGCATATTATCAAAAATATTGATTAAGAACTTGCCAAATGATTTCTCACTTCTTTTCCGAGTTCAATTTATCCTAAAAGAGGATCATCCACGTCAATATTTTGGACCCTTTCTAAAAATGTTAACCTATATAAGATACCTAATAAAAATGATTCATATCGTTTGATCTTACCATTTCGTAACGCTGGCTACGTGACGAATTGGTGCTTACGTGATTTCAGTAGGGATCGAATTTGAATGATGTCTTTTATTACATTTTCCTCAAGATTTTATAATGAAATACGTAACTAAACTGTGACTTTTTATCAACAGAACTCAAGAAAGTAGCAATATATTAGATAATTTGCTTTCTCGTATGGAACAGTATGCAAATAATTTGGAGTCATTAGTTAGTGAAAGAACACAAGATTATTTAGAAGAGAAAAAGAAATGTGAGGAGCTTCTGTATCAGCTATTACCCAAGTAAGTATATTTTTTACTACATTCCAATATATATATAATTCCAATAATTATATTTAGTTATTTTATATGAGCATTACGTACGATTTTGGGATCTATTACCAAAGTACTTTTAAGGCAGGTTATATGACAACGTCGAAGTTTTGATTTGGGGTTTGGTTAGTTGAGGGCGTCTGCGTGCCTCGAAGAGCCGTCGCGTCGGTCTCGATTCCAATGAGAACATCTCTAACAAAGAAAAATTGATATTCCAAAAGAGATGCCCTCCATCTTTAGCAATGGTTACTTATTTTTGTAGTTTTATTTCCTAGATGACTAGAGCCCACGCTGTACACTGTTTTACTGGACGTTTTAAATAGCCGGCTGTAGCCTCAAGCCTCCCTAAGTTTATTAAACGTCAAATTAAGATTAAAAAAAAAACCAAAATAGTAGAAGAATGTGGGGTATCAAAGGATATGTATTTAAAGCACCATAAAAAAAATCAAGCTATCTTAAATATAAATCCAGTTTAAATGTGTACCCAATGAGTATTATGTACACTACAGAAAAAGAAACGGCCTCCCGTTTCGTTCAAGTATTCTGATTGGCAAATAATGGCGCTGCATGCTCGTCGAGAGCTCGAACAAATTCGTATGTTTAGTTTTTTGCATAAAGTTAGTATACCTTCCGTAGGTATACTAACTTTATGGTTTTTTGCCAATTCTAACTAAAGCCTCAGTTTGTTCTTTGTCATCAATTGAAATATCAAATAGCCCACAGACCATAAAGTGAACAGAATGAATGTTATCAAAGAAACGCGGAGTGAGCTCCCCCTCAATCGTAAAATGTTTCCGATAATAAACACAAGACTTCATTATTATACATAGGTACATACATACTTAGCAATAAATTATTTCTAATGTAGTTGCTGGCCGCTCAATCGCAATTTTGATTACATTTAGTAATTTGATCTTGCTATTTCAACGTGAATGTTTGCGATGAAATAATTTATTTTAAAATTCAGCATTAAATGTCAGGCCATTATAAAGTCTAATTTTCGCCCAATTGAATTATATTATTCAATCGCGTGATGTCATGCGAACAAATCACTTTCCACCTTACTTATAAATAATAAGAGACCGAACAGCTGTGTAAATGAGTTGTCTTTTTTTTTGTTTAGGCAGGGGGGGTGCCTTCGTATGCCACCCGCAAAAACTGCCTACGGGTGGGTAAGTCGGACTGAACCTAACCTGCCGCATGCCGTGGACTTCTCTTGGCGCCTGATGGGAGGAGTCACCGGAACGGAACTCTGTGACCCGGATGCTGCGCTGGTAAATGGGTTGTCTACTTTGTTGAACAGTCAAATGGCATAAGATTCAATACATTCAACGATGCTCAAGTTGATGGTCACCCCTTAGTTTAACCCCTTAGGTAGTGAGGACCTCTATGACTTAGTTGGCAGCGAATCTGCTTTCTGATCCAAGGGATGCGGGTTCGATCCTCGCACAAGACAAATATCTGTGTTCATAAATACCTATGTCTATTTGTCTTGGTCCGATTGTTTTCTGTGTATTGAATGTATATATTTACAAAAAGTAAATAAGTATTTCTATCCGTTGCGAAACGGGGTGTCCAAGGACGCGCCTTAACAAAGGCTATACAGAAACGATCAAAAAGGAGATGTGTTCTTGAAAAAAAATTGAAATTTGGTCTCAAAACCTGTTTTTGAACCAAATTTTGTTACCGTTATTTGTATTCGTTTTTGTATTCCTGTTTCTCAGGTGTTCCAAGACAGATCGAGAGTCACTTAAGATGTTGGTAATATCCCAAGAACCACTTAGTGCGATATTAGTAGCTTGGTATATTGCGTACATTTCTGCCTGAAAAACCGTGCAAAAGGACGCCATTTTATATTTTTTGTTCATAGTTTCAGCACCGTTTTGGTATAGAGTCAATGCAGCTCCCACTTTTTCATCTGTTTTACTACCATCGGTGTACACTTCTGGTCCGTTGATATTATATTTTTCCAATGTCTGAGGCTTCATGTCTTCCAGACTGTCAAAGTCAATGTCTATTTCTTGTGCTGGATGTAGAACTGTTAAATGAGATGCTGACTTTTCTATTTTCTTATTGCCCAAGATGTTTTGTGGCTTCCCTCTTTTGGCTTCATATAGCTTCGCCGCTTCAGTAATGCGCAAATCTAATGGTAGTAATCCGGTCAGTAGCAGTGCAGCATTAAGAGAAACTGTGCGATACGATTTACTTATCTTTTGTGCAAATCCTCTTTGAACCGAATTTAGTTTCTTTTGGATTGATAGTTTTTTCACTGCCTCTCCCCAAGCTCCAGCTGCATATAACATAATTGGCTCAATCACTGTGACGTACATAGTTCTGATTGTCTCCGGGTTTAGACCCCAAGAAATTTTTGCTGCCCGACTCAACTGTTTATAGATGTTAGTTGCCTTCTTGCAGATATGACTAACATGTTGTTGGAATGTTAACTTATTGTCTATAACAAGCCCGAGCATCTTTATTTGTTCCACCATCTGAATCTCAACGTCACCCATGTAGATGTGTGGGGTTTCAAATTTCAGTTTTTTTGTAATAACCATCGCATTTGTTTTGTGCGCTGAAAATTTAAGTTTATTTTTGATACCCCAGGCCTCTACAAGGTTGAGTGTTTGGTGGGCTTGTGATTCTAATTCTGGTACAGATTTTCCTGAGAAAATCAGCACGATGTCGTCCGCAAATGCTTGACAATATATTCCTTGCTCTTCTAACTCGTTTAGGAGAGGATCTAGTAGGATATTCCAGAAAGTCGGACCGCTAATTGAGCCTTGTACGCATCCTTTGTTTGTCGTTTTTGTGTGTTCTTTATTGGCATATTTTACTATTACTTTCCGGTCTTCCAGGTAGCTGTCTACCAAGTCTCGAAGGTTTCGTGGGCACCCATTTTTTCGCAGTTGACATTTAATAGCAGGCCACCAAGCAGTGTCAAATGCACCCTCAATATCTAATGAAACGACAATATTAATGAGTTTCTTTCTCATATTGCTCAGAATATGAGTAAGCATATCGTAAAGTGCATCTTCTGTGCTGCGTTGGGGTACAAAGCCATATTGTCTTTTATTTGCTCGTGGTAGGATGTGTCATCGGATCCTTCTAATTAGCATCTTCTCCAGAGTTTTACCTAAGATTGAAAGTAACCCTATTGGTCTATACGACTTTGCCTGAGTGTAGTCTGCTTTACCAGGTTTCCTGATAACGACCACTGCTGCTTCTTTCCACGGCGAAGGAAAATATGAAAGCTTAAGGCATTTATTTAAAATTTCAAGAAAAATCTCCTCATCGCATGATATTGCCTTAGAACATATGTCCATTGTGAAACCATCGGGCCCGGGTGCTTTTTTTGGATTAAAACTGTTAATCGCATTTCTCAGCTCAGACATTGTGAATTCAGGGTCGTCACGATCATTTGGTACCTTTTGATTGTTGGTTGCTGCAAGGTCTCTGATTATTCGGTGGTCATTGTTGTCTCCCACTGGGTCGTCAGCAGGAAAAAATGTGTTGGCTAACAGTTCTACAGATTCTTCTGGGGATAGCATTTCTCCATTAGTTATTAGGCCAATGTCTGCTTTCTTTTTTGAGGTTTGGCGTATTATTCTATATATTCCATCCCACATGCTTTCTTTATCTTGAGTAGTACAAAATGCTTTCCAACTTTCGATTTGTGCCTTTTGAACTTCTATTTCATACCGTCCTTTTGCTTGTAAGTAGTCATCAATCACATATTTTTTTCGTCGAGGTGCCGCGTAAGATATTCTTCTCTTCTTTCGCACTGAGTCTTTCCTGAGGGTTTCCAGTTCTTCGGTCCACCAAGGTAAGCTATGTTTTGTTTTATGTTTTAATTTTGGAAAAGTATCTTCACATGTGTCTTTTATGCTTATTATGTAATTGTTTATTTCTTCCTCTAGCTCCATTCTATTCTTAATGGCCCTTATATTATTTGTATATAGGTTTCTACTTTTCAATTTTTCTTTAAATTTTTCTTTAAATGTAATCCAATTTCCTTTTTTCGTATTATAAATTCGTGTTGTATTTGAGTTATTAATTTCTGATGTGTAATTTCCCATTTTCAAATTGAATGTAATAGCATTATGATCTGAACTAGTGACACCTGTATTTACTTCCCAGTCGGTTATTTTACCAAGTAGGTCTTGGCTGCACAATGTAACATCAACTCTACTTTTAAAGACCTCTCCGTTCCTGATTGTGAAGAATGTAGGCACAGAGCCTTCGTTTAGAACATGCATTTCCATTTCTTCTATAGTACCCATAAGCGTCTCACCTCTAGTATCCTCTCTGTCACTGCCCCACCATGTGCTCCAAGCATTTGCATCTCCTCCTATTATTAGGTTCTTGGTATTAAGTTTGTTCTTGACTGCTCTGATTTGGTTTAGGTAGGGTTCGATTGGTTCACTGGGTTCAAAATAGATGGATACGACAGATATCTTCCACTCATTTGTCTTTAGAGTTGCTACAGCTATATTTTCAGATGTATTCACACAGCCGATGATTTCAACATCGGTGTCAAATACTATTATGGCTGCTTTAACAGGTTTGCATCTATTATAGTTTTTTTGAACTGTTCTGTGTCCCATCGTTTGAATCAAGTTTCGGAGAAGTTTACAGACAAACACTTTTTTTTTAATTTATTTATTTTACTTATTAGATTAGGTATACACAGCAGTTAGCCATTTATAGGTTTCCACGAATATAATACGTCTTTGACACGAGAATTTAATATATTAGAAAATTTAATGAAATAAAATAAAAAAGTTCAGTACTTTTGGTACTATCATACAATTGTACTGATCAAGCTCACAATTAAACATTTAACCCTTTATAAGGCAGTAGGTATATTTTTAAATTTGGCGGTCACCGTAGCCTAGTTGGTAGTGCTCCTGCCTACGAAGCTGGTGGTCCTGGGTTCGAATCCCGGTAAGTGCAAATATTTGTGTGATGAGCATGAATATTTGTCATGGATGTTTTCTAAGTATTTAAGTATTTATCTATCTATATAAGTATGTATATCGTCGCCTGGTACCCATAGTACAAGCTTTGCTTAGTTTGGGGCTAGGATTATCTGTGTGACATTGTAAAAAAAAAAAAAAAAAATTATTCGTCTTGAACTTATTACAAGCCAATAGAGTTCAAAATATTTTTTTTTGTTCTTCTTATATCGGCAATCAGTCAGTAGACTATGAGTCGATGGCGTGTCATAATGTTTATCATGTCGAGTATGCTCTCCAGTGAGAGCAACTACTCATCATTGGGGCCTAGAGCTAATGTCTACCTTGTAGCTCTAGGATGTTGTGGCACCATTCCGCCCTTAATGGCACATAAATAGTTTCTACTCTTATCGCTGCAATGTCCCTCCGATCCAACTCAGACGAGCGTCCCACTTCTTCACGTTTTTAACGTAGACTTTACTTTATCATATGGGCAGTGATTACCGCAGTGTCAGTGTTGTTCAAGCCGTTCAGTAGGCCTCTGACAAGGCTTATTGATTGTTGTCTGACTACGACCGGGACCGCCAGCTTAACGTGCCGTCCGAAGCACGGAGACGTTTCGAAATTAAAACATTTTGGCGGTCAACCATCTGGGCCTCTACCGGTTAAGTCGCCGAACATCAAAATAAAGGTGAAAAATGACTTAATCAATCGTTAAATCGGCTTCAACGTTGACAATTGATTCCGGACCATTTATGACGTCACATGTCCTCATGGAATCCGATTTAACGATTGATTAAGTAATCTTTAACCTTTATTTATTTGAACGTCATTTAAGAAATCTATGTTCGGCGACTTAGCCGGTAGAGCCCCTGGACGTTAACATGAACACAATTGATAATGTTAGACTGCACGTGTGGCGCAGCGGCTAAGACGGTCGTATCGCCGCTTCGTGTCGCGGGATCGAGTCCCACGTAATTAGCGTCTGTTTATTATTTGTTTGTAAAGTACCCCGCGACACAGGGATTAGATTTGTCTTTTTTTAAAAAGAAGGAAAGAAATAAAATAAATATGATGGAGGACTTCTTTTGCGCTTCTCTTGCACAGTAATATAAATCGTGCCAGCAAGGTGGTTGCACCGATGTAGGTACTTGAAGTTTTATACCTACATCATGGAGTGTGCGGTCATCAAATTGTGCAGATTCGTTATAATTGGCCATGCTGATAATAAATACCTCTATTATTGACTTGCATACTAGAATAGCATGATTGCTATTCTAGTATGCCAGTCAATGATAGAGGTATTTATTAAACCTATTGGACGTCCATTTTACAAATACATGTGCTTTTTAATCGAGGTTCAAAAATAGTACTAATCTTACGGACGGCAGCAGTTTGCTGTGCCCCTTGGCATTACGAATGTCCATGAGTAGCGGTTAAAACTTTCAATCAGGTGGGCCGCTAGCTCGTCTGCCACGAAAAGCAATAAAAATAATACGTGTCAAACAAAAACTTCCAGTGTACGTCAACGTCACAAATATATGACAAATATGCGGTGCACCATAACACGAAATAAATACAAGATAGGAGTGTTGGAATCGCTATTTTTGGTACAGACGCCAGTACATCAAGCTACCCCAATCTGTCAAATTTCCCCAATTGTAAGTGAACCTTTTGTTTATTTGATAAAGTTGAAAATCTATAAAAGAAATTTGACAGATTGGGTAGCTGGAAGTCCTGGCGTTTGTACCTAATTGCAGTGAATTAGTAACTTGGCGCTGGGAAACGGCGATGTTTTTCCTCTGTTCCGTTAAAAGGATAATGACCAAAATACTTCATAAATTAAAAGAAGTTGGAGAAACAATAATGCTACCGTCGCGTTTCGATTGAAATCATTTTGTCCTTGATTAAAATTAATAAAATAGTCTCGTCTTCGGTTTTTAACCCAAACATTTTGTTTCCCAAAACATATTATACTACCCTCATTTTGTCCAGTAAGAACGTCACTTTATATTAGACTTGGCAAAATAGAAAAAAGGCAGAATACGTGTCGACATTAGAACTTATTTTTCCTTCATTCAAACGAAATAAAAAATTGCACCATATGCTTTTTAACTTTAAGTTCAGTTCCAATTGGAAGTAGTTGTCTCTCGCTGGTCCTTACTTATGCAACGACCGTAGCTTTATAAAAAGAATCCGGAAAAGCACTTTAGGCCGCATGCATTTAATTTTTCCGTAAAATACTATGTTGGTACGTTTAAACCTGGATGTTTTTCATCCTAAAATCCGGTGAATGGAGAACTATTTCATGTATTCATGAAAAGAAAAATCTCTGTACGTTTTTACGCCTAGTAAAGCCACACAAAAAATCACATGAAAAGCAATTCGAGATATTTTGGAGCATTATTTAACGAGGTTAAAGTTGTGGAATGAAAATATGTACATACGTAGTGAGATGTATGCACCACTAGTGCACTATTAAAATATAAACATATAATATATCACAATATCACGACGTAGATATGTCGTGCAGTTTTAATTTTTTATGAAGTGCGTGAACCTGCTACTATGTGCGCATCGACACGACTCCCGGCCCGCGGTCGATGCAGGCGCCAGTCGGCCCGTCCTCTCTTTCACCTTCACCTGAGAACCGGTATCCGCCAACGTGAACCGTGCGCAATGACTATGCAGTATAGCTAACTTATCAAAATTATGAGTATTTATAAATGCATGTAACGTTTCCGTTACACCATATGGTTCCACAGCAGCAAGTATTTCAGTTGATTAAATGAAAGCAAATTGCGGTTTACGGTTTATGACGTATATAAAACAAACTACTTGCTCGATCTCGTTGAAACCAATTTTCATTGTTAGTTTGCATGGTAATGTACATCCTAAATTGTTTTTAGTTTTATCATTCTCTTATTTTTGAAGTTGCAGGGGGGGGGACACTCATTTTACCAATTTGGAAGTGTCTCTCGCGAAAACTTTTTAGAAAAATATAACAGTTTAGAAAATTTTCAATATCATTATTGAAGCCCTATTCATAGACACCCAAATGTATGGGTACAACGAAAAAAATTTTTTTGAGTTACAGTTCTATGTATGGGGACCCCCAAAAATTATTGTTCTTTTTCTATTTTTGTATATTAAAATCTTAATACGGTTCACCGAACCAAGTGTCAACAGTACAGCTCTTATAGTTTCGGAAAAACATGGCTGTCACATACGGACGGACAGACAGACATGACGAATCTATAAGGGTTCAGTTTTTGCCATTTGGCTACGTAACCCTAGAAAGGAAGCCCGGAGTTTCTTTGTGGCTTTCTTCTCCGGGTCGTCCACCTAAGTAGCTAGAGAAAGCCGCAGGTTAGCTTGGATAGGTTACTCAGCGCCGAGGATCGCTATGGCCCCTTAACGCGTCATCGGTGATCCCGTGCAAGTGATCACACCCTCTCTTAGAATTCTGTCCTTTTGCTTCAGCGGCCCCCCTGAGCTGTGGCCCGAACCCCAAAAGGGTGGCCTCAGGTGTTAGTCGTTTAATTTAATTTAAGCTACTGGTTAAGAGCCTGCTGCGCTAGCCAAATGCTCATTGCCTTCAATTCTTTACTTTTGATTTAGTAGAAATAAATTCCAAAATAATAGATTAGTAACTTATTATTTATTTTAGGATTTAAGAAAATATATCTGATCAAACGGACCGCACGGACGGACTAATTAATTTTTTGTAACTTTTGTACTGTATTCGACTATGTTTATGTACTGCATTGTGAGCTTGACAAGTACAAGTGTATGTTAATACCCAAGTGCTGAATAAATTTCATTATTTCATTATTGAATAAAAAAAATTGAACATGAATTTTCTAAACAGCTTATGTCGCCCCTCGCGTCTAGTTAGGTGGAGCAGCGAGAGCTCCCTGGCTTTGTGGCTTACTCCTTCAACTATTCCTGTAACCGTCATCACCCGTATTGCCAATGAGAACTGGACCTCCAGATTAAAAGAAATTGACTTTTGAAAGCATTGAAACATTGAAGTAGAAATTACCAATTTGGTGGCTTGACCCAGTTTTCGCTTTGTTTTTGGAGCGACAATTGAAAATGTTCAGCACAGATGTGTATGACTTAGGAGATAGTTATTTGATCAATAACCCTTTTAACCGGTAAGTTAATTTTTTTGGTGTTGTGTCTGAAACTGGAATAAGTGCCGCGTATCTTATGTTATCAATTTGACACCTTTATATAAACCAAACATCCACATTAGGACTTTACTTCTTGCCCTGCCTAAGAGCAAGAATTACCATCCTCTTGCTTTGCTCGATTTTCCCCTCACCCGCTCGAAACGAACGCTGATTGCTCGAAATCTATTGCTTTTTGATATGTTTGCACCAATCCGTGGGATTCATTTAGGTTATTTTGGTGCAGCGAGTAAACGGTGACAATTAAAAATGGAAAGGGTTTTTTATACCCAATCCGATACGATTTTGGAATTAATGGTATATGGTTGTTGAATTTTTGTTGGATTTAAATAATTTTGATGGAAGTTTAGTATTTAAGGCTTTTTTTATATAATGTTATTGTGGTATCGTGTATTTAAAATCCTTCGAATATCTGTACGATATGTCTATTGATGTGTCCTCCAGTGATATGGCCGTATTCCAGCTACCCCAATCTGTAAAATTTATTTTATGGATTTTCAACGATATCACATAAGTATGTACCTATAAGGTTCATTTTTAATTGGGGAAATTTGACAGAATGTTTTTGTCATACAAATCATAGGATGTACGTGTTAGCATCGGTAAAATTAACTACCTTAATTGACCCAGGTAGTAGATGTATCGTGCTTCCCTGCGATATTGTTTTATTAAGCGCAGATAACTTTGCCGCCAAGAAATAAGGTCTGTCCTATCTATAAGAAAATATGAGTTTTACTATAATACTAATATAAACGAAATGACGATTTTACCAACTCAGAAACCTCACGTAGAATATTCAAACCAATTTTCGTACTCCACGCGACAATCGTGTCGTTGTCGACTGATTCTCGCATCTCAGACGTTATTTCGAAGACGCATATTAGTTTCTTCAACCGTCATTCCCCATTTTCTTTCGGTTTATATAGCAATATAGATAATATTTATGACGCGAAAATCGAGGGCCGGGACAAGACGCGTATGAAGTGAACCTGATGGTGCATTGTAAGTTTTCATCACCCTCCAAAGTCTTAATTTACCAGCGTCCTGGATTTATCACCCCTTTCAAAATCCTCCCGCCTGGATATCAATTATCGTGGCCGATCTGGATGTCCCGAAATAGACTCCGGACTCGGGTGGGCCGAAGCACAGAAAACATGTCTAGGTAGCGACTGTATTTGTGAAGCATCGGCCCAATCCAGTATATCTACATCTTGCCCAGCCTGCCTTTCCACATGTTCATGGGAGGATGTTAGGAATGCCAAAATCAGGGCAATTAAATGAGTTTATGTTTAGTGGGAGTACCAACGAAACACCCAGGACATAGAAATTATAATTATAGTTAATTGTATGAAATTATAATATTTATATTTAATTATAGTAAGTTATAATTAAAATAATTATATAATTATAATGTAAGGCAGATCTAAATAACTAGCTTCCCATAAACCCAGCACATAGTTATTGCTGAAATAAATTTGGTAATTTAATAAGAAATTGTAATCTGATGTTAAGATTCTCATGATTTCCTTTTGCAAGAAATCACAATGTTGCGAATATCTTATGAAATACTGGTGCGATCACCGCGTGTCTCAACGAGAGCTAACAGGTAAATAAATAAACAGATTAGGGTACAGTAGAAAACTAATTAGATATCACTAAAAAACTATAATTTGTAGTAGAAAATTAGGCTTTATACCAAAGAACTCAAAGATCATGTGTCTTACAACCGCAAATAGGGTGTTGGCGGATGCGTTTACTTGAGTTTTTGATATTACAATTATAAAAGCTATAGACACTATGTAAAAATAATAAGTAATTGACCAAAAACCATGTTTTCAGTACAAAATACACAAAAACTATTGTTTAGAGTCGATTTTAGAAATATATATGTGTATAATAATGAAAACCACACACCTGGTTTATAGTACAAGCATTAAAGTACAAGCCCTGCTTAGTTTTGGATCAGATGGCCGTGCGTGAATAATGTCCCAGTTTAAAAAACACACATCTTTGGGGACTGCCGATGGAAGTGAAAACTATTTTTTCGTTCTTTTACTCTGAAAGTACTGTTTTGAATTTGATCCGTGTAGCGAGTGGAAGATGCTTCCCTCCCTATGGTGGGAATAAAATAAATAACTGGCCAAGTGCGAGTCGGACTCGCCCATGAAGGGTTCCGCAGCAGTTGATTAAATGAAAGGTCAATTGCGGTTTACGATTTATGACGCATTAAAAAAAAACTACTTACTAGATCTCGTTCAAACCAATTTTCGTTGTTAGTTTACATGGTAATGTACATCATAATTTTTTTCAGTTTTATCATTCTCTTATTTTAGAAGTTACAGGGGTGGGGGGGGGGGGGGGGGACACTCGTTTTTCCACTTCGGAAGTGTCTCTCGCGCAAACTATTCAGTTTAGAAAAAATGATATTAGGAACTTCAATATTATTTTTGAAGACCTATCCATAGATACCCTACATGTATGGGTACGATGAAAAATTTTTTTTTGAGTTTCAGTTCTATGTATACCCCCAAAATTATAATTATTTTTCCATTTTGGTGTGAAAATCTTAATGCGGTTCACAGAATACATCTACTTACCAAGTTTCAACAGTACAGCTCTTATAGTTTCGGAAAAAAGTGGCTGTGACATACGGACGGACAGACAGACGGACATGACGAATCTATAAGGGTTCCGTTTCAGGCCTAACATAATTAAGCAAAAAAGTGCACAACGCCGCTAAAGATTTCATTTCAAAAATGTCAATACGATTTCATTAAATTATTTAATGGCATCGGAAATAATTATTTTACCATCCTTTAGTAATGATACTAAGATAAGTTGTTAGTACTCAGTAAACAATTAGGTGAGACAACAAAGAAGTGTGATCAATTTTAAATTTTATCTCGTCAAATTATTATTAACCACTTCTCTGAAAAATACTAGATTTAGAACAATTAAAAGTTTCATATAGATGAGTTTTAATATACCTGGCCTAGTGCGGGCGTTGTAAAAAGTAAATAAAAATATTGGTGGCTACAGGGTTGCCAGTTTAGTGCGATATACCGCGCTGGCGGTCTACTCTCCCCCCATCTTACGAATATACTATCGATCAGGTCACATGTCGTGACGAGAGTTTAACAATTTTTACCTATCCTTAAAAAGAACACAGTGCCGCTAAAGAAGACTTCACTTCGAAAAAATCATTTGTTTTGGTAAAAAAAGTGATTCCTAATACATTGTCTACTTCTCTCAATATGTTTCGTTTACGTGTTAATGAAGCGCGTGGAAGTACTTGCGGAATAAAAAGTATCCAGGTAATTAACTATCTGTGCCCCAAATTTATCCAAATCACTTCAGCTGTTTTTGCGTGAAATAGTAACAAACATCCATACATCCACTCCATAAATTAGCATTTATAGGTAGGGGTATATAAAAAAAAATCTTAAATTATAAGTTTTAATAAATACACACTCACACACAGACACCATCCTTTTACAAAATATACGTATAACGTGACATATGCATATAACTGCCAAGTTTGAAGTTGATCAGACTAAGAAAACACGTTGTTCCATACAAATATTGCCACCCATTTTCACCCCGTTAGGGGTAAAATTTTCCAGAATCCTTTCTCAGTGCGCACCTACTTCACTTAAGGAATTTTTGTGCAAAATTCCATGATTCTAGACCCAGTGGTTTCAGCTGTGCGTTGATCGATCAGTCAGTCAGTTTCTGCTTTTATATATATAGATGAGTGAGTGATGAATTTTTAAAATAACATATTGAACTACTGACAGAAATAGGAGGCCAAAGGTTGGGGTGATACACGTGCTCTTTTGGATTTAGATCTGTTATTTTGTCATCCATCTCAGATGTCATTCGGATTCAAGCACTCAGTCCAATCTACACATACTGTCTGTATCCTTGATTTCCTACATTTTCCACCGACCCCATTCAATGTTCGGACAGTTTGCTTTGAGGAAATCTTAATGAAATTCGTGATTGCCGTAGGCCATCTTTACACAAGTACCTTTTAAATGCTTGACGATTTTCCTCTAGTAATAAATGTGTTTCACATTTATAATTACTTATTTGGCGTTTACAGTCAATGTATATAGCCTCAATGGTCCTGATTAATTCGTTTTATTCCACATTACCTACTTTGTTGGTCGGTAAACATTTTAACTTGTGATAAAATATATATCCTATGATACTCATAAATAACGTGGCTTATTATTGGTAAAAGTGTTCAAAATTGGTTCAGTAGATCTAAAGATTACCCCCCTACAACCTCACCAACTCTCAATTTTTACGTCTCCATAATGTTATATTCTCTTGTTTACATTCTATTGAATATGATCCTACAGTATCTAAAGTGCGTCCGTAGGCAGCCATTCGGATCCACCCAACAGTAGGACCTTAGGATATAAGACATGCAGCTAGAACGTTACGCCTTGTGAGTTTAGAGACTATTGTATGTAAATACCATTCCGCAACATAAGCAGCTATTCAAACGTTATTAATTTGGCATTTCCAATAGATATAAGAGTACCAGAGAGTCCCAGATTAATTGTTGCTGATAAGTAAACATTATCTGAGAAGCTAATTCTGTTGCCATGATGATATCTTTTGTCTCCCCCAACACATATTGGTGTCCATCCGTTTTCCGGACTATATGTTTAGATTTACTGTCATTATATTTTCTGTTTGACTTTTGCTTAGATTTACTGTCATTATATTCTTCGTACATGTTCGCCTGTTTATGGAAGTCAATTTTATTTTTTTATTATTTATCTGTTCTTTTGTTATAGAAGTACCTGTTGTCAACACATCAAGCCAGGATACGACATTGAAAATCTCCAACTCTGAACCAGAAATTTTTAAAGTAGCAGTAAAACTAAGTACATCTCTTGCTAAAATAAAACCTGCTGTAAGTGAAATTTGCAAGGACAATTCGGAGATAAAATTGGATTCCAAAGTAGTGAAGGCTAATAAAATTGAGCCAAAACTGTCATCTCTCTATAGTGAATACGGCAATCTGAATTGTTATGTTGCGTGTACACGTCTGACCAAACGCGAGTTAGATCAGAACTTCTGCAATGATTACCATAAAATGCAATTTATATGTGACATATGTCATTTACGATTTAATTATATAAATAGTTTGGTAGCACACATCCGTTCACATACTGACGATAAACTTTTTAAGTGTAATGTTTGTCAGATTCAGTACAAAATACACAAAAACTATTGTTTAGAGTCGATTTTAGAAATATATATGTGTATTATAATGAAAACGAAGTTACTTTATGTATAGGGGGGCTAATATTAAACGATAGACACAAAAAGAATGATTGGAATCGTATGTTTGTGGAAAGAGATATACGTAATGTATGGGCAAAAACTACCCGCCTCGTAACCTCGGTTCGGGTGATGAAAATTCTAAACTTGCGAATATCTTATGAAATACTGGTGCGATCACCGTGTGTGCGGTGTCGTTGGATGCGTCTCAACAAGAGCTAACAGGTTAATAAATAAACAGATTAGAGTACAGTAGAAAACCAATTAGATATCACTAAAAAACTATAAATTGTAGTAGAAAATTAGGCTTTATAGCAAAGAACTCAAAGATCATGTGTCTTACAACCGCAAATAGGCTGTTTGCGGATGCGTTTCCTTGAGTTTTTGATAGTACAATTATAAAAGCTATATACACTATGTACAAAAATAATAAGTAATTGACCAAAAACTATGTTTTCAGTACAAAATACACAAAAACTATTGTTTAGAGTCGATTTTAGAAATATATATGTGTATTATAATGAAAACGAAGTTATTTTTTATATAAGGGGGCTAATATTAAACGATAGACACAAAAAGAATGAGTGGAATCGTATGTTCGTGGATAGAGATATACGTAATGTATGGGCAAAAACTACCCGCCTCGTAACCTCGGTTCGGGTGATGAAAATTCTAAACTTGCAAATATCTTAAGAAATACTGGTGCGATCACCGTGTGTGCGGTGTCGTTAGATGCGTCTTGACAAGAGCTAACAGGGAAGTAAATAAACAGACTAGGGTACAGTAGAAAACTAATTAGATATCACTAAAAAACTATAATTTGTAGTAGAAAATTAGGCTTTATACCAAAGAACTCAAAGATCATGTGTCTTACAACCGCAAATAGGGTGTTGGCGGATGCGTTTCCTTGAGTGTTTGATATTACAATTATAAAAGCTATATACACTAGTAAAATAATAAGTAATTGACCAAAAACTATGTTTTCAGTACAAAATACACAAAAACTATTACGTGGTTAAGATTTTTATTACAATTATTAAGTGCTCACGTACTGAATACGTGAAGATAATTACTTGTATTGTGTATTGTTCCCGCTGGAGTGAGTTATATATTTTATTTGTCTAAGTAGTTGTCAGTTGTTCTCTCTTAAGTATACGTATAGAAGTGTTAATATGTACTGCGCAATTGGCTAATCTCCATTGAGAATGGCAGCCGTGGCCGAAATTCGGCCGGGAAGACATCATCATCAATTCCCTTGAGATCTCTGTAACGGTGTGCACAGGTGGAGCAAATAAAATTAAATTAAAAAGGTTTTTACTCGCGTGGACTTTAAAAAAGCGCTTGTAAATAGTCAGAACATGTTTGTAGTATTATAGTTATGTATACATAATTATTTCTAGTTACATATAGATATTTAGGTAAACGGATTGTACGAAAACATTTATAAAGTTTATTGTATAATAGTAATGATATTTAGCTAGCTTGTATTAAGTTATTATCAAAGAGATTATGTTTAAGTTTAATTATCGCAATTTATAGTTTTAGCTATATTTACTTCATATTTTCTGAATGGTTCTGTCTATATTAAGGTACGAATTCAATATTATTATTCAACTCAAAAAATCAAATCATATCTTTTATTTGCGAAAATGGGTGGTTTACATTAGGTATTACAAAGGTAGTAGGTATTACCATAATCAGCTTTTAGGCATGCAAATATTTTTAAAAAATGCTCGCAAAGCAAATATTTGCCTAAAATTACATAATATAAATGTTATAATTAAAAAATGAATGTCAAGAGAATAACAGAGAAAATAACGAAGAAAATAACTAATACCTTACAAATATAAAAAAATACATTTTATCACTTACCACCAGGAGACCCAGTTGCTCGTTTGTCGCCTTCTTATATAAACAAAAAAAGTATTTTTTATTAATATATATTTAGATATACAACCATATTTAGTGACTTAGACAGTTCTTACAGATAAAAATTGTTTTCAAACGTAAAATTTACGAGAGGTATAGTGGCGGGTGGTGATTTTTGTCCATACATTACGTTTATCTCAAACCAAAAACATACGATTCCGATCATTCTTTTTGTGTCTACCGTTAAATATTAGCCCCCCTATATATAAAGTAACTTCGTTTCCATTATAATATACATATATATTTCTAATATCGACTCTAAACAATAGTATTTGTGTATTTTGTACTGAAAACATAGTTTTTGGTCAATTACTTATTAGTTTTACATAGTTTATATAGCTTTTATAATTTTAATATCAAAAACGCAGGAAAGCGCATCCGCCAATACCCTATTTGCGGTTGTAAGACCTATATATCTTTGAGTTTTTTGGTATAAACCTTAACTTTCTACTACAAATTATAGTTTTTTAGTGATATCTAATTAGTTTTCTACTGTACCCTAATCTGTTTATTTACTTACCAGTTAGCTCTCGTCAAGACGCATCCAACGACACCGCACACACGGTGATCGCACCAGTATTTCGTTAGATATTTGCAATTTTAGATTTTTCACCACCCTAACCGAGGTATAGTGGCGGGTGCTTTTTGTCCATACATTACGTATATCTCAAACCAAAAACATACGATTCCGATCATTCTTGTTGTGTTTACCGTTAAATATTAGCCCCCCTATATATAAAGTAACTTCGTTTCCATTATAATATACATATATATTTCTAATATCGACTCTAAACAATAGTATTTGTGTATTTTGTACTGAAAACATAGTTTTTGGTCAATTACTTATTATTTTTACATAGTGTATGTAGCTTTTATAATTTTAATATCAAAAGCTCAAGGAAGCGCATCCGCCAACACCCTATTTGCGGTTGTAAGACCTATATATCTTTGAGTTTTTTGGTATAAACCTTAACTTTCTACTACAAATTATAGTTTTTTAGTGATATCTAATTAGTTTTCTACTGTACCCTAATCTGTTTATTTACTTACCAGTTAGCTCTCGTCAAGACGCATCCAACGACACCGCACACACGGTGATCGCACCAGTATTTCGTTAGATATTTGTTACCTGGTTTATAGTACAAGCATTATAGTACAAGCCCTGCTTAGTTTTAGATCAGATGGCCGTGCGTGAATAATGTCCCAGTTTAAAAAACACACATCTTTGGGGACTGCCGATGGAAGTGAAAACTATTGTTTCGTTCTTTTACTCCGAAAGTACTGTTTTGAATTTGATCCGTGTAGCGAGTGGAAGATGCTTCCCTCCCTATGGTGGGAATAAATTAAATAACTGGCCAAGTGCGAGTCGGACTCGCCTATGAAGGGTTCCGCAGCAGTTGATTAAATGAAAGGTCAATTGCGGTTTACGATTTATGACGCATTAAAAAAAAACTACTTACTAGATCTCGTTCAAACCAATTTTCGTTGTTAGTTTACATGGTAATGTACATCATAATTTTTTTCAGTTTTATCATTCTCTTATTTTAGAAGTTACAGGGCTGGGGGGGGGGGACACTGGTTTTTCCACTTTGGAAGTGTCTCTCGCGCAAACTATTCAGTTTAGAAAAAATGATATTAGGAACTTCAATATTATTTTTGAAGACCTATCCATAGATACCCTACATGTATGGGTACGATGAAAAATTTTTTTTTGAGTTTCAGTTCTATGTATACCCCCAAAATTATAATTATTTTTCCATTTTGGTGTGAAAATCTTAATGCGGTTCACAGAATACATCTACTTACCAAGTTTCAACAGTACAGCTCTTATAGTTTCGGAAAAAAGTGGCTGTGACATACGGACGGACAGACAGACAGACATGACGAATCTATAAGGGTTCCGTTTCAGGCCTAACATAATTAAGCAAAAAAGTGCACAACGCCGCTAAAGATTTCATTTCAAAAATGTCAATACGATTTCATTAAATTATTTAATGACATCGGAAATAATTATTTTACCATCCTTTAGTAATGATACTAAGATAAGTTGTTAGTACTCAGTAAACAATTAGGTGAGACAACAAAGAAGTGTGATCAATTTTAAATTGTATCTCGTCAAATTATTATTAACCACTTCTCTGAAAAATACTAGATTTAGAATGATTAAAAGTTTCATATAGATGAGTTTTAATATACCTGGCCTAGTGCGGGTGTTGTAAAAAGTAAATAAAAATATTGGTGGCTACAGGGTTGCCAGTTTAGTGCGATATACCGCGCTGGCGGTCTACTCTCCCCCCATCTTACGAATATACTATCGATCAGGTCACATGTCCTGACGAGAGTTTAACAATTTTTACCTATCCTTAAAAAGAACACAGTGCCGCTAAAGAAGACTTCACTTCGAAAAAATCATTTGTTTTGGTAAAAAAAGTGATTCCTAATACATTGTCTACTTCTCTCAATATGTTTCGTTTACGTGTTAATGAAGCGCGTGGAAGTACTTGCGGAATAAAAAGTATCCAGGTAATTAACTATCTGTGCCCCAAAGGAGATACCCTATTCCAGGCCTAACTGTTACATCAATCAGATATGTACCAAAAAATCCGTCTATTTTTCGTAAATCATCCACCGAAATCTTAGCCTTAATTACAATGGCCAAGTGTAGAAAATAGGCAATTTAATATATTTTGTTTTAAACAGCCTATGTAAACCGCTACACTACTTATTTCATTCTATGTTACTAACTTCACAAACGCTAGTTATCCATCTATAGAGCTCACCATAAAAATATGGTCGATTAAATGGAAATCAATACTTATACAAATAATTAAATAAGACTTCATTGTTATAGTCTAATTATTTATTTAGGAATTACAATAAATGTGTAATAAAAAATGTGTCGAATCAAGTATTATGAATGTAAGCTGAATTAAAAAACATTAAAAGCAATACATAATCGATAAAATCGATTGCGTTACGGAATGCACTTATAAACGTCAAATGTCAGTCTGTCAATTGTCATGTCATTCGCTTTTCGTATTTTTGCGTATGTTTTTCTGTATTTCTCGAGATTTATTATATCATTTGACCTCTGCTCGAATATTGGACTCCGAAATTGATTGCCTCCTGATTGACCCTTGCTTGAACATTGGAGTTGGTTTCCATTACAGAAAGCATTATAACTTCCTGATGTCTAGGTTCCTGATAGATAATATATGACAACGCTATTACACAGTGTATATAGCTTTTATAATTCTAATATCAAAAACTCAAGGAAACGCATCCGCCAACACCCCTTTTTTTTTTTTTTTGATAAGGCAGGGGGAATGCTAATGCATGCCACCCGCAAAAAGTGTCTGCGGGTGGGTATGTCAGACTTGCACCGACTAAACCTTCCTGCCGTGGACTTCTCTTGGCGCCTGATGGGGGAGTCCCGGGAACGCGGGTATGCTGCTCCGGTACCCCCCTTTTGCGCCATGTCCTAGATGGTTGGGACACGTACCCTGGGAGGGCTCCTTTGGATTGCCCTCCCTTATTGCCGACTCCTGCCAGTACGGCACAGCGACTGCGCCACAAACAGATCGCTGTCATCCCGGAGCCGCTTGTACGTGGCGACAGTAGAGAACACTTCTCACACTGCCGCCGCGGCCCCGAGGGGAGTTGAGTTTTTGATATTACAATTAGAAAAGCTATAAACACTATGTAAAAATAATAAGTAATAGACCAAAAACTATGTTTTCAGTACAAAATACACAAAAACTATTGTTTAGAGTCGATATTAGAAATATATATGTGTATAATAATGAAAACGAAGTTACTTTATATATAAAGGGGCTAATATTAAACGATAGACACAAAAAGAATGATTGGAATCGTATGTTTGTGGATAGAGATATACGTAATGTATGGGCAAAAACTACCCGCCTCGTAACCTCGGTTCGGGTGATGAAAATACTAAACTTGCGAATATCTTATGAAATACTGGTGCGATCACCGTGTGTGTGATGTCGTTGGATGCGTCTCGACAAGAGCTAACAGGTAAGTAAATACACAGACTAGGGTACAGTAGAAAACTAATTAGATATCACTAAAATATAATTTGTAGTAGAAAATTAGGCTTTATACCAAATAACTCAAAGATCATGTGTCTTACAACCGCAAATAGGGAGTTGGCGGATGCGTTTTCTTGAGTTTTTGATAGTACAATTATAAAAGCTATATACACTTTGTAAAAATAATAAGTAATTGACCAAAAACTATGTTTTCAGTACAAAATACACAAACACTATTGTTTAGAGTCGATTTTAGAAATATATATGTGTATAATAATGAAAACCACACTTCTGGTTTATAGTACAAGCATTATAGTACAAGCCCTGCTTAGTTTTGGATCAGATGGCCGTGCGTGAATAATGTCCCAGTTTAAAAAACACACATCTTTGGGGACTGCCGTTGGAAGTGAAAACTATTTTTTCGTTCTTTTACTCCGAAAGTACTGTTTTGAATTTGATCCGTGTAGCGAGTGGAAGATGCTTCCCTCCCTATGGTGGGAATACATTAAATAACTGGCCAAGTGCGAGTCGGACTCGCCCATGAAGGGTTCCGCAGCAGTTGATTAAATGAAAGGTCAATTGCGGTTTACGATTTATGACGCATTAAAAAAAAACTACTTACTAGATCTCGTTCAAACCAATTTTCGTTGTTAGTTTACATGGTAATGTACATCATAATTTTTTTCAGTTTTATCATTCTCTTATTTTAGAAGTTACAGGGGTGGGGGGGGGGACACTCGTTTTTCCACTTTGGAAGTGTCTCTCGCGCAAACTATTCAGTTAAGAAAAAATTATATTAGGAACTTCAATATTATTTTTGAAGACCTATCCATAGATACCCTACATGTATGGGTAAGATGAAAAATTTTTTTTTGAGTTTCAGTTCTATGTATACCCCCAAAATTATAATTATTTTTCCATTTTGGTGTGAAAATCTTAATGCGGTTCAGAGAATACATCTACTTACCAAGTTTCAACAGTACAGCTCTTATAGTTTCGGAAAAAAGTGGCTGTGACATACGGACGGACAGACAGACAGACATGACGAATCTATAAGGGTTCCGTTTCAGGCCTAACATAATTAAGCAAAAAAGTGCACAACGCCGCTAAAGATTTCATTTCAAAAATGTCAATACGATTTCATTAAATTATTTAATGGCATCGGAAATAATTATTTTACCATCCTTTAGTAATGATACTAAGATAAGTTGTTAGTACTCAGTAAACAATTAGGTGAGACAACAAAGAAGTGTGATCAATTTTAAATTTTATCTCGTCAAATTATTATTAACCACTTCTCTGAAAAATACTAGATTTAGAACAATTAAAAGTTTCATATAGATGAGTTTTAATATACCTGGCCTAGTGCGGGCGTTGTAAAAAGTAAATAAAAATATTGGTGGCTACAGGGTTGCCAGTTTAGTGCGATATACCGCGCTGGCGGTCTACTCTCCCCCCCATCTTACGAATATACTATCGATCAGGTCACATGTCCTGACGAGAGTTTAACAATTTTTACCTATCCTTAAAAAGAACACAGTGCCGCTAAAGAAGACTTCACTTCGAAAAAATCATTTGTTTTGGTAAAAAAAGTGATTCCTAATACATTGTCTACTTCTCTCAATATGTTTCGTTTACGTGTTAATGAAGCGCGTGGAAGTACTTGCGGAATAAAAAGTATCCAGGTAATTAACTATCTGTGCCCCAAATTTATCCAAATCACTTCAGCTGTTTTTGCGTGAAATAGTAACAAACATCCATACATCCACTCCATAAATTAGCATTTATAGGTAGGGGTATATAAAAAAAATCTTAAATTATAAGTTTTAATAAATACACACTCACACACAGACACCCTCCTTTTACAAAATATACGTATAACGTGACATATGCATATAACTGCCAAGTTTGAAGTTGATCAGACTAAGAAAACACGTTGTTCCATACAAACATTACCACCCATTTTCACCCCGTTAGGGGTAAAATTTTCCAGAATCCTTTCTCAGTGCGCACCTACTTCACTTAAGGAATTTTTAAGCAAAATTCCATGATTCTAGACCCAGTGGTTTCAGCTGTGCGTTGATCGACCAGTCAGTCAGTTTCTGCTTTTATATATATAGATGAGTGAGTGATGAATTTTTAAAATAACGTATTGAACTACTGACAGAAATAGGAGGCCAAAGGTTGGGGTAATACACGTGCTCTTTTGGATTTAGATCTGTTACTTTGTCATCCATCTCAGATGTCATTCGGATTCAAGCACTCAGTCCAATCTACACATACTGTCTGTATCCTTGATTTCCTACATTTTCCTCCGACCCCATTCAATGTTCGGACAGTTTGCTTTGAGGAAATCTTAATGAAATTCGTGATTGCCGTAGGCCATCTTTACACAAGTACCTTTTAAATGCTTGACGATTTTCCTCTAGTAATAAATGTGTTTCACATTTATAATTACTTATTTGGCGTTTACAGTCAATGTATATAGCCTCAATGGTCCTGATTAATTCGTTTTATTCCACATTACCTACTTGTTGGTCGGTAAACATTTTAACTTGTGATTAAATATATATCCCATGATACTCATAAATAACGTGGCTTATTATTGGTAAAAGTGTTCAAAATTGGTTCAGTAGATCTAAAAATTACCCCCCTACAACCTCACCAACTCTCAATTTTTACGTCTCCATAATGTTATATTCTCTTGTTTACATTATATTGAATATGATCCTACAGTATCTAAAGTGCGTCCGTAGGCAGCCATTCGGATCCACCCAACAGTAGGACCTTAGGATATAAGACATGCGGCTAGAACGTTACGCCTTGTGAGTTTAGAGACTATTGTATGTAAATACCATTCCGCAACATAAGCAGCTATTCAAACGTTATTAATTTGGCATTTCCAATAGATATAAGAGTACCAGAGAGTCCCAGATTAATTGTTGCTGATAAGTAAACATTATCTGAGAAGCTAATTCTGTTGCCGTGATGATATCTTTTGTCTCCCCCAACACATATTGGTGTCCATCCGTTTTCCGGACTATATGTTTAGATTTACTGTCATTATATTTTCTGTTTGACTTTTGCTTAGATTTACTGTCATTATATTCTTCATACATGTTTGCCTGTTTATGGAAGTCAATTTTATTTTTTTATTATTTATCTGTTCTTTTGTTATAGAAGTACCTGTTGTCAACACATCAAGCCAGGATACGACGATGAAAATCTCCAACTATGAACCAGAAATTTTTAAAGTAGCAGTAAAACTAAGTACATCTCTTGCTAAAATAAAACCTGCTGTAAGTGAAATTTGCAAGGACGATTCGGAGATAAAATTGGATTCCAAAGTAGTGAAGGCTAATAAAATTGAGCCAAAACTGTCATCTCTCTATAGTGAATACGGCAATCTGAATTGTTATGTTGCGTGTACACGTCTGACCAAACGCGAGTTAGATCAGAACTTCTGCAATGATTACCATAAAATGCAATTTATATGTGACATATGTCATTTAGGATTTAATTATATAAATAGTTTGGTAGCACACATCCGTTCTCATACTGACGATAAACTTTTTAAGTGTAATGTTTGTCAGATTCAGTTTAAGTTCAAGAGTCAGATGGAGAATAATATGGTGACACACGCTATAATAGGCCATTTAAATGTCTTATATGTCTAAATAGTTTTAAGACGAAATATGCGTTGGCTAAACATAAAGCGATTCACACTGGAAAAAAACGTTTTGAATGTAATACTTGTCAGAGAAGCTTTAACGCTAGGGGTCACTTGGTGAAACACATTCGCACTCACACGGGTGAAAAACCTTATAGATGCGGTTTCTGTGAAAGAAGTTTCAATAAAATCGGTGACTTGAACCACCACATTCGTGTACACTTAGATATAAAACGTTATAACTGTCAATTGTGTCCTACTAGTTTCCGCGATGCTTATATGTTGAAAAATCATATTTTCATAAGACATATAATGTGAAGTGTGTTTTTCTAGTTTCAGTGTAAGGCCTGGTGGTAAAGACAACTCCCCCACTAGGGTATCTAATCCCTGTGTCACGTGGTACTTTACAAACATGTAATAGGCGGACTCAAATAATATTCAGACTCAGAACAACTATTAATGAGTCTCACGAATAGTTGTCCGGCGCGGGACTCGAACCCGTGACACGAAGCGGCGAGGCGAATGTCTAGGCCGCTGCGCCATACGTGCAGTCCTTTTTGATGATTGTAAATTATTTGAAGCAGTAAAGTGTACCTATTATTTAAAAAATAATATAATACATATTTTACCTTATTTGCCGTTGAGTGTTCGTGTAAAAAGGGAAAATAAATAATACAGGTATTTTCTTATTCCACGTCAAGGTTATAACTGACACGTGTTAAGGCTTAAAATCGTTCGAACGTCCTTCAAAATCTAAAATCAATCCTCATTTGTTTCGGTAAGAATATTCGTATATTTGATTATAGAAGAGCGAAAACTCATAACACAGGCATATATTCTTCATCATCATGTAAAGAAAGAGTATTTCTTTAATTAAACCTTAGGTGCATGGCATAGATAAAGAAATATATTATTTTCTTTTCTTTATCATGTCATGTCAAATTATACTGTCATGTGTAAAATTGTATTACAATAGAAAATAACGCATTCTAAATCATAAACGTTAAATGTCTAATATAACTATATTTTATACCTATTCATAGGACATCGTTGGCATTTAAAATAAAACAATGCGTTGCTTTCTTTCCAAAAGAAACGACATTTAACGTTTATTATTTAGAATGCGTTATTTTCTATTTTAATACAATTTTACACATGACGGGTTTTCGAAGAGTCTAGAGGTAAGGTAAGAGGTCTTTTCTCTACAAAGCATAGTAGAGAAGTTTTTGGGCAAAAGCCAAAAGGTCTACTGTGCCTTCGTAGACTTAGAAAAGGCCTACGAAAGAGTGTTGAGGAATGAGCTATGGTCGGTAAAGACTCTGCCACTCCTGCTGACCTTTGCTTAAAATCTGGATTTTAAGCAAAGGAACTGGACTGGTTGATTCATAACGACATCATGATCGTGAGCCTGTGCATTAATTGTGGAATAGCAACGGATCGCTGCAACACAATAGGAAGGCGTAGATTGGAAAATGAAGTTATACTTTCAGGAATGGAACAGGAATGGCTCCCGCCTCGAAAAGGTTAGTATCTGATATTTATGTAAACAGTGTAATCGCCTATGTTCAGTTGCGTGTTGATGGTTGTATTTTGAATAATATGAAACCAAAATGTGCATATTGATATTCGAAGATATATTACACCACTAATACCTACCAGCCTCTCCTGCACTATACTAATACAGACAGAACCTGTTAATTACAACCTATCAATTCCATCTCTCAGAGAGGAGAATGGTGTCCCTGCAGTGGAATCAGAATAAAGCTACTTATATTTAACCAATTGTGCTTCTTAGATAATAGTAATAGTCAAATAATAATTGTTTGCTTCTTCAGGTTAATGAAAATGACTTTATTTGCCGAGCCTGCTGGAATAATGCCAATGCTGTATCTTGTGATAGAAATATACCACAAAAGAGTGAACAGACATACACATGACACCAACAAGTGTGTATTCATTGTGGACATTTGCTTCTGAGAAGAGATTGTTGCCACCAACTTAAGACTGGTACAGTGTAAGAATGCAGAATACACAAAGTTATAAAAGAATGGATCCTACCAGACACGGTTAGTATATTAATCTTATTTATGGTTTTTAATAACATACTTTAGTTTTGACTGCCATCATGGTCTATTGTTTAGGCCATAGTTTTATTGGATTTGTCCATTCATAATCTCAGTAGCAGGAGAATCTAGAAATGTGCCTGGTAAGTGGCAATAGGCTCACCCTTGTTATGTAGAACTTAAACATAGATGGCAAGATGTGGGTGTAAAGTTACACCTGTGCTTTCAGGGACATAATCTTGTGTCTATGTTAGTATAACAATACTTTAGCTTTGTTTTGATAATAAGGGCATAAAAATGTTTTATGGTATGTATAATCATTTAAGTGAATAAGAAAGATGGTTTTATAATTATCAAGCTCCTACATCAGCATTACGCATTCACAAGATTTCTTTAGATCAATCTTTCAAATTGGGCAATAACACATCACAAATCATAGGTGCCACTGGTTAATATGTAGATAAATTATTTTCAGGTGGGTGCTTCAAGCGCTGTATGTCATTCTTGTTGGGTGCGAGCCATTAGAGCATCTCAGCATTTCAGTACAGGGCTGTCAATATCTCGTGCATGTTCATCAGCTGTTGATGAGCCAGATAGTGAGGACATTCCTCATGTAGAAGAACCTTCAACAAGGCTAGAAACTAATTCTGCACCAAGGGCACCAACTGTTGTACCTCTTATTGTTTTACCTGACTACTTTAGAGCTGTGGCAACTGAAAGTTGATGTTTTGTGGAAGGATGTCGCAGACATGAAAGAAACACAGTAACAGTTAAAATTATAATTCTAAGCAATTGATGTAGATACAAATAATGTTGGCGAATTTCCTGAACTAACACATACAAGCACATACCAAATTAAACAGGCCCATTTTTAATATGGGGAGCATGTGAGAGAAAATGGCTTATATATCATAGAAGTATGTAGAGAGGTGGACGGTAACCTACAGCAAGAGCTGTCGACATCAGGCTCAACTTGGATGTTATTGTATTTTAAGTTAATTATAAGTTGATTAGTAGTATTTCGTTTACATCCTAGTTGACACTTCACTTTGTGGAAGGAATGCTAATATTCAAAACTATTGCACATGTATCATTGGAAAAAGAATGGTTGGTTGCTGTGCCCACACCATGAGCATAATATGGTATCTTGGTTGGGCATGGCACAATGGTAGTCAATTGCCTCCTGCACAATTTTTCGATACAGTGTTATTAAATTATGATATGAAGAAGTAGATTAATAAAACCATTACTCACAATTTTGTGTTTTTATTTTAAAATATTATTATTGCTATTTCAGAGAACTGTAATCTGAGATTTTATCAAATAAGTACTAAACAAATAAATAATAATAAATGAATGAATATTTTTGTTCCAATAAAATAAAATAAAGAATTTTGGAACAACAAACCCAATGCCATCTGAACCCAAACTAGGTAGAGCATGTACTATGGCAACCAGCTAACTGATAAAGATACCTGCTTATGTTTCTAAATGCAAATATAAATAAATTACACACAGATACTGAACAAATAACCTAGCTTATTACACAAAACATTTGTCCTGGTTGCGGACCTACAAGACCAACAGTAACAGTAGTTACAATAATAACAAATGCAAGCCAGTCGTGTTTTAAGCGGGCCTTGTCTAATAAATGTAGTTATCAGTAAGATCAATCATATAAATCTGAAGTCACACAGTAAGCGCTTTTTATGTAGAAACATACTTACTTATGTAGTGCATGTGCGTTCCAGATTGATAAATATAGCTAACAATGTATCAAAAATATCATTTGGGTAATTAAATAACACTATCGAGTTATTTAAATACAAAAATATATTAGAGAAATGTCCAAATCGGTAAAAGCAGGCATTTACTGTTAGGTTAAATATAACCTAAAAATTAACAGTAAAGGTCTGTTTTTAGCTATTTGGCCATTGCTGGGAGACGTGAAAATTGGGCTAGTGAAATCTTTCAAGATGCTCTAATTTATGGCCAAATTCCAGCTCTGTAACGCCAGGCCTGAGTTTCTATGGAGTTTGGGTTTCTCCTTTATCCAAATCACTTCAGCTGTTTTTGCGTGAAATAGTAACAAACATCCATACATCCACTCCATAAATTAGCATTTATAGGTACGGGTATATAAAAAAAAATCTTAAATTATAAGTTTTAATAGATACACACTCACACACAAACACCCTCCTTTTAGCGTCGGGCTACAAATAATAATAATAATAATCAATACACATAGATATGAGAAAGATTATCATTTCTATGTGTGATCCTTTGATAGGATCACAAAAAGAGCAACCCTACGCTTTTTCACAATAAATAATTTTTTTTATTAAATTTTTGATTTTCTATAAAAACGTATTATTTTAGTTATTTGTAACAATTACTTTTTAACCAAATTTACATTTTAACTATACTCAAAAACTCACCACATCATGGATTGTACGGTAGGTAATAAAAAAATGACATCCTAAAAAATTAAATTTACTGATTCAAATTGATATGAATGAATTAAACTCGTAACCTTTCAAGGTTAGGCCCATCAAGTTGGCTCAGACAGAGATAATACTTACGTTTTACGAGGCTAAATCCGTCATGGATACCCGTCGCTCGATCATAGTAACAGGTGAAGGGTTCCGTAGCAGCAAGTATTTGAGTTGATTGAATGGAAAGTAAATTGCGGTTTATGATTTATGACGTACTAAAAAAACTACTTACTGGATTGCGTTCATAACAATTTTCGGTGGAAGTTTGCATGGTATATATTTTTTAATTTTATCATTCTCTTATTTTAGAAATTACAGGGGGAGGGGGGGCCACATTTTACCACTTTGGAAGTGACCGTCGCGCAAATTATTCGGTTTGGAAAAAAAAATTGAAACATAGATACTCCACATGTTACAGTGCGATGTTTGATGAAAAAAAAATGAGTTTCAGTTCTTAAGTATGGGTAGAACCCCCAAACTTTATTGCTTTTTTTTTCAATTTTTGTGTGAAAATTTTAATACGGCTGACAGAATACATCTACTTACCAAGTGTCAACAGGTTTTTCTTATGAAGACCTCGTAATAAATCCACAGTCATCGATATTTGTTGGATTATAATAAATTAGAGCTAAAAATCGATATTAATTACGCCAAATCAGAGTTATTTTTTGATAAAAATACAAATACCTTATTTCTTATTTTGGACAGAGAAATATTCTAAATCAAATATATAAGCCTCTTGGTACTTAGTAAATTTTTGCAGTCAAACTGTTTTGGTGCGAGCGATCATTTTCGACTTTAGACACACGGTAGATCGCTCGCGAAGACATCGGTCCGTATATTTTTGTTTAAAAATACCTCGTCCTAATGATTCTTAATACAGGAAAGGACATTAGAATCGTTTTGATAAAGCTAATCGAGCGAAATCTGATAAAATGAATAACACTTGGAAATATACTGAGATTAATATTTAATTAATAAACTTAACAGAGAGCACATTGACACAGTATAATGACAACGAGTGAGAGAGAGCTTAAACCAAACGCAACACAACACAGCAGTGCAGTTTGCTCTGTAGAAAACGTTAGGCGTCCATATATCCAACAGGCTCCCCTGGACGCGAACGTTTTTTAAATAAGCCCATTGACGCAGCAAATTCTTCATGCTTCGGTTTATGAAGCCCCTTCGTCATAGCGTCGGCGATCATGTCTCGGGTGCAGCAGTACCTCACAGCTATTTGATTTGCAGCAATCTTCTCACGTACGAAATGAAATCGCACATCTATGTGCTTGCTACGTGCGTGATATATGGAGTTTTCTGAGAGGCTAATTGCACTTTGATTATCGCAATATACAATTGTGGGTATACCTTTCAGATTAGGCCAGAACTCCTCTTCCATCTGCTTTAACCAGAGTGCTTCCTGAATTGTAGAAGATAAGGACATATACTCTGCCTCAGTGCTGGACAATGCAATGGTTTGCTGTTTTTTTGAATTCCAGCTAATAGCAGCGCCCTGAAACATAAAAATGTATCCTGTGCAGGATCTTCGATCGTCTGTGTCATTAGCCCAGTCTGCATCACAATAACCAATTAAATTCCTCTCCATGTTTCTTTTATAGGTCAGTTTCATGTCCAATGTACTTTTCAGGTACCTTAACACTCTTTTTACAGCTGACCAGTGTTCAGTTGTAGGCTGATTGCTATATCTACTCAAATGATTGACAATATAAGTTATGTCAGGTCTGGTCCCCTGAGACAAATACAACAGGCAACCAATCACTTCTTGATATGGTATATTTTTCAAAATAACATCTTGATTTTCAGCCTTCCTTAGCTTCTGATTTGCATCACAAGGTGTACATACAGGTTTACAATCCTGCATACCAAAACGAGTAAGTATCATTTCAATGTATAATGATTGATCAATAGAAATCTCATCTTCTTTTGCAGGTTCAACATTTTCTTCGAATAAAGGTATGTTTATTTTATTTATTGAATTTTTTTCTTGAGTTATATTTTCATTTTTATTATTACTACTTTTACTCTCTTGTCCACTAATTTCTATGTCTTTTTCAGGTACATCATCTACTTTGTTTCTGTGTATTGCAGCTTCCAGAAATATGACATCTCGACTCACCACCACATTCTTTGTTGCAGGATCTATGAATCTATATCCCTTAGTACAATCACTGTATCCAACAAAAATCAATTTCCGTGATTTCACATCAAGTTTCTTCCTATTTTCTTTGGGAATATGAACCATGGCATTACATCCAAAAATCTTCATATGATTTAAATTGGGTTTTTGTCCAGTCCATACCTCATGTGGTGTCATGTCATTGAGAGCTTCAGTTGGTGAACGATTTACAATATATGCAGCCGTGACAACAGCTTCAGCCCAGAATACATCCTGTAAATTAGCATTTAACATCATGCATTTGGCTCTCTCTATTAGTGTTCTATTCATCCTCTCACTGAGGCCATTCTGTTGAGGGGTATAGGGACTGGATGTCTGATGCAAAATACCATGCATTTTCAGATATGTGTCAAACTTCTTATTTTTATATTCTGTGCCATTATCTGTTCTTATAACTTTTATTTTTTTGTTTAGCTCATTCTCAACTCGGTTTTTAAATTCCAGAAATTTATCAAATACTTCACTCTTGGTTTTGATAAAATATACATGTACCCTTCTTGAAAAATCATCGATGAAAGTGACTAAATATCGAGTACCTCCAATTGACATGTGATTCATTGGCCCACACACATCACTATGTATAAGTTCTAGTAATCCAGTTGCACGAGAACCATCTCGAGGAAATGATTGCCTTGTCTGCTTGCCTTCAAGACATGTTATACATATACATTTGTTCATTTTTTGTGACAATGTCACTCCTTCAGCACAGTTTGGCAATTTATTAATGTCGGTGAAGTTTAAGTGACCCATCCTTTGATGCCACAGATAAACATCATCATCTGTCTTGGCTTTCATGGCATACATTTCTTTATCCTTCAAAAAATCTAACTGGTAGGTATTATTAACCAGTTTTGCTTTTGCCAATAATTTATTATCACACTTATATATCTGACATCCATTTTCATCAAACATAACTTTACATCCACTTTTTATAATTTTTCCAACAGACAATAAATTTGTTTTGAGTTCTGGTACATATAAAACTTCTCTCACCTGTATAGTTTCTGTGCTGCCATCTGCAGCAATTGTTTTTATTAATACATTGCCACATCCTTCAACCTTTAATGAATTGTTATCTGCAATTCTGATGCTCGGCACAGGTGGAGGTAAACATACAGGTGTGGTGGAGGAGGATAACAACTACTGAGACAAGCATAATTACACCTTGCGTCAGCTGTCATCTGCCATACGTAATCTGTCATACGTCATCTATCATACGTCATCTGTCAAACATCATCTGTGATACGTCAACTGTCATACGTCATCCGAATCAAACCTTTGCCTTGGGGTGGCCAGCAACAGGGAGATTGTGCCATTTATACCAATTTATTTGACTAACGTCAACTAACAAATTATAATACGATGTCTCTTTCTCGTACACCCCCGAAAGGAGTTTCTAAGTCTGCGTCTTCTCCGGCTCATCATGCTTCCGACTCGGCGCTTTATACCCAAGAAAGACAAGATTTCGCAGATCTTAATGTTACTAGAAGAAATAAGCGTAGAAAGGGCAACTCACCGGACACCACTGATGTCACATTATGCGACTTAATGAAGAGGATGGACGAAATCAAAAACCAACAAGATGCGAAATTCACTTCCCTGGAGTCATCTATAACAACCCTTACAAACCAGTACACCGAAATAAAAGCGACAATGATGTTACTGTCAGCTAATTACGATGATGTTCTTAGTGACCTAAAAAAAGTTCAACAGGAAAATAATTTTCTCAAAAATCACACTAAAAATTTAGAAAAGAAGCTGGAGCAGTTTGAGAAAAATGCACGTTCTACCTCGATTGAGTTTAGAAATATCACAATGTTGGATTTCGAAACTAAGGAAAATCTAGTCGAACTGACAAAGAAAATTGGTGCAGTTATCAATGTCCCCATTCAAGAATCAGATATTCGGGATGTATCCCAAATGAAAATAAAAGACAAATCTACCGGCCCTATTATCGTGGATTTTACCTCCACTTTAAAACGGGAAAAATTCTTAAGTGCCACTAGAGCATATAATAAGAATAACCACGAAAAGCGCCTTAGTACTACTAGTATAAATATGGCTGGCCCCACTAAACCCATATATGTGGCAGAATCTCTTACTGCTTTGGCTAGACGCCTATTCTATTTAGCAAGAGTCTTTGCTAAGGATTACAAATATGAACACTGCTGGACATCTTTTGGCAAAGTATATGTAAGGCGAAATGCCAATGAGCCACGAATTCATTTGGGGTCTGAAGAGGATATTGAAAAACTTAAAAGAAGTATTTGACTAGTCTGTTTAGTTAAAATGTACAAAATTACTTACTATTTTATTGCATGCATCTCTTTTTATCTTCTTATACCGAGTGTCTTTTATGTCTACACACCTTATCTCCGCAATACAAACACACTTAAACACCAAATTTTAGCCTCCAATTACATAACACACACAAGTATCAAAAATCTCATATCTGATTGCCTATTTAATTCAGGAAAATATGTGTGCAATAGGGCACTGAAGTCAGCTATATATTGCAAAACTAGAATTTTATTTACGGTTGTTTTAATCTCGTACAATTTCGTTCTTCTTACCTGGGAGTATGGTACTGTTAACAACTCTATACGTAAAATTCAATGAAGTATTGAACATTCAAAAAGAAATTGACACCTATAATGTAGCCGACTCTAATGTCTGCGATGCTGACGAATGTAAAGCATTTCTACCCAATTCGAAAAAACGTCTAAATATTTTCCAACAAAACATTCGTAGCCTAAAATGCAACTTCACAGGGCTCTTACCAATTCTTGTCAGAACTGGGATAAACTGGGACTGTATAGTTCTTACGGAATGTTGGCTGCCCTCAACTCATTCCATACCACATCTAGACGGTTACGAGAACTTTGCTTCCTCGAACAACCAAACGCAGAATGAAGGTGTAGTGCTATATTACAAAAAGGACTTGCTTGTCACAGTTGAAGAACCCGTAATAAATGATGCGAACTGTCTTGTAATCACGTTAAATAATGATGATGTTGCACTTGCAATTTATAGACCCCCTAGGTATAAAAATATCAATAATTTTCTTCTATCTCTCAATCAAATCTTATTAAAATACACAAATAAACCAAACCTTATATTGTTAGGAGATATAAATATTAACATAGCAGAGCATAGTACAGACCCGAATCTCTCACCATACCTAGATATGGTTGCATTTCATGGAATGATGCCCGCCTACACAACCGCGACGCGGAATAAAACTTGTTTAGATCATGTACTTTTGAGAACTCGACTAACAGCCCGCTGTCTTATTCTTGAGACATCGCTGACTGATCATAATAGTGTGGCCCTTTTTATTGCCGCATGTTCTAGTCATAAGCCATTAAAAGTAATCAGACGCATTAATAATGAACTTTTAAATTTAGAACTTAATAAGGTTGATTTTAGTTATTTATATACAGTTAGGGATGTGAATGAAGCTAACACATTTTTCCAAAATATACTTCAAACAGCTATAATTAACAACTCTAAAGAGATAAAAGTATCCAACCGGAAGAAAATTCTAAAACCTTGGATTACCCCGGGTGTATTGAAATGTCTTAGAAATCGCGATAACCTATATAAAAAATTCAAAAAGGATCCAGAAAATGAGATTTTGAAAACAACCTATAAAAGGTATAGAAACTATTGTTCATCTTTATTAAAAAAATTAAAAAGAAATTTCGACAAACTTCACCTTCAGAACGCAGGAAAGGATAGTAAGAAACTCTGGCAAATAGTTAAAAAAATTACCTACACTAATAAACAGAAAGTAGCTCCATTAGAATTAATATGCACAAACAATCCGCAAAAATCTGTAAATGATGTAAATAACTATTTTGCAAATATAGGCCATAGTTTAGCTGATAATATTATTAAAAATAATCCCCATTCTGAATTACCCTCTCTAAATTCCAGTTGCCATTCATTTGTCCTTCTTCCAACTGACGAAGAGGAAATCAAAATACTGATTTCAAACTTGAAAAGTGACTGCGCCGTTGGACTTGACATGATATTTGCCAATATTCTTAAGGCAAACATGGACACCCTTGCCCTTCCAATTTCATACATTTGTAACTTATCCCTTGCAACCGGAGTATTCCCAAAAAGTTACAAAAAATCACGTATTCATCCAATTCACAAGAATGGGGACAGAGACTGTGTCAGTAACTACCGACCGATATCCATACTTAGTACGCTCTCAAAGATTTTGGAACGGATTATAAACAAAAGATTAGTAAATTACTTAGAGACTAAAAACCTTTTATCAACAGCACAATACGGATTCAGAGCTAATAGATCGACGTCGGATGCTGTGCTTGATCTAACAAATTATATTGTTAAGCATTTAGACGATAAAAAGAAAGTCATAGGTATATTTTTAGATCTTGCAAAAGCTTTCGACACGGTCTCTGTCCCGATTCTGGTAAAAAAACTTGAATACTTGGGCATCCGCGACCTACAGCTGAAATTGCTGCAGGATTACCTGACAGATAGAACACAGTGTGTGGGAATTGGGGATATCATAAGCGAGGAGGCCCCTGTAACTTTTGGAGTCCCACAGAGAAGTATCCTGGGCCCTACTCTCTTTCTCGTTTATATAAACGACTTATGCCAAATGGAAATTCCTAATACCAAAATTGTAACATTTGCAGATGACACGGCCTTGCTTTTTACTGGTAGCACCTGGAATGAAGTTTTTTCTCATGCTCAGATTGGAATGAACTGTGTAACTGACTGGCTAAATAAAAATATTTTAACGCTTAATGTGGCTAAGACTAATTATATAGCCTTTGCTATCAAATCCAACGACAATCCTGATTCTTCGTTTCACATTACTTCGCATTCATGTCTCGGTAAACCGACTATAAACTGTTCTTGCCCTAATCTCACACAGACAGAAAAAGTAAAGTACCTTGGTGTAATGATCGACCGAAATCTAAACTTCCACCAACATATTGACCTTCTTACTGCCAGAATACGAAAATTGATGGTAATCTTTAAATCAATTAGACATGTAGCTGAATTAAGTGTCGTTAAGTCCATATATTATGCTCTCTGCCAGTCACAATTAATATACTGTATCACCTCTTGGGGAGGTGCCTCTAAGTCTAATTTCCTCAAATTAGAAAGAGCGCAGAGGGCAATACTTAAAGTTAGTGCATTCCTACCCTTCTATCATCCTACTGTGGACCTGTACAAACATTGGGAAGTATTAACTGTCCGTCAACTTTTTATTCTCTTTACAGTAACTAAACAACATTCACTGTTAATATATGAACCTGATAAATATAATTATCAAAGACGCAAGGATCGAATCTGTAATACAACTTTATTTAAAACTAGTCTAGCACATAGATTCTTCTGTCACTTAAGTTCTAAATTATATAATAAATTAAATAGGGTGTTATCGATATATTCTTTACCTAAAAACAAATGCAGAGCTATACTTACCGAGTGGTTAATGAAGCTAGATTATAACCTTACAGAAAACTTACTGCAAGCAGGCTAAATATATAAATATATCAATACTAACACATATAATACCAATACATTAGATGCACACACACATAACACACACGTACATAACTAACACACACACACACACACACATACACATACATAACAAACACTCACATACACACTCTATAAAGGCACCTTTTGGTTGATTTCAATATTTAATTATTGTTTTTTCTTTTTGTAATTACCCTCCTATAAATATTATTCTTGTACAATATATAATTATGTAAACAGTGTATCGTCGGCCTTTGTTTACCGTGGGGTGGGGGCCTGGTGATCTGAAATACAGGCATTTTTATACCTAACTCAGACACCAGCTCCTCACATATCATAGACCAAATCAAATTTGTAAACTAGTTATAAGTAAAATTGTAATATTGTAAGTCTGTTTTTGTGAGGAGGAAATAAACATTATTATTATTTGTAGTAGAAAACTAGGCTTTATACCAAAGAACTCAAAGATCATGTGTCTTACAACCGCAAATAGGGTGTTGGCGGATGCGTTTCCTTGAGTTTTTGATATTACAATTATAAAAGCTATATACACTATGTAAAAATAATAAGTAATTGACCAAAAACTATGTTTTCAGTACAAAATACACAAAAACTATTGTTTAGAGTCGATTTCAGAAATATATATGTGTATTATAATGAAAACGAAGTTACTTTATATGTAGGGGGGCTAATATTAAACGATAGACACAAAAAGAATGATTGGAATCGTATGTTTGTGGATAGAGATATACGTAATGTATGGGCAAAAACTACCCGCCTCGTAACCTCGGTTCGGGTGATGAAAATTCTAAACTTGCGAATATCTTATGAAATACTGGTGCGATTACCGTGTGTGTGGTGTCGTTAGATGCGTCTCAACGAGAGCTAACAGGTAAATAAATAAACAGATTAGGAAACAGTAGAAAACTAATTAGATATCACTAAAATACTATAATTTGTAGTAGAAAATTAGGCTTTATACCAAAGAACTCAAAGATCATGTGTCTTACAACCGCAAATAGGGTGTTGGCGGATGCGTTTCTTTGAGTTTTTGATAGTACAATTATAAAAGCTATATACACTTTGTAAAAATAATAAGTAATTGACCAAAAACTATGTTTTCAGTACAAAATACACAAAAACTGGACGTTGTTAAGCAGAAAGGACCTAATCCACATCAAGTCACATTTGAGTAATGGGCGTTTGAAGTTTCAGCTGTAATTGCTCTAAGAGGAACATTCTTTTTTTTTCAGAATGTTTTTTTTTTATTCTAGTAGTCTAATATTGTAATTGTTAACGTAATATAAACATTATTTTTTTTCAGTAGGTTTTGAGATATTAAGCAAAGTGTGGGTTGAGTCCTTACAAAGAAAAGCTATTTTTAAAGACGTCGTAAAAAATTTTAATTCCTCAGAAAAAACTCAAGCCACAAAATAATTTATTAAAAATAAAATAAAATATTTATTAAAAAATAATGTATTCAATCAGCTTCATTATGCTCTCTTTGACACAGAAAAAAATAAAATAAACTTAAAAACGGTACAGACATGGGCATAGAGAACTTCATTATTCTTCCTCCAAATCAAAATCCAATGGCGTTTGAAGTTTCAGCTGTAATTGCTCTAAGAGGAACATTCTTTTTTTTCAGAATGTTTTTTTTTATTCTAGTAGTCTAATATTGTAATTGTTAACGTAATATAAACATTATTTTTTTCAGTAGGTTTTGAGATATTAAGCAAAGTGTGGGTTGAGTCCTTACAAAGAAAAGCTATTTTTAAAGAAGTCGTAAAAAAAATTATTTCCTCAGAAAAAACTCAAGCCACAAAATAATTTATTAAAAATAAAATAAAATATTTATTAAAAAATAATGTATTCAATCAGCTTCATTATGCTCTCTTTGACACAGAAAAAAATAAAATAAACTGAAAAACGGTACAGACATGGGCATAGAGAACTTCATTATTCTTCCTCCAAATCAAAATCCAATGGCGTTTGAAGTTTCAGCTGTAATTGCTCTAAGAGGAACATTCTTTTTTTTCCGAATGTTTTTTTTTATTCTAGTAGTCTAATATTGTAGTTGTTAACGTAATATAAACATTATTTTTTTCAGTAGGTTTTGAGATATTAAGCAAAGTGTGGGTTGAGTCCTTACAAAGAAAAGCTATTTTTAAAGAAGTCGTAAAAAAAATTAATTCCTCAGAAAAAACTCAAGCCACAAAATAATTTATTAAAAATAAAATTAAATATTTGTTAAAAAAATATGTATTCAATCAGCTTCATTATGCTCTCTTTGACACAGAAAAAAATTAAATAAACTTAAAAACGGTACAGACATGGGCATAGAGAACTTCATTATTCTTCCTCCAAATCAAAATCCAATGTTGGTCCATATCCATCTACATCTTCGTTTATGTCCGTTCCTGTGAGGTTATTATAAATGAGGCTATCAGCGCAAAAGCGGTGTAACCCCCGACACTGCACTTAGGAAAAATAGAAGGAATTAAAATTTGCTAAGATCATTTTTTTTTTTTTTTTTTTTTATTGTCTTCTTTCTAATTTATAAAAAGAACTTTTAAATCTATAATTGTAGTATATTTTTGTATTAATTAAACTTATAATTATGAAAAAAATGTGGGTTACACCACATCTGCATTTAGATGTTCTGGTAAAATTAAAAATAATAAACAGGTTACACCATTTCAGAGCAAGTTTATTAAAGATAACAACTGTAATGGGTTAATCTTCATCTGTTTCATCATAATAAGCTTCATCCAGGACAGTGTTGGAACTTTTTAGAGAATTATAACAAGTGTGATGAACTGGTGGGATAAACTGCAAAAGTTCAAGAAGGTCTTTTTTCTTTTTTTCTGAAATAATTGGTTTTTCCAATGCATCTAGTTGTGTTATGGTTACTGACTGCCTTTTTTTAACGCTGACTTCATCAAAGAGGGTTTCTTCATTGTTGGAATATTTGTAAAAAATTTAAAAAGGGTGGAGTTTATGGAATTTTAGCCATTGAATTTTTAGCCACTCCACCTTGCTGCTGCTCACTGATATTTTTCTGTTTGTTATATTTTTTTCCAAAGATTTACTTGATACAAAATCACTTGCTGTCATTCTTACAATCTTGAAAGCTTGCCTTTTTCGTGCCGTTTTAATTACTTCGAGCCAGTTATCTGGTATGTAAATCTCTTTGTAGAATTTTTTATTTTTTTCTATTAGACCAAAATCTTGGTCATATGGCAAATATGAATGCACACTGACTAAAAATTTATGGTCTATTTCTTCAATAGTAAAATCCGGATGAGATACAATATACTGACAGAACAATGACAATTTTATGTTTCTATTCTGTCCACCACATTGGTCAGAATACATGACAACTTTTTTAGTTTTCACATAATGTTTAAAAAAATAAAGCAGGCAAGAACCAATTTCTTGAGGTCCTCGCGAAGCATCAGCCTCATCCCAAACAAACATGTAGGCATCATCTGTCCCCATGTTGTGAATACCAAAGCAAAAAGTCCAAAGCTGCCTCTTGTAATACACTATTCCAGTTGTCAGCACAGGCGTAGGTAGGGTTTTCATTAAATCAAAGGTGATAACAGTAATGTCAGTAGATGATTTTGCTAAAGCCGTATCATTCTGTAGCCCTTGTCTGGCACTGTCTGCTTTCCTCTGATGTAATTCTTGTTCACGTTGTAACTCTTGTTTTAGCTGTTCACTCTCAGCGCATTTAATTTTGTTATGGAAAAGGTCACATCTTTTACAAGAATCACTGATGGGTGCATGGAAACGTAGGTTAAAACATTCATTAAATATTTTACTGAACATGAAGGATGATAAAGGTTCGAGTACACTTTCTTTATAGAGAGTATACATGCGTCCAAGACTTAGATCTGGTGATAGAAATCTCCTATTCTCACTTTTATGTCTGGTGTAATGAGACTCATAAGCAGGAAACTTGGCAATGAATTATTTTAATTCTGCTATCTTATTATCTGGTGTTTTGTTTACAGAGCTTTGTCGACCTCTCTGATCAATAGGTGGGACATTGTATATACTTTTTCGCTTCATTACCCTGGTTACACGTCCGTCAGAAACTTGAAAAGTTCTCAGGAAAAATTTTTTACACACTAGAACTTCAACACCATCTTTATTCAGTAAATGATAGATATATGTTTTCTGTCTTCTTGACTCCTCTCTTCCTGTGTAGCTTCTGCATTTATTTGTCACTTTAACTAACGAGAACAGTAATGCATTTTGTATATCGAAATTAGCTAATGCATAAAAGGTTTGGAATATTTGCAGCTGGCGTTCTTCATTTATCTTTAGATGACATTTTTTTGGACATAGACATTCCCCTATTTTGGGTGTCTTCGCAGGAATAACGTTCTTTTTGTGATTTTCGTTTTCTTCGCCTTTTGCTCGTTTTAATTTAAGCACATTTCGCTGCCAAGTCTCAGGCTTTTTAACACGTTTCTTGCTTTTGAGGACAGGGGTTTCATTGGTGGTTTCAGCTGATACTTGTTCAGACAAGCTTAGTTGAAGCTCTGCTGTTGGTATCGACCCAGATGTGGTTCGCGAGGGCTGTGGTAAATTTGTTATGGTTGAACTAGTACTACGCTGTTGGGCTTCTTCCGAGTCCTCATTGCCTGATGAAGGCGTAGGTGATGGGAGATATTCAGAACCAGAATCTTCAAAGTCTCCTACTGTAACCAAAACATTAACTAGGTTAACAATATGAAAAATACAACGTGACAAGTTTACTTATAATTTGCAGTCAATCAGACTATTTTTATAACTTACCTGAAGTAATATCATCTTCTCCGTCCATGGTTAATTACAAAAATATTGTTATTCAGTAAGATACAATGAAATTCAGTTTGTTTTGTCTCAATTTTAACGTTTTGCATTTGACACTGACGAATGACGTTAGACGTAAGCCACAGACAAACCTGTTTTGCCATAGAGCAAAAGTGGTGTATCCAGCTTACACCAGTTTTGCTCTAATAATATGATAGATTACGTTCTGTGCAAAAACTATGTTTTAGCGCCATCTGTTGTTTTGATAACAAAAGGTGGCTTACTCCACTTTTGTATTCAAAGTTGATAATCTAAGGAATGTAGTATACACCAAAACTGCAACCAACACAATTAGTGGCTTACACCACTTCTGCGCTGATAGCCTCAAATTATACATAGATTTGAGATCTGCTAGCTTTGCTTCGGCAATAGCCTTTCCTTGAGGCCACAGGATTTCGAAATCTTCTTCTGAAAATTTGATCAAAACACCTTTGATCTTTTTCGATACATCTAAGGTTTGAATCTCTCCACTGTCTGATATCATGGTAATTAAGTAGGGATCATCTTTTTTCAAAATAATTTGTTTTGTAATCAGCCAGTTAATTTTATTTTTATTTATACATATTTTACGATTTATAACTTTCTTCTCAATTTTCTTACTGCTTAAAAAATCTTGACTTTTCATTCTAGTTACGCGAAGAGGGTTTTTCTTTTTAGCGATTTTCATGATATTTATATATTCTTCTGCCGTATAAACTCTTTCATGATTCTTTAGCTCACATTCTATTTTACTAAAGTCTGTGTCGTTAGGGAGAAAAGAATGTCCAGACTCTAAATATTTAAACGTGATTGTTTTTAGGCTCGAATGTCTATTCAGTACAGTTTTCAACATTAGCACTATTTTAATGTTTCTATTTTGTCCCCCACAGGAATCGCTCCAAAGAACTAAGTTTTCTACACCATCCCTCAGATGGTTTTTAATGAAACTAATTAGATAAGACCCAACTTCTTGTGTTCCTCTTCCGGATTCTCCTTCAACCCAGATATTACATCTACCTTGATCGCTAGAGCCAACGTGGATCCCAGCATTATAAACCCATTGCTGACGTTTATAAAACACAATGTTAGTCGGTATACGGGGAAGAGGTAGCGTTTTTTCTAAATCGTAGGTAATACTGCCGTGATTTTAGTCATGGATAATTTTAAAATTTAATACTAGTATTTTTTAACATAATTTATATACAAAAGTCGTTTCAGTTAAAATATAAGTGTATGAGTCAATCACTAAATATTTTTCTTATAAACGACTTAACCTTCTTGAGTCACTTTAGGTTATTAAGAATTGTATGGATGTTTCATATAAAACCTTTTTTCTGAAATAGCCTAAGTGTTTTGAGTCGTTTCTAATAAACAAAAACAGAAGTTCGTTTGCAGTAAACCTAAAACACAGAAACGACCCAAATTGTTTAAGTCGTTTCAGTGATTTTCAAGATTAAATTGTTAGGCAAAATTTAATTCTCAGAAAGGACCCAAACTGTTTGAGTTTTGTCTGATAAATTATCTTTAAGAATACGTACATAGAAATTGCATTACTCAGAAACAATTCAAGCAGGTTGGGTTTGTCCAGCAAATTTTTTTTTCGTGCTCTTCATACATGTGGGATGAGTCGGGGTAGTAAAAAAAATAGTTTCTATATACATTTCGAAAATAAAGTCTTCACTGTATGATAGATTCGACCCTCAGAAGTATGATGGCATACTTAACTCAATTCCGACCAAACAGTGGATTAGATCCTTTCAGCTTAACTACGTCCAACTATTGTTTAGAGTCGATTTTAGAAATATATATGTGTATTATAATAAAAACGAAGTTACTTTATATATAGGGGGGCTAATATTAAACGATAAACACAAAAAGAATGATTGGAATCGTATGTTTGTGGATAGAGATATACGTAATGTATGGGCAAAAACTACCCGCCTCGTAACCTCGGTTCGGGTGATGAAAATTCTAAACTTGCAAATATCTTATGAAATACTGGTGCTATCACCGTGTGTGTGGTGTCGTTGGATGCGTCTCAACGAGAGCTAACAGGTTAGTAAATAAACAGATAAGGGTACACTAGAAAACTAATTAGATATCACTAAAAAACTATAATTTGTAGTAGAAAATTAGGTTTTATACCACACAATTTATTGCAAAAACTCCAGACTACTGAAAATAATCTCTTGAAAAACTTTAGATCTGAAAATAGACTATTAAATTCGTTTGTTTTACTAGAAACTGAGGAACAAGAAGTTTTTATTTAAATTAATGTATTTCTGTGTATAATTTATTCAATATTTATGTTAAATTTGCAATAGTATATTACGTACCTGCCGTTGAGTGTTTTTCCTTCACTTTCACTGCACTATAGCACAAATTTGATAGAATGAGTTCGGATCAAGTGACCTTGCCCCAACTGAGGGACATTTTCGTGAAAAAGATGTCTGACTTCGAAAGTCAACTTAAGAAAACGCCAACCTCGTCCACCAGCTTGGAAAACGAATTCTATTTGTTCAAATCGTTTGTGCTGGAAGCTTTAAACAGCTTACAGAGTCAAACTGAGGTCCTTGACAGCCGAGCTGACCGAATGGAGCAGGGAGCCGAACGTTTTGAGAGGCGCCAGCGTCGTAAAATGCTGCTACTTCACGGAATTCCCGAACAAAAGGATGAGCAGGCAGCACAAGCAGTTACAAGCGTTGTCCAAAAGCATTTGAAACTAAAAGATTTCTCCGTGACTGACATTAAGCGATGCCACAGGATGGGCAGGCCCGCGGCTAATCGTGCGAGGCCCATTTTGATTAAATTTCAAGAGGTAATAGAGATATACGTAATGTATGGGCAAAAACTACCCGCCTCGTAACCTCGGTTCGGGTGATAAAAATTCTAAACTTGCGAATATCTTATGAAATACTGGTGCGATCACCGTGTGTGCGATGTCGTTGGATGCGTCTCGACGAGAGCTAATAGTTAAGTAAATAAACAGATAAGGGTACGGTAGAAAACTAATTAGATATCACTAAAAAACTATAATTTGTAGTAGAAAATTAGGCTTTATACCAACGAACTCAAAGATCATGTGTCTTACAACCGCAAATAGGGTGTTGGCGGATTCGTTTCCTTAAGTTTTTGATAGTACAATTATAAGAGCTATATACACTTTGTAAAAATAATAAGTAATTGACCAAAAACTATGTTTTCAGTACAAAATACACAAAAACTATTGTTTAGAGTCGATTTCAGAAATATATATGTGTATTATAATGAAAACGAAATTACTTTATATATAGGGGGGCTAATATCAAACGATAGACACAAAAAGAATTATTGGAATCGTATGTTTGTGGATAGAGATATACGTAATGTATGGGCAAAAACTACCCGCCTCGTAACCTCGGTTCGGGTGATAAAAATTCTAAACTTGCGAATATCTTATGAAATACTGGTGCGATCACCGTGTGTGCGATGTCGTTGGATGCGTCTCGACGAGAGCTAATAGGTAAGTAAATAAACAGATTAGGGTACGGTAGAAAACTAATTAGATATCACTAAAAAACTATAATTTGTAGTAGAAAATTAGGCTTTATACCAACGAACTCAAAGATCATGTGTCTTACAACCGCAAATAGGGTGTTGGCGGATGCGTTTCCTTATATATCGTTTTCATTATAATACACATATATATTTCTAAAATCGACTCTAAACAATAGTTTTTGTGTATTTTGTACTGAAAACATAGTTTTTGGTCAATTACTTATTATTTTTACATAGTGTATATAGCTTTTATAATTGTACTATCAAAAACTCAAGGAAACGCATCCGCAAATTCCCAATTTGCGGTTGTAAGACACATGATCTTTGAGTTCTTTGGTATAAAGCCCAATTTTCTACTACAAATTATAGTTTTTTTGTTGTATATCTAATTAGTTTTTTAGTGTACCTTAGTGTGTTTATTTACTTACATGTTAGCTCTTGTCGAGACGCATCCAACGACACCGCACACACGGTGATCGCACCAGTATTTCATAAGATAGTCGCAAGTTTAGAATTTTCATCACCCGAACCGAGGTTACGAGGCGGGTAGTTTTTGCCCATACATTACGTATATCTCTATCCACAAACATACGATTCCAATCATGCTTTTTGTGTCTATCGTTTAATATTAGCCCCCCTATATATAAAGTAACTTCGTTTTCATTATAATACACATATATATTTCTAAAATCGACTCTAAACAATAGTTTTTGTGTATTTTATACTGAAAACATAGTTTTTGGTCAATAACTTATTATTTTTACATAGTGTATATAGCTTTTATAATTGTACTATCAAAAACTCAAGGAAACGCATCCGCCAACACCCTATTTGCGGTTGTAAGACACATGATCTTTGAGTTCTTTGGTATAAAGCCTTATTTTTGACTACAAATTATAGTTTTTTAGTGATATCTAATTAGTTTTCTACTGTACCCTAATCTGTTTATTAACTAACCTGTTAGGTCTCGTTGAGACGCATCCAACGACACCGCACAAACGGTGATCGCACCAGAATTTCATAAGATATTCGCAAGTTTAGAATTTTCATCACCCGAACCGAGGTTACGAGGCGGGTAGTTTTTGCCCATACATTACGTATATCTCTATCCACAAACATACGATTCCAATCATTCTTTTTGTGTCTATCGTTTAATATTAGCCCCCCTATATATAAAGTAATTTCGTTTTCATTATAATACACATATATATTTCTAAAATCGACTCTAAACAATAGTTTTTGTGTATTTTGTACTGAAAACATAGTTTTTGGTCAATTACTTATTATTTTTACAAAGTGTATATAGCTCTTATAATTGTACTATCAAAAACTTAAGGAAACGCATCCGCCAACACCCTATTTGCGGTTGTAAGACACATGATCTTTGAGTTCGTTGGTATAAAGCCTAATTTTCTACTACAAATTATAGTTTTTTAGTGATATCTAATTAGTTTTCTACCGTACCCTAATCTGTTTATTTACTTACCTATTAGCTCTCGTCGAGACGCATCCAACGACATCGCACACACGGTGATCGCACCAGTATTTCATAAGATATTCGCAAGTTTAGAATTTTTATCACCCGAACCGAGGTTACGAGGCGGGTAGTTTTTGCCCATACAATACGTATATCTCTATCCACAAACATACGATTCCAATAATTCTTTTTGTGTCTATCGTTTGATATTAGCCCTCCTATATATAAAGTAATTTCGTTTTCATTATAATACACATATATATTTCTAAAATCGACTCTAAACAATAGTTTTTGTGTATTTTGTACTGAAAACATAGTTTTTGGTCAATTACTTATTATTTTTACATAGTGTATATAGCTTTTATAATTGTACTATCAAAAACTCAAGGAAACGCATCCGCAAACCCCCAATTTGCGGTTGTAAGACACATGATCTTTGAGTTCTTTGGTATAAAGCCCAATTTTCTACTACAAATTATAGTTTTTTTGTTGTATATCTAATTAGTTTTTTAGTGTACCTTAGTGTGTTTATTTACTTACATGTTAGCTCTTGTCGAGACGCATCCAACGACACCGCACACACGGTGATCGCACCAGTATTTCATAAGATAGTCGCAAGTTTAGAATTTTCATCACCCGAACCGAGGTTACGAGGCGGGTAGTTTTTGCCCATACATTACGTATATCTCTATCCACAAACATACGATTCCAATCATGCTTTTTGTGTCTATCGTTTAATATTAGCCCCCTTATATATAAAGTAACTTCGTTTTCATTATAATACACATATATATTTCTAAAATCGACTCTAAACAATAGTTTTTGTGTATTTTATACTGAAAACATAGTTTTTGGTCAATAACTTATTATTTTTACATAGTGTATATAGCTTTTATAATTGTAATATCAAAAACTTAAGGAAACGCATCCGCCAACACCCTATTTGCGGTTGTAAGACACATGATCTTTGAGTTCTTTGGTATAAAGCCTTATTTTTGACTACAAATTATAGTTTTTTAGTGATATCTAATTAGTTTTCTACTGTACCCTAATCTGTTTATTAACTAACCTGTTAGGTCTCGTTGAGACGCATCCAACGACACCGCACAAACGGTGATCGCACCAGAATTTCATAAGATATTCGCAAGTTTAGAATTTTCATCACCCGAACCGAGGTTACGAGGCGGGTAGTTTTTGCCCATACATTACGTATATCTCTATCCACAAACATACGATTCCAATCATTCTTTTTGTGTCTATCGTTTAATATTAGCCCCCCTATATATAAAGTAATTTCGTTTTCATTATAATACACATATATATTTCTGAAATCGACTCTAAACAATAGTTTTTGTGTATTTTGTACTGAAAACATAGTTTTTGGTCAATTACTTATTATTTTTACAAAGTGTATATAGCTCTTATAATTGTACTATCAAAAACTTAAAAAAAAGCATCCGCCAACACCCTATTTGCGGTTGTAAGACACATGATCTTTGAGTTCGTTGGTATAAAGCCTAATTTTCTACTACAAATTATAGTTTTTTAGTGATATCTAATTAGTTTTCTACCGTACCCTAATCTGTTTATTTACTTACCTATTAGCTCTCGTCGAGACGCATCCAACGACATCGCACACACGGTGATCGCACCAGTATTTCATAAGATATTCGCAAGTTTAGAATTTTTATCACCCGAACCGAGGTTACGAGGCGGGTAGTTTTTGCCCATACATTACGTATATCTCTATCCACAAACATACGATTCCAATCATTCTTTTTGTGTCTATCGTTTAAAATTAGCCCCCCTATATATAAAGTAATTTCGTTTTCATTATAATACACATATATATTTCTGAAATCGACTCTAAACAATAGTTTTTGTGTATTTTGTACTGAAAACATAGTTTTTGGTTAATTATTTATTATTTTCACAAAGTGTATATAGCTTTTATAATTGTACTATCAAAAACTCAAGGAAACGCATCCGCCAACACCCTATTTGCGGTTGTAAGACACATGATCTTTGAGCTCTTTGGTATAAAGCCTAATTTTCTACTACAAATTATAGTTTTTTAGTGATATCTAATTAGTTTTCTACCGTACCCTAATCTGTTTATTTATTTACCTGTTAGCTCTCGTTGAGACGCATCCAACGACACCGCACACATGGTGATCGCACCAGTATTTCATAAGATATTCGCAAGTTTAGAATTTTCATCACCCGAATCGAGGTTACGAGGCGGGTAGTTTTTGCCCATACATTACGTATATCTCTATCCACAAACATAAAATTCCAATAATTCTTTTTGTGTCTATCGTTTAATATTAGCCCTCCTATATATAAAGTAATAATCGTTTTCATTATAATACACATATATATTTCTAAAATCGACTCTAAACAATAGTTTTTGTGTATTTTGTACTGAAAACATAGTTTTTGGTCAATTACTTATTATTTTTACATAGTGTATATAGCTTTTATAATTGTTATATCAAAAACTCAAGGAAACGCATCCGCCAACACCCTATTTGCGGTTGTAAGACACATGATCTTTGAGTTCTTTGGTATAAAGCCTAATTTTCTACTACAAATTATAGTTTTTTAGTGATATCTAATTAGTTTTCTACTGTACCCTAATCTGTTTATTAACTTATCTGTTAGCTCTCGTCGAGACGCATCCAACGACATTGCACACACGTTGATCGCACCAGTATTTCATAAGATATTTGCAAGTTTAGAATTTTCATCACCCGAACCGAGGTTACGAGGCGGGTAGTTTTTGCCCATACATTACGTATATCTCTATCCACAAACATACGATTCCAATCATTCTTTTTGTGTCTATCGTTTAATATTAGCCCCCCTATATATAAAGTAACTTCGTTTTCATTATAATACACATATATATTTCTAAAATCGACTCTAAACAATAGTTTTTGTGTATTTTGTACTGAAAACATAGTTTTTGGTCAATTACTTATTATTTTTACATAGTGTATATAGCTTTTATAATTGTAATATCAAAAACTCAAGGAAACGCATCCGCCAACACCCTATTTGCGGTTGTAAGACACATGATCTTTGAGTTCTTTGGTATAAAGCCTAATTTTCTACTACAAATTATAGTTTTTTAGTGATATCTAATTAGTTTTCTACTGTACCCTAATCTGTTTATTTACTTATCTGTTAGCTCTCGTCAAGACGCATCCAACGACATTGCACACACATTGATTGCACCAGTATTTCATAAGATATTTGCAAGTTTAGAATTTTCATCACCCGAACCGAGGTTACGAGGCGGGTAGTTTTTGCCCATACATTACGTATATCTCTATCCACAAACATACGATTCCAATCATTCTTTTTGTGTCTATCGTTTAATATTAGCCCCCCTATATATAAAGTAACTTCGTTTTCATTATAATACACATATATATTTCTAAAATCGACTCTAAACAATAGTTTTTGTGTATTTTGTACTGAAAACATAGTTTTTGGTCAATTACTTATTATTTTTACATAGTGTATATAGCTTTTATAATTGTAATATCAAAAACTCAAGGAAACGCATCCGCCGACACCCTATTTGCGGTTGTAAGACACATGATCTTTGAGTTCTTTGGTATAAAGCCTAATTTTCTACTACAAATTATAGTTTTTTAGTGATATCTAATTAGTTTTCTACTGTACCCTAATCTGTTTATTTACTTATCTGTTAGCTCTCGTCGAGACGCATCCAACGACATTGCACACACGTTGATCGCACCAGTATTTCATAAGATATTTGCAAGTTTAGAATTTTCATCACCCGAACCGAAGTTACGAGGCGGGTAGTTTTTGCCCATACATTACGTATATCTCTATCCACAAACATACGATTCCAATCATTCTTTTTGTGTCTATCGTTTAATATTAGCCCCCCTATATATAAAGTAACTTCGTTTTCATTATAATACACATATATATTTCTAAAATCGACTCTAAACAATAGTTTTTGTGTATTTTATACTGAAAACATAGTTTTTGGTCAATTACTTATTATTTTTACATAGTGTATATAGCTTTTATAATTGTTATATCAAAAACTCAAGGAAACGCATCCGCCAACACCCTATTTGCGGTTGTAAGACACATGATCTTTGAGTTCTTTGGTATAAAGCCTAATTTTCTACTACAAATTATAGTTTTTTAGTGATATCTAATTAGTTTTCTACCGTACCCTAATCTGTTTATTTACTTACCTGTTAGCTCTCGTTGAGACGCATCCAACGACACCGCAGACACGGTGATCGCTCCAGTATTTCATAAGATATTTGCAAGTTTAGAATTTTCATCACCCGAACCGAGGTTACGAGGCGGGTAGTTTTTGCCCATACATTACGTATATCTCTATTCACAAACATACGATTCCAATCATTCTTTTTGTGTCTATCGTTTAATATTAGCCCCCTTATATATAAAGTAATTTCTTTTTCATTATAATACACATATATATTTCTAAAATCGACTCTAAACAATAGTTTTTGTGTATTTTGTACTGAAAACATAGTTTTTGGTCAATTACTTATTATTTTTACATAGTGTATATAGCTTTTATAATTGTAATATCAAAAACTCAAGGAAACGCATCCGCCCACACCCTATTTGCGGTTGTAAGACACATGATCTTTGAGTTCTTTGGTATAAAGCCTAATTTTCTACTACAAATTATAGTTTTTTAGTGATATCTAATTAGTTTTCTACCGTACCCTAATCTGTTTATTTACTTACCTGTTAGCTCTCGTTGAGACGCATCCAACGGCACCGCAGACACGGTGATCGCTCCAGTATTTCATAAGATATTTGCAAGTTTAGAATTTTCATCACCCGAACCGAGGTTACGAGGCGGGTAGTTTTTGCCCATACATTACGTATATCTCTATCCACAAACATACGATTCCAATCATTCTTTTTGTGTCTATCGTTTAATATTAGCCCCCTTGTATATAAAGTAACTTCGTTTTCATTATAATACACATATATATTTCTAAAATCGACTCTAAACAATAGTTTTTGTGTATTTTGTACTGAAAACATAGTTTTTGGTCAATTACTTATTATTTTTACATAGTGTATATAGCTTTTATAATTGTAATATCAAAAACTCAAGGAAACGCATCCGCCAACACCCTATTTGCGGTTGTAAGACACATGATCTTTGAGTTCTTTGGTATAAAGCCTAATTTTCTACTACAAATTATAGTTTTTTAGTGATATCTAATTAGTTTTCTACTGTTCCCTAATCTGTTTATTTACTTACCTGTTAGCTTTGCATTTCGCATTTGGATGCGTCTCGACAAGACCTAACAGGCTGTGTGCGGTGTCATTGGCGACACCGCACACACGGTGATCGCACCAGTATTTCATAAGATATTCGCAAGTTTAGAATTTTCATCACCCGAACCGAGGTTACGAGGCGGGTAGTTTTTGAAAGTTTAAAGTTTAAAGACATTTATTGTCATTAAGACATAGATACGTCACTTACATGAGAACTTAAATATAAACAAAATTATAATAATATATGTTTGTTAGCATAAGTACATACATAGTAAAAAATAAAAATAAAAATGGACATAAAACAAAAAGTAAAAACATAATGACAATTTATGCTTCGTGGATCTAATCCTAACAAACTTTAACAATATTACTTATCCTCCTCTTACCTCTTATTATAAGTTAACTTACATATGTTTCAATGCATGTTCCGATTTGGTGCAATAAAGTGTTATCTATCTATCTATCTATCTATCTAGGTGTATAGCTAAAAGTTAAAATTAAATGACAGGTTATACTTCGCAAGTTAAAATAAGACAGAAATTTGAGGAGAACGAGAGTAGGTATCTAGATGATCGCGCGACTCCGTTCGGAGTATGTCGCAGCGCGTCGCCGACACCAGCGGGCCCGTCGGAGGAGGCGAGCCAATCCCGAAGAGGCTGCCGGAGCGCACAGGGCGTATCAAGTCGCTGTCAAGGCGCTATCCGTTGCGATAGCGGAAGCCAAAGCTCGGTCCTGGAACGAGCTCATCGAGGGACTGGATAGGGACCCATGGGGGCGCCCGTACAAAATGGTACTGGGCAAGCTCAGACCATGGGTCCCTCCGTTGACGAGTACCCTGGACCCGGATTTCCTGAGGAGGGTGGTGGACACCCTCTTCCCTAGGGTCCAGGATAGTCCCTCGGACCCTCCGTCACCGTCGTACCATGATTGGGACGACCAGTTGGAGGTGACGGAGGGGGAGTTGGACCGAGCAGTATGGCGACTTGCGGCCAGAAATACCGCCCCTGGCCCGGATGGGATACCGGGCAGGGCGTGGGTTTGCGCCCTGGCAGTCCTGGGGGACCGGTTAAGGCAGCTATTCACCAGCTGCCTCCGTGGTGCCGTGTTCCCCACCTGCTGGAAAGAGGCAAAGCTAGTGCTTGTGCAGAAGCCGGGCAGGACCGCCGATTCTCCCTCGGCGTTCCGACCAATCTGCTTGCTGGACGAGGCGGGCAAGCTCTTCGAGCGTGTCATAGCCGCCCGTCTCAGCGAGCATCTGTCGCGCGTTGGCCCCGACTTATCGGACAACCAGTTCGGTTTCCGGCAGGGACGTTCGACGTTGGACGCGATCAACCGCGTCCGCGCCCTGTCGGAGCCCGCCGTTCGGGCGGGGGGGGTGGCGTTGGCGGTGAGCTTAGACATCGTCAACGCCTTCAACTCCGTCCCCTGGTGGGCGATACGGGAGGCACTGGTCCATCATAACGTGCCTCCCTATCTCCGTGGTATAGTCGGGGCATATTTGCGCGACAGGACGATTAAATTCGTCGGTCGGAACGGGACTGAGTTCCAGAGGGAGCTCTCCTGCGGGGTTCCTCAGGGGTCCGTGTTAGGACCTCTGCTATGGAGCCTCGCGTACGATGCGGTCCTGCGGATAAGCCTCCCTCCCGGGGTGAGCGTCGTCTGCTATGCGGACGACACGCTCGTCATGGCCCGGGAGGTAAGTTTCCAGCGGGCGGTACGGCTCGCCGAACTCGGTGTCGCATGTGTCGTCGCGGCCATAATGAGACTGGGCCTTCGGGTAGCGCCTCACAAGACCGAGGCGCTATGGTTCCACGGCTTACGCCGTAGGGAGGAACCACCCAGTATGTAGATGCGTGTAGGTGACGCAGAGGTCAGGGTGGGGCGGTACATGAAGTACCTGGGCCTCACCCTAGACAGCCAATGGGGCTTCGAGGAGCATTTCAAGCGTCTGGCCCCCCGAGTGCGCCGGGTAACCGGTGCGTTACACCGGCTTTTGCCTAACCTCGGGGGTCCCAGGGAAGAAGTTCGCCGCCTCTACGGAGGTGTCGTGCGATCCATGGTCCTTTATGGGGCGCCTGTCTGGTCTGAACGCCTGACGGGCGCCTCCCGCTGCAGAGCTATTTTGAACAGCCTGCAGCGTGTGGTGGCCATACGGATCGCACGAGGATACCGGACGGTATCCTTTGAGGCGGCGACACTCCTGGCGCGCTTCCCGCCGTTTGATCTCCTGGCGGCAGTCGACGCGACGGTTCACACCGAGATCCGCGTCCGCCGGGAGAGCGGTGAGGCGCCAGAGCAGACGCTTGTTGCCTATAGGCGGGATGCACACCGGCGCGTACTAACACAGTGGCGCGCACGGCTGGAGTTGCGCCTGAACGCGCGCCAACGTGCCGTCGGTGCTATCCTGCCTCACCTCGAGGCCTGGGTGGGAAGGAAGGGCGGCTACGTCACCTACAGACTGACACAGATACTCACCGGACACGGGTGTTTCGGTGAGTATCTGTGCCGGATCGGCCGAGAAGTGACGACACATTGTCACCATTGCGGGAGCGACCTGGACTCTGCCCAGCATACGCTGGAGGAGTGCCCGGCCTGGGAGGCCGAGAGACGAGTCCTGGTCGCTGAGATCGGACGGGATCTTTCGCCGCCAGCAGTCGTGTATGCGATGCTGGCCGGCGACTCCACCAAATGGGACGCCGTGGTCTCCTTCTGTGAGGCAGTTTTGCTGCAGAAGGAGGCCGCCGAACGGGATCGGGAACGAGCCGATCCCGCTCGTAGGCGGAGGAGGCATCGGGGTGGCGGCGGCAGCCGTTAGCCCAACTCCCCTCGGGGCCGCGGTGGCAGTATGAGAAGTGTCCTCAACTGCCGCCACGTACAAGCGGCTCCGGGATGACAGCGATCTGTTTGTGGCGCAGTCGCTGTGCCGTACTGGCAGGAGTCGGCAATAGGAGAGGGCAATCCAAAGGAGCCCTCCCAGGGTACGTGTCCCGACCATCTGGGACATGGCGCAAAAGGGGGGTACCGGAGCAGCATACCCGCGTTCCCGGGACTCCCCCATCAGGCGCCAAGAGAAGTCCACGGCAGGTAGGTTTAGTCGGTGCAAGTCCGACATACCCACCCGCAGACACTTTTTGCGGGTGGCATGCGAAGGCATTCCCCCTGCCTTACCAAAAAAAAAAAAAAAAAAAAAAAAAAAAAGGTATCTAGATGATGTATAAAGTTTATTTATCATTATAATTAGAGAGAAATTTTAGTTTTTATATAATTTGCTAGCCTTTTCTTAAAAACGTTAATAAAATAAAAAAGAGTTAGCATTTTTTATTTCTGCGGGTATTTTGTTATTGATGCGCGCGCCATCGCTAATTATTGTAGATGCACCGTATCTTGTCCGCGACTTGGGTAGCACGATATAGCTAGCGCGCCGACTGCAGGTGCGCCCAACTTCTTTCCGTCTAGTGAATTGTAGGTCGGAATGGACTTTGTTATTCATTTTTTTGCGGATAAAGATGCAGGTGTTGTATTTGTATAGTTGTTGAATATTCATTAGTCCTGTTTCGCTATAAATTTTTGTGGTAGATGTTCGGAAGTTATAATTAAATATTAGTTTGATTTTTTTGTTTTGTTGTACTTGCAGTTGGTTTAGGGTGGTTTTAGCTGCATTTCCCCATATTTCGATAAGGTATAACAGATGTGGTTTGACAAGCGTATTGTAGATTTTTTGTCGTTGGTTTTTTTTATTTATTTATTTATTTAAAATACAGGATAATTTTTTAGTGCACATAGCATGTTTAAACCACAAAGGTTTGTACTTACTGCTACAGATAATCTACGCCGATACAATTGTCAGATATCTACAGGAGTTTGGCATGTACATTTCACCGATTAGTTTTGTTGTAAGAAGTAAGACTTGAGTCTTACTTTAATATTTTGTGTAGTAATTTTATCACGCAGACTGGATGGCAGCTCATTAATTAGTCGAGGAACTAAATAGCCAGATGTGCGCTCACCGTACGTATTGTTTGCCCGGACTGTGCGAAACCGGTTTTGTGCGACGGCCCGCGTGTATACAGGATGCTGAATTCTATCCTTTAATTTCTCATTAAAAAATTGTTCTTTTAAAAATGCATATTTAAATTGTGTATGGATGGGTAATATTTTACAGTGTTCAAATAGTTGATGATCATGATTATGGAATTGGATTTTAATTTTATTTGATACGATATTTTTAAGAATTATTATTTGCAATTTATAAATTTGATTGAGATAAGTTTTAAATGTTCGTCCATAACTACTCAGCCCGTATTGAATATGCGATTCAGCTAAGGAGTTATATAACATAAGTTTTATTTTGAACGGTATCCGGTTTTTTAGTATTACAATATTGGCTAGGAACTGTCTCAATTTATTACAAACATGTTCAACATGATTACTCCAATTAAATTTATTATCAATTTCTAGACCGAGATACCTTTGAGATGCTACAACTTCTATACTGAGGCAGTTACATTTTCCATTATATTTACTATGCAAGCAGCTGTGACTGTGTGCAAGTAGCTTATTCGGAAGATTAACTTTAAGGTGCGGAGATTTTATAATTAGCAATTTGGTTTTATTCGAATTAATAACCAAGCCAGCATCACGACACCATTTCGAGAGCATGTTAAAATCAGATTGCATCATATCACAAGCTTCCTGAGGGTCTTTATTCGCTATAACTAGACATGTATCATCTGCAAATTGGTAACAAGAGCTAGGTTATACGGTATGCATCGAATATTATTGCGGAGAGAGGCATGAATGGATGTTAATCTATTTTGCACCTGTGTTATGTGGGATTTCCATGTTAGGTGGGTATCCATTTGAAGGCCTAGGTATTTTCGCGGGTTTTCTGTTGTAAAGGAGTATTATTTATTGTGAGAGGTGGATAACTAGGTATCGGTTTATTTTTAGAATGAAATAGTATGTAACTTGTTTTAGAGATGTTGATGGTTAATAGGTTGTATTGAAACCAATCATAAAGGATATTTAAATCGTGCTGTGCTTGAGAAATTATGTCATGGATGGAAGAACCAAAATAAAAAAGACATGTGTCGTCGGCATATAGTGTAATGTGTCCTTTTAGTCCTAATTCATGCATGTTATTTATGTATACTAAAAATAGTAGCGGACCTAGTATCGAGCCTGTAACCAAAAACACATAACATACGGAGTGCCGCACACTCCGTATGTTATGTGTTTTTGGTTACTTATTGTGTTATTGTCGATTCTAACTATTTGAAATCTGTTTGTTAGATAAGATTCTAACATTTTAAAAGCTTTTTCGGTAATACCAATGACCTCCAATTTTTTTAAGAGCAGTTTGTGACTTACTGTGTCAAATGCTTTTTTCATATCAATGAATACTCCTACTACAATGTTCTTTTTATCGATATTTTGTTTAATTTTTGTTATGAGATCTATTGTTGCTGTAAGTGTGTTCCTTTTAGATCGAAATCCATATTGACGCTCATAAAAGAAATTTATAGAATCTAAATAGTTTTGTAGCCGTGTGTGTAAAAGTTTTTCCAAGATTTTAGATGCTACTGGTAATACAGATATTGGTCGGTAGTTACTAGGATCTGTTTTTTCCCCTGCCTTATAGATAGGCGTTACTTTGGCTATTTTCAGTGAGTCTGGAAACGTTCCATCATACAAAAGTTTATTTATACAGGTCGTTAATTGTGAAATTATTAGATATTTTACACATTTTATATAAATAATAATAAAAAAGGTTGTAGCTATTTTGTGAAACCATCATTTTTCCCGGTAATCCTATAACTGTTCCCATTGGTCGATTTCAAGATTAGAGAAGAGACTAATCTTTATAGTAACTAGTGATGTCCCTATATGTAAATTATTACGATAATTGAACTAATGTTAAGCGTGCTCCACACATATTTGCATCGATTAGTCTAAATTTGATAATCAGGCATAATACGAATTAAAATACTATAAATCATTTGTTATATTTCGTTTCATTTAAAAGATATTTTGCAACACGCCAGCTAAATTATAGTACGATTAGCTGGACGAAGGATATGTGAATAATCTCAACGTGACGAGCCAGTATGGTTAGTTACAGCTCCCCCGCTCAATTTTTCAAATGTTAAACTTAAACCCAGTCTAACATGAGGAAAATTGGTCCCTATAATTTATAAAGTATCTTGAACAAAATAAATTTAAATATTCTAGTTTATTAGAGTTGAAACTGGAAGTGCAGCTTTGATGTGTGAGTAAAATAAGTCCACCTGTAGACAATCCCCGCAAATCAAAAATGTTGATTTATATACACTGTCTCGCATACCCATGAATTAAACACACAAGCCATTTAAATCCTCAAGAAGTACTTGGTTGTGAGTCAAGCAAACGCTAGCCGTTCAAAATACATCAGTTCTCCGTTAAGAGTCATTTAATACCACTCCGGAGACCCGCATGCACTTTTCCTCGGAGGACCCAAAATTGTCGTGAGCATAATCCAATAGATACACAAACTAACAATGCAAACCCTCAACACCTTATTCACGAAGACAAAACCACAAATAAGACTAGATGTGCAGTGTAAAGTCGATTTGATAGCATTTAGCTTCTTGTGGAGTATGGACCTTTCATGAGACCAAAATACAACTTGGTAATAATTGTATACTATCCTAACACCAAAATACATCATAAAAGGTCGTTTGTATATTGTATATCGTTTCCAAGTCCCAACTCAAATTAACCAACCTCTTGCTCTGGAATTTGCCTCAATTTAAGCCCTTACATATCCTCACTAAGTTTATTTGTCAGTCATTTTGTGGTTCAAAGTCAATGTCAAAGTACCTAATATTTGTTTCTTCAGCATTCACAGACTTAACTTTCATGTCTTTGCATTCAACTTTAAATATAACCAAACCCGTATGAGCCAGAGGTAACGAATAATTTCCAATAGTAGGTATTGCCTCCTCACATGAATATAATTTCTAAACATACATATAAGTATATAACCTTTATTTTCTTTTTTATTACACATGTGCATGTATATATATCTCAAAGAAATTTTCGTATTATACTTGACTAACACATTTTCAAAACCACTCTAATTGTGGTATCAAACCATTTTTCATGAGTATGTTATAATTTGAAACATATATTTAAATATTTATCTTTAATTTATTTATTAATTTCATGCTCGCCTGTTCCTATTTCACATAAATAACAATTACATAAACTGTTATAATATACCTATATATAATATGTTATATTGTATATACAGTACTCCTGCTATTTGTGTTAGTTATTATAAAGTAGCTGATAAAATACTATCGTATGAATTGCCAATATACATTGTAATAAAATAGTGTGAAACACAGACTACACTAATAAGAAATTATTCTCTTCCCCCGCTAGACATTTCGATCTGTATTTACCTAAATAAAATAATCAACCCGTATAGTGGTTGTTTACTTCATCATCATCATATCAGCCGAAAGACGACGTTGTTTACTTACCTAATACTTAATATTATTTAATGGTTTGCAATATGCTAACCTTAGACTTGGCTCACACTGTTTTCAAATTTAAAGCTATACATATTCTAGATACAATTCATGATAGAATACCCATTCCAAAATCTCAAAATATCCTACTCAGGTTGAAAAGGTTTTATTATCAACTACATACTGACTTAATGATTTCCTAATATTGATATCAATCCCGAATTAAAAATGTGTAATTATAATAAATATATATGGATTGTCAATAAATGACCCTGTCCATACACATAACAATTCATCTGCCATGCTTTACCAATCGATATAAATCAAAGAAAAGGTAAAGCAATATCCTAAATAATAACCAGTTATGAGGTTCGCATAAATTACAAACTAGAATTAATTCGAAGGAACATCTTCATTCTTATTTTCGGAAATTGTTAGTAATGATCTTTGTAAAGTTAGTTCCTAAACTCGCAATAGGTACTGCTTACTTTGCTAATAATATTATCACAAATATAATTATTGGATCTACGTATTGAGTTTAAATTGAAACGAGAATTTCTTTTTTTTTTTTCTTATCTTCCACACTAAATCTTTCACACAACAGAGATTTATAGAAGTTTCATTTACCACATTATTCTACCTATTAACTTATCGACACCTTAATACTACCAATTTCTGTCAGTAATTCTATTTAAAACCCTAAGAAATCTCCTGTGTGTCAATATCTCATCTTTTCATAAAATTTGTCACCTTACGTAATAACATCTAAAATCATACCGAATTTTTGTTCCAAAACTGGCAACATTATTCTGACATGTCAAAATCGATAACCTTATTTTTTTCTCAAAACAATCGATCGTAATATTTGATCTTACAAAGATATACTTTATTTCTATCTAGTACAAATGTTCTTATAAACAAATTTTGTACAATTGCACTTTGATTAGATTTACGTATTTACCTATTGAATTATACGAAACATCAACTTACTACTCCGCTAATGTATTTCGAATCTAGCAACATGTACATGGAAAGTATTCGAGATCTGTGTTGTCAAAGGTATTTACGGATAACGGCGCCAAATTCTAATTGTGAAGGCAGTATAACGTCTCCGTGGCGAAATATATCAACATCAAAATAATAATAAAACACCATAGTTTCTAGATGTTGTACAAGAAGTACTAGAATTGATCATATAGTGGAAGAATTATCGAAATGATCATATTACTCAGATATTTATATAATCAAAAATGAATTTGGCACAGTGTGATATTCTACAACTACTCCTATTTATATATTCTACATCAAAAGAATGAATAAGAATGCCTACAAATTTATATTCAGTTTTGTATGTACATCTATGAACATAAGAAGAAACCTCAATTTGCTAAGGTTAGTAAAAATACTTTAAAACTTAATTGTAACCTATATCCAGGAATACTAAACAGAATAAGCTATTGTATATTCTAGATCCTAGATAATTGTTTATTTATTTCCTGTCTAATGTCTAAATAACCTTAATTAACCTGTGATATTGAAATTTACCATGAATACTACTATCTACTTACATTGTTATTTTATGAATTGGTTCATTAAGGTTTTGTTATGAATGCTTAAAATCAGCCTAAGAAGCTTTCACTGCTCCACCAGACAACTGAATTTCATTAAATTACCCAAGCTGATTTAAATTACCTACTGTATAAAATTGCCATAACATTTTTCTTTAATTTATTTTGAAAACCCTAACTAACAATATTTCCTTTACTAACCTCTCTATTATCTTATTTTCAGAATACTATATTCTAAATGTTAAGAGGTTTATATGACAAAATTATTTACTGTCAAGATCAGTGCTACTAAACAACAAATGTATAAACATCATCGGGTAAGCATTTCTTTTGATACTATTATTACATATTTATAAACATCTTTGTTATTTGATTATACACTTACAATATCCTTATGCATAGAGAATTTCATAGCATTGACACAAAAAACATCTAAACTCTTAAATAAATACTTATCACTCTAGAAGTTTCATTCTTTTCTATGTAGGAATCAAACCCACTATTTGATCAAATGTTATTCATCAATATGTTAATCCTAGAAACACTAAGATAAGTTGCAAACTGCATACTGTATAAACTACAGATAATAATATAATACTCCTTAATTAAATTCTACCAATAGAGTTTGAGGAACTACATTAGATACCGGCTTATAGTCACTTAAAACAGAATATAAGTAATTATGATGATAATATCATCATGATTATTATAACCTAAGTAACGATTTTATACACAAAACTAGGCTCTTTAATCTGACTTAGTGTTAAAGCCTATAACTTGATTAATAAAACTTTGTAACATATTAAAACTTATTTACTTACACTCAAGTATAATCACACTCACAAAAGTTTCATTTTCTGTATAGGAATCGAACCCACTATTAGATCCACTATTAGACCCACTATGAGATCAAAATTATGTTAATCCTGGAAGCATTAAGTAAAATAGCAAACTGCATATTGTATTAACTTAACATATATTAACATACAACTCCTTGATTAAATTCTACCATTGTAGTTTGAGTATGATACTGATTTGTAGTCACTTTAGATAATATAATAAAAGTACTATTTCTTTATGATTGTTATAACCCAAATAAAGATCTATACACAAAACTAGACTATTTAATCCGACTCAATGCCAAACATTTAAACTTATGTACATAACTTCTTGGTTAATAAAACCTTGTAACAAATAAAGGACCAACATTCATGTATAATGTTCACACATGAACACAATGTAAATCCTGACTCAAAACAACTAATTATAGATCACTCAAATAGTAGCCATGTGTGGGCATCGAACCCAAAACACAAAGTAAATCCTGACTCAAAACAACTAATTGTGGATCACTCAAATAGTAGCCTTGTGTGGGCATCGAACCCAAAACACAAAGTAAATCCTGACTCAAAACAACTAATTATGGATCACTTAAATAGTAGCCTTGTGTGGGCATCGAACCCAGAACACAAAGTGACAGACTGTCTTAACCACTGTGCCACTAGTAGACCGGTACAATCAGTACAAATTAATTTTACATACCCTAATTTAATCTAACAATATAATAATCATAAACATCTAAATATATTAGTTCTATTTATTGATTTATTAACTGTAACTATCTTATTTTAAATTGTTATCCTAATTTATTTATTTATTATAACTCATGTTAGATTTATCACTAACTACCATGTACCCATTTGCTCTCTTTTTAATTGGACTGTGTTCTTATGAGAAATAAAAACATTAAATCTTAACTTACTTGTCATTATATACACATGCAGGAATTGAACCCACAACAATAACAAATTCTAATAGTTATTCTAAATCTCAAACTCAATTCACCTATTTAAATTAATACATTTAATTTATCACTTGACTCTATACATGCAGGAATTGAACCCACAACTATAATGAATTCTAATAGTTATCCTGAATCTCAAACTCAATTCACCTATTTAAATTGAAACATTCAATTTATCACTTGACTTTTCTTTTAATATCTGCATTTGTTATTTTCATATCCTATCAGTACATTTCCTAAGCCATATTCAAAATAACCTATTTTAATTAAATTATTTGATCATAGAAGTTGACAGTTTCATGTTCAAACTCAGTTTTTAACAGACTTCAAAAGAAGTTTACTATTAATTAATTACAATGATACAACCAAAGAATTAGCTGTCTCAGTAAATCAGCAGTATTATTATTAATGGTATCACCTGATGGTCAATAGTTACCATAGCCTATTATGTTAATCTATCTAGTATCTACCTAAAAATAAACAGGAGTTTTATATCATCACATTAAAGAATGAGTATAGGACTTTCATGATAGTATTTAATTTGTAAATACTATATGAATTTTGCTTCTCTAAATAACCAAATGAATGACCCACCTGATGGCATTCTCTATGAAGAAAGTGATTTTGTTTCATAAATACTTGAATGAAACAATTTATTGAAATTTCATTGTTTCAATATTTATGCATAGGTACTGAGAAATCAAATGTTACAATGCCTATAGTAACATCATGTGATTTTATCTCATTATATCCTTTCACAACAGCTTAAACATAAACTTGTTGTGGAATATATCTACCATACCTTCTACTATAACACTTATTATATAATAATTCTAATTGATTTTCCTATAACTTAATTTATTATTTTACTACTAGTTGACTTATTTATATCTCTAATAATTTGATTATTTTCTTTCAGTTATTATAACAACAAATAAGTACTGAGATTGTTAACCTCATTCTACAACTACCAGAGATACACCTGCATGGACTGCTACTACTAATGAATTCTCAAGATTAGAAATAAATCTAGCTTTTAAGTAATTGATTTGTCTGTTTCTCCTTTCAATACCCTTTCTCACGTCATCAATTATGTGCAGCTAAGAACTGCACCTTGTAACCTATAATTCAATCAAACCAGCTTAAACACTTTTCTATCTAACTTTATATATAAATTACTGAAAATATTAATTAAAATAAAGCCTATTTATCCTGGAAAACGGCGCCACCAATTATGTACCTACCCACCCTACCCCCTTGTTCTAAATTCTTTTTTTTTTGATGTATACCCTATCATTGAACCTGATCATCCTAACTAAAGGCATACAATTTAATATCTAACTGAACCTAACTCTTATGTGTCTAATAAGGAATACTCCTTGATACTAATATGATCCTAAATTTTCTTAACTTAAATCATGAATTTATATTCTTGCTGGATTTGATTGAAACAAGTTGATTTAAATTGGCCAGTGATTCGTCTAGTATGGTAGGAACCTATGTTGCACATAGTAAACCAAGAACTTTTTGAAAAGGAGAACAAACCAATCAATCCTATATAGACTTTATCCTAATCATAAATAAACTTTCTAAACTTATGTAATTGTACAAGAGTGACTGAACTAATGAAGCCTAGTTTACCCTAAATTAATTACCATAATGTTATCTAAAATCTTATTAGAACTTTATTTCAATATATAAGACCATAAATATGTAGTTTTAATTCTATAATTTCTCTGATAAACATAAAGGTTTCATACTACTTCTTATTGGAGTATAACTTATTTTCATAAAGGATATTATGTTATTTGATAAGTCCTATTGAATGAATGTCTTGTTGATATTGTCTAATTAGATTATATGTATGTTTCCTAAATGAATTGGTTGTTTTAATTCACACATCTTGAAATATAATAGTTTAATTCAGCCATAGTATATATGTTTTCCTTAAAATATTGTTGAGATTGACTTTATATCTTTTCCAGATTATTCTAGCTTGTTTATAGATTATACTAGAATATCATAATATTCAATATTATTTTATTTGCGGCTATGGCACTCGCCCAAAGCAACCCCGCGAGATACAATAGTCTTCGGCTCCATAGGGTGAAGACTCCTTCCGCGCTCCGGACTGCAAATGTCCTTAACAGGGATACTCTTTTATTCTAATTACAGAAAGGTCTGTGTGGGTTGTTAGTCATAGTCAATGTCCTTTGAAAACAAGAGACATGAGAGGGCTTATTCTTTTGACTACCCTATCCTTTACTTATTTATTACAAAAATATATATGACTCTAGTTCATAATATATATATATTATATCAAGGAAAACATTTATATATGGATAATATTTATAATTAACCTTATGTAATAACACAGAAGCCTTAATTTTTCATAAGTAACTTATTGGATTCTCCAATGTTGTAATATCTTCAAAAAGCTTATTCAATATAAGCAAGTTAATTTGAGAATGGTTCTAATCGCAACCACTGGTTTGACTGTTAACAAAGTCAACCCATAATAATACTTCATCATTGTATTATTATTATTTGAGTCATCTGCTCAAGGAACTTCGCATTCCTGTCAAGGTTCAACAATTCTTGAACTTCAACATCAATTGTATAAGTAATACTATCTTGTATCACTTGTGAAGATTTAGTTCTTTGTATTCATTACCCAAGTAATGACTGCTTGATATGAAAGCATTCAATATCAGTAAGAAAATCTGAATATGATTCTAATTGGAACCACTTATGTGACTATTAACTGAGTCAATATTAGTATAATCAATACTTTGAAGGTGTGTTATTAAATCATTTGTGATTCTTGTCAAAAATCAATGATCTCTTGATCTTCAACATGGTAGGTAGAGATGTTGCATAATAACATCATTGGAACTTTTGTAAAGGTTCTACTAATCTTCCATAGACCCTTTGAAGACTGCTTTGCCGGCCAGCCTTAAGTACCAAGACATCATTATGAAACTTAATATTTCCGGTTAATCCTAAACACAGCACGTCATGTTTGCTGTTGTAGAATAGCCTCTACTATCTTCCATAGAGAACTAAATAAGACTGTCAGTGACCGGTCTTAAACAAACAAGACATCAGTTTTCTCTTCCACTGATAGTAGGTACATGTATTCAAGACTAACCCTATAAGGGCTTTAACATCAGGTAAATAGTTAACTGCTATTAACCCAGTTAATAATTCAGGAACTTTTAATTAAAGTTATTATATTAATAACTATCTAACATTGATAGCTTTCATTCAATAATAGATATAATTCTGGTTCTATCGTCTAGTTAATTTAAACATAGAATTAGGTTTTAAGGTATTTGTCTCATAAATACATAAGTAATACAACTTTTGGGACATCATCCTTTTTTTTTTTTTTTTTTTTTTTTTTTTGCGGGGTGGAAAATCCTGCATGGATGTCCTCCGCCTTGGGGGAGGCGGAGGGGTCTGTCAGACTCCTACTGACTAAAAACCACCCCGGTGTTCCATCTCACACCTGCGCCGGGGGTCGCGGGAACAAAAAGATACTTCCGCAACCCCTAGCTGGTGCTGGCCCATACCTGCGGGCCTCCTCGCATTAGCGGGGGGAGTGAGGTGTTAAACTCCCCCGCAACGTCTAAGAGGGGCGCGCGTGGAACACGTCGCGCCGCCGCCTCGGGTCCAGATGTGTAGTGGGCGACGGACGCCCCCGAGTCCGTCGCCCCTGGACCCATTTAGGGGGGCTGGAAGAGGGCGTTGTCCGCCCTCCGCCGACGCCCGGTGCGTCTGCTGCGGGCCGGGTGGGAGGATGAGATCTCCCTCTCCCTTTCCGCAGCTTCCTTCCGCGAGATGACTGTCTCGCAGTAGGAAACCACCGCGTCCCAGGACTCCTCGCTGCCAACCATCGAGTTCACGACGGCCGGCAGCGACAGGTCACTGCCTACTGCAGAAATGAGGGCACGGCGCTGCTCCTCCCAAGCGGCACACTCTGCCAGCGTATGCAGCGCCGTGTCCTCCCGACAGTCGACGCAGTGGTGACACCGGGCGTCCGGCTCCCTGTTTATGCGACACAGGTACTTCCCGAAGCAGCCATGCCCCGAGAGTACCTGCGTCACCCGAAACGACAGGGAGCCGTGCCTCCTACCGAGCCAACGCTCGAGTACCGGCCGGACCGCCTCGATAGTGACGAGGCCGGCGGTTGGGCGCGAGAGCCTGTCCCGCCATTCCGCCACCAGGGCCTCGCGAAGCTGGGACCGACGCAGCTCCATGTGTCGCTGCATCGGCCGTTCGCCTTGCGCCAGCATCTCCTCGCGCCACCGGTACAGTGACGCGAGTACTTTCGCCTCGAGGTCCCAGGGCGGGGATCCGGCCAGTACACAGGCCGCCTCGTAGGAGACCGTGCGATATCCCCTGATGACTCTGACGGCCATAGCTCTCTGCGGTCTCCGCAGAACAGCAATGCTACCGGCCGTCAGGTCAGCCGCCCAGATCGGGGCCCCATACAGGGCCATCGATCGCACGATCCCCACGTAGAGCCGCCTACAGGCCGCGCTCGGGCCCCCCAGATTGGGAAGCAGCGTTGACAGCGCCCCAGCCGCGCCCATCAACTTAGGCACCAGCCGCCGGAATGGGACATCATCCTCATTCAACCCAGCATATCCGTGAATGAGAATAGAATTGTTTTACCATTTTAGACTCAACTATTATGTTATCGAGCATTCATAATAATGTAACATTGTAAATAAATAATAATAAATAAATAATAATAATAAATAAATTTTTATTCAAGAAATAATGTGTACAAAATTATATTTACTTAATTTAAAAATAATTAATACTAAGCTATTGACAATTTGTGCCTGTACTAGGTTAAACCTGTACCACAGGCGTTCTAACGGCTTAAAAGGTATACTTATTCTTTGTTAAAAATTTAAATAATATTTAATTATACATACAAATTCAAAAACCTAAGATATAATGTTTAAAAAATTAACTTATTTTAGAATACTAAATAATCCCTCAGTCTCATCATAGCTCAATTTTTGTAAAAAATTGGTGACTGTTTTTTTACAATTTGTATAGTTAAGGTTATATATAGATAGTGACTTATTTATTTTATTGTAAAGATATGGTCTGAGAAAAGGATAAAATCTGTTTGCATAAATAAACTTTGACTCTGATGCACTAGTGCAGATAATATCTTTCCGTCTCTTGGTGTTAGTAAGGTTAGCATTGTAAGTGAGTGTTGTGTGTTGTTTTAAAATTGCACGTTTAATAAATAGTTGGCGGACAGTTAAAACGTTGCATTTTTCATACAGGAGGCACGTAGGAAAAAGGAAAGGTCGAAAAGTTGCAACTTTTAGTATTGCTCGTTGGGCACGTTCAATGATTAACATTAATGTTTTTGGAGCACCACCCCAGGAAGTAATGCAGTATTGAATAATAGATTGACATAATGCCTGATAGACTAGTCTAATCAATTTCATATCAGCAATATGCCGTAGCTTTTTAAATACGAATATGAGTTTCCGTACACGATTTGACAAGGCAAGGATATGTTGTTTAAATGATAGAGTTTCATCAATAATAACACCAAGGTACTTCATGCAATTTGTGTTAGCAATAACTGGACAGTCGCAAGGAACCAAGGGACTGGGACAATAGTGTGCATATATGTTATCTTGTTTAGGAAGTCTGTGGTTTTTACGCATGCAAAAATTTATAAACATTGTCTTTTCAGCATTTAATGTTAGTAGATTATTTCTAAGCCATTTATTTATCACATTAAACCCATGTTGTGCGTAATAATGAACCGCAGTAGTGTTTGGAGCAGAAAAAATTAAAGCTGTGTCATCAGCATAGGAAATTACTTTTCCATGGTCTAACTTTAAGGAACACAGATCATTTATGTAAATCAGGAATAGGGTAGGGCCCAATATACTCCCCTGGGGGATTCCAAAAGCAGGAATTTTTATGTCCGTACTGATGAATTGGTCAATTTTAACACATTGAGTACGGTCATTTAAATAGCTTGCGAAGAGTTTCAACTGAGTGCCCCTAATTCCTAATGCCTCTAACTTGGATAGAAGGTTAGGAATAGACACGGTGTCGAATGCCTTCGCTAGATCAAGGAAAATACCAGTTACTAGGTTCCCTTTTCCCAGTTCCTCTGTGACAAAATCAGTTAAATGTTCAACCGCGTCTGATGTGGATAAATTAGCTCTAAAACCAAATTGCATGTTTGAAAGCAAAGAGTTCTTTTCTAGATATAAGACAAGTCTATTGTTTATTATTTTTTCTAGAATTTTGGAAAAGGAAGGTAGTAACGAAATTGGCCTGTAATTAGTTACAAGATCCCTACTCCCTGATTTGTGAACGGGAATAACAACGGCTTTTTTGAGACATTTGGGAAAAATTCCATCAGAGAGGCAGGTTTGAAAAATGAAAGTTAAAGGAGGGACTAGGATGTGCTTAAATCTTTTGAGAATATTATTACTTATGTTATCCCAACCCGCTGCGCAACTGTTTTTTAACCCTACAATAATTCGTTCTACTTCAGATTCATCTGTGTCTAACAGAACAAAAGATTTCCCACTATGGAGTTGAGTCCTTGTAGAAGAATAACCAGTCAAGTTAACGTTTTGCTCTTTTATTTTATCCCCGAGTTCCTTTCCAACGTTTGCAAAAAACTTATTAGCGTTGTCAGCAGCGATAATCGGTGAGGAGTGAGTGCGTAGTAAACTTGAAGACGATTTATGCTGGTTAGAAGAAAAGGTAGTGGATTTTATAACTTTCCAAAGCTGTTTACTATTTGAACCTGCTTCATCAAGTTGTTTTTTGTCGAACTCAATTTTAATTTTTTTCAACAAGTTATTACAGAAATAAAAGTTATTACAGAAATAAAAGTAAAAAGCCTCACCTGTGTTCAAAGCTTACCAACCAACACGAGATGACGCTTCCTTCATTATCTCTCCTTTAAAACAAATGATACAACCAATATTCAGCCGATCCTCCACTCTAATTACACCAGAAACGACGCTCGCTCCTAAATCTTCTATAGGACTCCTGAAACCACACTTAAAACTTCTGAAACAACTTTTTCTTTCGTTAGCGTCTAGCGCGAAGCGCCGCCATTCTCTTGACCGTTCTCCATATTTCCAAAATGCGTCGTCAATGATGCCACATCCGGTCAGTCTCATTAATTAAATAAATGTAATCTGCATAATCACATAAAAATAAATAGTTAATCTTCTATCAAAACGACAGTTAGTATTATATTACACATATAAATTTATTAATACATTATCCATTATTGTATATGAATAATAAGTAGCTATTTTGTGAAACCATCATTTTTCCCGGTAATCCTATAACTGTTCCCATTGGTCGATTTCAAGATTAGAGAAGAGACTAATCTTTATAGTAACTAGTGATGTCCCTATATGTAAATTATTACGATAATTGAACTAATGTTAAGCGTGCTCCACACATATTTGCATCGATTAGTCTAAATTTGATAATCAGGCATAATACGAATTAAAATACTATAAATCATTTGTTATATTTTGTTTCATTTAAAAGATATTTTGCAACACGCCAGCTAAATTATAGTACGATTAGCTGGACGAAGGATATGTGAATAATCTCAACGTGACGAGCCAGTATGGTTAGTTACAAGTCGAAAGTGGAGTCTGAGCGATGTCTAGATGCGCTCTATGGATCTCAGCCTTAGTGTGAAAAAGAAAAGAAACTCTCGTTTCAATTTAAACTTAATACGTAGATCCAATAATTATATTTGTGATAATATTATTAGCAAAGTAAGCAATATTGCGATTCAGGAACTAATTTTACAAAGATCATTAGTGACAATTTCCGAAAATATAAATGAAAACGTTCCTCCGAAATAATTCTAGTTTGTAATTTATGCGAACCTCATAACTGGTTACTATTTAGGATATTGCTTTACCTTTTCTTTGATTTATATCGATTGGTAAAGCATGGCAGATGAATTTTTATGTTTAGGGACAGGGTCATTTATTGACAATCCATATATATTAATTATAATTACACATTTTTAATTCGGGATTGATATCAATATTAGGAAATCGTTAAGTCAGTGTGTAGTTGATAATAAATCCTTTTCAACCTGAGTAGGATATTTTGAGATTTTGGAATGGGTATTCTATCATGAATTGCATCTAGAATATGTATAGTTTTAAATTTGAAAACAGTGTGAGCCAAGTCTAAGGCTAGCATATTGCAAACCATTAAATAATATTAAGTATTAGGTAAGTAAACAACGTCGTCTTTCGCTGATATGATGATGATGATGATGTAAACAACCATTATACGGGTTGATTATTTTATTTAGGTAAATAGAGATCGAAAGGTCTAGCGGGGGAAGAGAATAATTTCTCATTAGTGTAGTCTGTGTTTACAAAGTATATTGGCAAATCACACAATTCTATTTTATCAGCTACTTTATAATAACTAACACAAAGAGTAGTAATACAGTAGATACGAAATTACATATCGTTATATCATAACAGTTTATGGAATTGTGATTTATGTGTATAGGAACAGGAGAGCCTGAATTTAATAATTAAATAAATAAAAAAAATATATAAATATAGAATAGAATAGAATAGAATACTCTTTATTGTACACACACTAATAACACAATCATGTACAATGGGCGGTCTTATCGCATCAAGCGATTTCTTCCAGACAACCTTTGGATGGATAGGAGCTGTAATTATTTTAAAAATAGTAGGTGTGCAACAAATGAAAAAGTAGATAAGTCTAAAAACATGAATAAATATAAACATATACATAAATATATACATACATATACATAAATATATATATATATATATATATATATATATATATATATATATATATATAGATATAATAAAATTATGTATCAATACAATACAGTGCATACTATACAACTTAAAAAAAATATTAAAAAAAAAAAAAATACATAAATATTATATTAGACAATAGGTGACTACAAACTTAGGTAGTGCTCTTTAACTGCTTTATTGAACGTGGTAAGAGTTTGGGCACGTCTGATAGTAACTGGCAAGGAATTCCACAATTGTACTGCTTGAACTGAGAATGACTTGCTCATAAATATTGTAGAGTGCATAGGAGTATGCAGCTTTAGGTTGTGTGATGATCTTAGGAATCTGGTATGCGTGTCACAGAGAAACTCGAAACGGTTTTTGAGGTATATCGGTGTAGCGGGATTAAACAGAGTGTTATATAATAAAGAAAGAACATGAGCATTCCGACGAAGGCGGATTGGCAACCATTTGAGCTTTGAACGGAACAATGAAACGTGATCATATTTGCGTAGGCCAAATATGAATCTAATACAAAGGTTTTGAAGACGCTCAAGTTTATCCAGTTGTTCTTCTGTCAGATCTAGATAGCTGGCATCGGCATAGTCGAGAATAGGCAAGAGGAGTGATTGTGCAAGAGCAGTTTTAGTGGTAATAGGGAGGAAGTTGCGCAGGCGCCTGAGGGAACCTGATGACGCAAAAAGTTTACAACTTACAGCTTTCAGTTGAGGACCCCATGATAATGTATTATCAAATATACTTATGTTTGAAATTATAACATACGCATGGAAAAATGATTTGATATCCAAATCAGATTGGGTTTGAAAACGACTTAGTCAAGTATAATACGAAAAATTCTTTGAGATATATATACATATGTGACAGCAAAGAAAATAAAGGTTATTATGTATATTTAGAAATTATATTCAGGTGAGGAGGCAATACTATTGGAAATTATTCATTACCTCTGGTCTGGCTCATACGGGTTTGGTTATATTTAAAGTTGACTGCAAAGACTCTAAACATAGTCTCTAAACTCACAAGGCGTAACGTTCTAGCCGCATGTCTTATATCCTAAGGTCCTACTGTTGGGTGGATCCGAATGGCTGCCTACGGACGCACTTTAGATACTGTAGGATCATATTCAATAGAATGTAAACAAGAGAATATAACATTATGGAGACGTAAAAATTGAGAGTTGGTGAGGTTGTAGGGGGGTAATCTTTAGATCTACTGAACCAATTTTGAACACTTTTACCAATAATAAGCCACGTTATTTATAAGTATCATAGATAAGACTGCTTTCTATGTTCCAACCCGTGGTACCTTCCGGTTTGTTACGATGCCTTTTGGATTAATCAATGCTCCAGCTACGCAGCAAAGATTGGTTGATCAAATGTTTAGTGGACCGGATTTTGAAAACTCAGTTTATGTATTCCTAGATGATATTATTTTCATTTCACCTAACTATCAAAGTCACATCACCTTGCTAACAAAAGTATACGAGAAATTGAAGTCTGCTAACCTAACAATTAACTTTGAAAAATCCATGTTTTTTCGTAATGAACTGAAATATTTAGGCTACATAGTAAACTCTAAAGGCCTACATGTAGACCCTAGCAAGGTTGAGGCAATTATGAATTTTCCTACACCAACGAACAAGAAAGAAGTAAAAAGATTTCTTGGTACTGCTTCATGGCACCGAAGGTTCGTTCCTAATTTTAGTTCCATCGCTGGCCCACTTAACAAATTAACATCCACTAGTAAAAAAGCTGCCTCCTTCACTTGGTCCAAAGAAGCTAACGATGCATTTATTAAATTAAAAGATTGTCTAATTTCCGCTCCAATTTTATCTTGCCCAGATTATAATAAGCCATTTGAAGTCCACACAGATGCGAGTGATTATGGTATAGGTGCCCTTCTCACTCAAACAGTTGATGGTGTGGAGCTTCCTATTGCTTATATGAGCAAATCTCTATCTGCACAAGAACGCAACTATAGCATTACTGAACGGGAAGCTTTGGCTGTTCTGGCAGCAATAGAACATTGGTGTTGTTACCTTGACAACGGGCTAAAGTTTACAGTTTACACTGATCACTCAGCATTGAAGTGGTTCCTTAATCTTAGCAACCCTACTGGTCGACTGGCTCGGTGGGGAGTGCGCTTGTCAGCATTTAATTTTGACGTGAAACATCGTCGTGGTGCTGACAATATTATTCCCGATGCACTTTCTCGAGCATGTCCTATTTCTGCCATTGATAGTGATTTAACTGCTTCGCAAACTACTGATCCGTGGTTCTTAAATATATATAATGGGTGTCAAACTTCTGCTGCTTCCTTTCCTAATTATTTTATAAAAGATGGAAAACTTTACCGGCTTATGAAGGCCAAATGTTCCTTGCGTAAAGAATTCGAGTGGAAAGAAGTTATACCTGCTGAATTACGAACGAATATAATTGCGGAGAATCATTCGGAACCCACTGCTGGACATTTTGGAGTCTTTAAAACATACAAACGAGTAGCTTTACGGTATTACTGGCCGGGTATGCATAGAGATGTTGTTAAATTTATATCAGCATGTGACAGTTGCGTATCTCACAAACATCCAAACCATGCGCCGTTAGGTGAGATGGGTCGCCCTAAGATATGTTCTAGACCATTTCAAACAATTAGTGTGGATCTGGTTGGACCTCTTCCTCCAACTAGGACACAAAATGTCTATATATTTGTCATAACGTGCTGTTTAAATAAGTACTGTATTTAATTTCCAATAAAACGGGCCACCGCTGAAGTCATTACCAGTATACTCGAAGAAAAAGTATTTCTAGTACTTTACCAGGTATTCCTTCTACTGTTGTTTTAGATAATGGTAAACAGTTTATTAGTTCTGCTCTAAAGAATATGCTTTCTAAATATAAAGTCCCTGACTTGCATTACACACCTAAATACTCGCCACATGTTAACACAGTCGAAAGATACAACAAGACGATAATGACAGCTGTATCAACCTTTATCGAAAATGACCATAGAGTGTGGGATAGATTATTACCGCAGATACAGTTTGCTATTAATAGTGCAGTTAATGAGGTAACTGGCTATACTCCTTCCTTCCTTGTATACGGACGGGAATTGGTTTCTTGTGGTTCACATTATATTGATGCTGAGTCTGAGGAAATAATTTATCAACCTCGTGATTCATACGCTAATAATTTGGGCTATCTATCTAACATATTTGACAAAGTACATTTTAATTTATTGCAAGCACATAGTAAGAATTGTCATTCATATAATTTACGCCGTCGAGTGGCTAAATTCGATGTCGGTGACATAGTTTGGAAAAAGACGTTTTATCAAAGTGATAAGGATAAATATTTTAACAAAAAGCTAGCACCTAAATTTATAAAATGCAAGGTTATCGCTAAGAAGTCTCCACTTGTGTATGAATTGGCAGATATGGCAGATAATTCTTTAGGCAGTTGGCACATTAAAGATTTGAAGCTTATAAACTATAAGGAATAGTCACTAGAAGACGGATTTCACTAGCTGCTCAACGTAAAATCCTTCTCTTTGCGGCGGGTTACTGTCACGTCGCACACAAAAAGTAGGCGCCTGACCAAATTAAATAGTAACAGCTGCCGCCAGTTTTTAAATTCTATTAGAAATCCCTAAGTGGTACGATTAGATTATAACTCCATTCACTCTAATTAGCTCCTTGTTCGATCGTTCATGAGCGATGATTTGCGAATCGTATTCATTACGGAGGTCACCGTGAGATTGTTGGTTACTAAATCTGCTAAGATTTACCAAAATGGATGGGGATTATATAGTAGTTTATCAGTAACTTAGGAAATTGGCAATGTTTGAATTAATGATTGAATATTGCAATGAAAATAACATATTATTAAACCCAAATATTGTACTTATGGATTTTGAGAAAGCGGCAAATTTAAGTCTGCGTCAAAATTTTGAGTCAGCTATTGTAAAGGGTTGCTTTTTCCATTTTCGACAAATAATATATAGAAAAATACAGCGCGAAGGCTTGACTACAAAATATAATTCGGATCGTGCGTTTAATATAGAGATCAAGTGTATATTGGCGTTGTATTATATACAACCTGCTAACATAGCCATGTACTTCAACGATTTAATCAGTGGATCATGGTGGAATCTGCATTTACGCGCGATCCGGAATTAAAGTGGTTAATAGACCAGACTACTGTGATCTATCGGTTGAACGAGTCTTTGAGGTAAGCGCAGTGTACTTGCTCGACTTTGACTTGCTAGTAATCGGTATTTATCATTCCAACCAAACTACTCACACTGACTATTTAAAAAGATTTAACAGTTTATTGACAATGATTAATAATTCCAACACGCAGGCAATAATTATGGGAGATATTAATATAGACTTGTTAAAAAACATACCTATAACAAAAAACCTACTTGATAGCATTCATTCAAAAAATTTCCAACAATTTATCAGTACGCCTACCAGATTACATCAGCAGAGTTCAACACTGCTAGATCATCTATACTCCAACATAAGTACGAACCGAATCACAGCTACGTCGTTAGAGTGTCATCTTAGCGATCACCAGGCGCAGTTGGTATCAGTCAGCAGCGCGCGCTCTAATAAAACAGAGCCAAGGATGTGTCGAAATATGGGTAGCCAATCTAATAAAATGAACTTTAGCGCAGCGATTGCGTCGGTCGACTGGAGAGACGTACTCGCGAAACATAGTCATAATTCCAATCAATTAGCCCAGATTATACTAAATATATTAGTGAATACATTTGAAATATGTTTTTCACAAAATTGCAAACTGTGGGAACGTGCCTGTATACAAGGCAAAAGGTTCATTAAAATTATATTTTTTATTCAAAAATAAATGTTATTGGCAAATTATATGCAATGGCACGGATCTCGCTATCTTTCACGCTGACATTATGATAATGTATTTAATAATTATTATGATTAAATCGGTTATCTGGTGTCTGGTGCAAGAGTTTTTATATTACATTGTTTGAACTCATTAACGTTAATCGATTATAGTTGTTGACGCCGTTAGGTTTACTTTGTGCTGTAGATATTTTCAGGATATTTTATAAATAAAATTACGCGACTGTTTGCTAGCTCTGTATTGAGGCAACTGACATGACAAAACGATCGGACATACCGCCCGCCAAAAGGACCCTGCGTCCTTTTACAAATCCTATCACTACTGTTACATCTGTTTACAATACAAGGGACTTATTAACTCATTGCTTAATACATCTTAAAACTGATCAAATAATATAGCAATCTTATTAGTGGACTGTATGTAACTTAATATATATGCAATAGTAAACAAGTACAGCAACAGACTAAACAGGTAAGTTAACAAACTTAGTTTTAATTTTTGATTAAACATCTTTGTGTAGGAAAATTAACTTAGATAAATGTCTTTTTAATTCACCTTGTCCTTTACACTGCACTGTAACCACTCTAACTAAATTGTCTTTTCCAGGATGCAGCGTTTTTGTAAACGACCTCCTACTCTCAGCAGATTGTTTTTATCTAAAAATGGTGTCAAGCCAATTAGTGAACTTGATTTTCTTACGTTGCCATTTTTCTTAATGTTATCTATTTCTCTCTCATATACTGTCTGCTGGTAGTATTTTATGCAATTTTGCAAATAGAATTAATTTCAGCAGTAGTCAAATACTTCTCTTTGTTTTTATTGCTTAGTAATCTACGGCAATAAGCAAGAACTCTTTTCATTCTGGTCAGGTTAGAACATCTTTCCCAAATTGGTTTTGCTTCAGTTTTAGTTATAAAAGTACGTATTGGTTTTAACTCCAAATCTGTCTCTGTATTTTCTGATCTTCTCAAATGAACCTTCCTTTTTGATAGCCATTCTAGCCCCTTCCACCACATCTTCTCTTTCTTCAGATCTTTTAGGAACATTCCTCTGGGTGCTATGTCAGCGGGATTTTGTTGTGATGCAACATGGTACCATTGGGTGTAGTTTGTATTTACTTCTCCAAATATAATCCAGCCTAGGGTTGTTTTCTGTGCACATGGAGACCCTGGTGGACCCTTGATTATATCTTGGTCGACTATTCGTGCATACTCCTTGACACCAAGCAGCAGGTCTATCGGGCCTGGGTTATTGTACTCTGGATCTGCAAGATCGAGACCCGCTAGGTGCTGCCAGTTGTGAACAGTCATTGTGTGATGTGGGATTCTCGTGGTCAGTTGCTTGGACATGACGTAAGCTTCGACGTGCATGTTGAATTCTGATTTCCTTCTTGACAATATGTTTAGCTGAACCACGTGTTTAATTGGTGTTTGCATAGAACCCACACCTGTTACAGTGCCATCAATTGATTTTCTGTGTAGCTTCAATAATTGAGTTGCTTTTTCACTTATGAAGCTCGCTTGTGAGCCTGGATCTACAAGAACTCTTAACAGTATCGCTTGTCCATCTTTTCCCATTGCTTTGACTAGTGCAGTTGCTAATAATGCTTTTCCAGAAGCTCTGGTACCAACATGAAGAGATGATATAGCCTTCTTGTTGGCTTCTGGTTGAGATGTCGATGGTTGTATTGGTTCTGTCTCTGCGTTTATGTCCTTCGACTTCTCTGATTTGTGAAGCAAGGAATGGTGACGTCTTCTACACACCCGACAAGTACCTGGTACTTTGCATTTGTAAACCGAATGACCCGGAAGCAGACAATTGAAACTAAGTTGGTTTTCTTTCACATAATTGTAACGTTGTGTAAGGTCCATTTTAATAAATTCTTTGCAATGACATAGGGTATGCTTTTCACTACAAAGCGCACAGGTTTTATCTCTGACAACATTTATGGCATGGTAAGATCGCTCTTTGACTGTACGATCTTTACTTGTTACGGGCTGTACCATTTCGAGTGTTCTAAATTTTGATTCCAAAAATCTTTTCATCTCTGCCCAAGATGGGATTTCTTCCGAGTTTTCCTTATAAGCAAAAGCTTCCCACTCCTTATGTGACTCCTGGTCCAACTTCTGAATCACCAGATGTATAATTACAGGATCCCAGGAATCGGTGTTAATTTTCAAGTTGTTTAGGTTATTTATGCACTCTGTTGTAGTATCCAATAAAGATTTTACACTGTTAGCCGTTTGTGTTGTGATTTTCTTTTGATTAAAAAGTCTTTTCAAAACTGAGAACACAATAACACGTTTGTTGCCGTATCTGCCTTTTAATAATTGCCATGCTTGATCGTAATTGCTGTTCGTAACTTGAATGGGCCGTAATATAATTTCTGCTTCGCCGATAACGCTAGACTTCAGGTAATGTAGTTTTTGAACGTCACTGATTGAGGAATTATTGTGCACAAGTGATGTAAACATGTCTTGGTATGTGGGCCACTCCTCGTATTGTCCCGAAAATGTTGGTAATTTAATCTGAGGTAGTTTTACGGCCGAACATTGGTTTTGGCCACTCAATACTGAAGAGTTTGCAGTTTCCATAGCTGGTTGTTGTTTGCTCAACATGTCTGTCAAGTCTGCTTGTAGACAGAGGTACAGGTCTTCAACGACAAAGTAGTTTTCATTGAGAAAGTAAGGAATTTCTCCACGCTTCTCTCTCGGAGTACATTGTGTTAACATCTCATGAGCTTGTTTAAAAGAACTCCAATACTCTTCCAGGCACTTCAATCTAGCCCTTATGTAACCGTCCGTAAGTCTCACTTTAGGGCATTTCTTTAAGTTAGTTTGTGTTTTTTGTATTAAGTTTGCAACGTCTTCTAACGTATTCAAACACTTTTGTTGTTCCGAAGTTAATGTAGCCATTGTAATTGTCTATTTATGTTGTAAAAATCACTTGTGTTATGATTTGTCAACCACACTAATCACACTATTTTTTAAATATCTATTATAACTTAAACTTCCAAGAATCTGCACAGTATTCGAGTAAACAAATCTTCTTATCTAAGGAATGCGGCTGTCTTTTGTTCTCAGCTCGCTCGGACTCCGATTCACTAATGACCCACAGGTGTGCTAGTAGGTACGAACGATGCGGCTCGATTTGCGACCATATGTTGACGCCGTTAGGTTTACTTTGTGCTGTAGATATTTTCAGGATATTTTATAAATAAAATTACGCGACTGTTTGCTAGCTCTGTATTGAGGCAACTGACATGACAAAACGATCGGACAATAGTAATCAACAACCAATTTAATTCGTGACTTAAACTTATTTTGAGATTTCTCGTTTTCCAGATTGTAAATTGGGTCAATTTTTTACAGTTTGAAATAGAAAAATATAACGCTTTTTTTAAACCATATCTCAACTTATTACAGTCAGGCCCAGAAATCCCCGTCTCCTTTAGGGAGGAAAATAAGAAATACGTTTGTATATGGGTAAATGGCTGATAGTAATAGCTTAATTAACTTAAGGCTTGAGATGATAACCCAATCAGATCATAGAACCAGCTACTCAAGTATAAAGTTAAGCACTGCTTCTAGTTGATTTTTATCTCTAAATACGCGCTGTTTACGTATCCTCCACTTCTAAAGTATTTTAGATATATTTGTATGAAAAGTGAAATATATTTTTCTCATGTAATTTTCAGAATAATGTTAATTTTACATTTCATATATTTTTCAAACTGATGTTATTAATGTTATTTGTAATACATGTTGTTAATTTAAATGTATAAATATCACACTTAAGACAATGTAATATATGCAAATATTGTTGAGGGATTTGTGGACATAGTGCAGGCAGAATCTTTATGTACTTATACAGACGTAACGTCATGCGTCAGTGGATACATTTGTTATACGAAATCAACCTTTCTGGCTTCGTAATAAAGACGCTGTTAAAGTCAAAGTGACACCACCACGACGTGGTGTTGACTATGCAATCGAGGACAAATCTGTAAAGCACCGCGGAATTCTTATAGCAATTCTGTTACTAAACGGTTTGAACTACTTTTCTGAATAAGATTTTGTTGGATATATGGACGCCTAACGTTTTCTACAGAGCAAACTGCACTGCTGTGTTGTGTTGCGTTTGGTTTAAGCTCTCTCTCACTCGTTGTCATTATACTGTGTCAATGTGCTCTCTGTTAAGTTTATTAATTAAATATTAATCTCAGTATATTTCCAAGTGTTATTCATTTTATCAGGTTATGGGCCTCCTCATACCTATCGTGTAGTGTTATCTTTGCGATAAAAGTACTATTTAACAAAAAACATAAAATCAGTAGCGTGTATAACCTCACTTTCGTACGGTACCGGCGCGCGAGTGATTTTTCAGGTTTAATAATAATTATTATGGCAAATAACACAATGATGTCAATTCCTAAATTAACGGGTCGGGACAATTGGGTGACCTGGAGCTTTGCAGTCAAAGCATACCTGCAACATGAAGATCTTTATGACTGTATTTTGAATGATCCAATTCCCAATGATCCGAAATCTCTAAAACTTGATGTCAAAGCAAAGTCTAAGTAGATATTGTTGATTGATCCCATACTATATGTGCACATACAGGAGTCTGTAAATGCGAAGCAAGTTTGGGACAACTTGACTCGGGCTTTTGAAGACAGCGGATTGGCCCGGAAGGTTGGTTTATTAAGAGAATTAGTCAACACTAACTTAGAGACGAGTTCATCAGTAGAGGACTATGTGAATAGAATAATGACAGCAGCACATAAATTGAGAAATATTAAATTCAGTGTAGACGATGAGTGGTTGGGTACTCTGATGCTGGCTGGCTTGCCGGATACTTACAAGCCAAGGATTATGGGCTTAGAAGGCTCAGGTTTGAAAATAAGTGCTGATCTTGTGAAAACTAAGTTACTGCAAGAAATAAAATCGACAGAATCAGACACTACCGCATTCTATACAAAAAATAATCATGCAAAAAATTGCCAGCAAAGTACAAAAAAAGGTCCAAGATGTTTCACTTGCAATAAGTATGGCCATTTAAGCAAGAACTGTTGGTTCCAAAAAAGTAAAGGAAAATCTGACAAAAATACTGGGTTTGTAGCCGCATTTTCTGCAAACACAGGTAATAATTCATTAAATTGGTATGTGGACTCAGGAGCGTCCATGCACATGACGATGCACCGGGACTGGCTTAGAGAAGTCTTACCTCCACCTGTACCGAGCATCAGAATTGCAGATAACAATTCATTAAAGGTTGAAGGATGTGGCAATGTATTAATAAAAACAATTGCTGCAGATGGCAGCACAGAAACTATACAGGTGAGAGAAGTTTTATATGTACCAGAACTCAAAACAAATTTATTGTCTGTTGGAAAAATTATAAAAAGTGGATGTAAAGTTATGTTTGATGAAAATGGATGTCAGATATATAAGTGTGATAATAAATTATTGGCAAAAGCAAAACTGGTTAATAATACCTACCAGTTAGATTTTTTGAAGGATAAAGAAATGTATGCCATGAAAGCCAAGACAGATGATGATGTTTATCTGTGGCATCAAAGGATGGGTCACTTAAACTTCACCGACATTAATAAATTGCCAAACTGTGCTGAAGGAGTGACATTGTCACAAAAAATGAACAAATGTATATGTATAACATGTCTTGAAGGCAAGCAGACAAGGCAATCATTTCCTCGAGATGGTTCCCGTGCAACTGGATTACTAGAACTTATACATAGTGATGTGTGTGGGCCAATGAATCACATGTCAATTGGAGGTACTCGATATTTAGTCACTTTCATCGATGATTTTTCAAGAAGGGTACATGTATATTTTATCAAAACCAAGAGTGATGTATTTGATAAATTTCTGGAATTTAAAAACCGATTTGAGAATGAGCTAAACAAAAAAATAAAAGTTATAAGAACAGATAATGGCACAGAATATAAAAATAAGAAGTTTGACACATATCTGAAAATGCATGGTATTTTGCATCAGACATCCAGTCCCTATACCCCTCAACAGAATGGCCTCAGTGAGAGGATGAATAGAACACTAATAGAGAGAGCCAAATGCTTGATGTTAAATGCTAATTTACAGGATGTATTCTGGGCTGAAGCTGTTGTCACGGCTGCATATATTGTAAATCGTTCACCAACTGAAGCTCTCAATGACATGACACCACATGAGGTATGGACTGGACAAAAACCCAATTTAAATCATATGAAGATTTTTGGATGTAATGCCATGGTTCATATTCCCAAAGAAAATAGGAAGAAACTTGATGTGAAATCACGGAAATTGATTTTTGTTGGATACAGTGATTGTACTAAGGGATATAGATTCATAGATCCTGCAACAAAGAATGTAGTGGTGAGTCGAGATGTCATATTTCTGGAAGCTGCAATACACAGAAACAAAGTAGATGATGTACCTGAAAAAGACATAGAAATTAGTGGACAAGAGAGTAAAAGTAGTAATAATAAAAATGAAAATATAACTCAAGAAAAAAATTCAATAAATAAAATAAACATACCTTTATTCGAAGAAAATGTTGAACCTGCAAAAGAAGATGAGATTTCTATTGATCAATCATTATACATTGAAATGATACTTACTCGTTTTGGTATGCAGGATTGTAAACCTGTATGTACACCTTGTGATGCAAATCAGAAGCTAAGGAAGGCTGAAAATCAAGATGTTATTTTGAAAAATATACCATATCAAGAAGTGATTGGTTGCCTGTTGTATTTGTCTCAGGGGACCAGACCTGACATAACTTATATTGTCAATCATTTGAGTAGATATAGCAATCAGCCTACAACTGAACACTGGTCAGCTGTAAAAAGAGTGTTAAGGTACCTGAAAAGTACATTGGACATGAAACTGACCTATAAAAGAAACATGGAGAGGAATTTAATTGGTTATTGTGATGCAGACTGGGCTAATGACACAGACGATCGAAGATCCTGCACAGGATACATTTTTATGTTTCAGGGCGCTGCTATTAGCTGGAATTCAAAAAAACAGCAAACCATTGCATTGTCCAGCACTGAGGCAGAGTATATGTCCTTATCTTCTACAATTCAGGAAGCACTCTGGTTAAAGCAGATGGAAGAGGAGTTCTGGCCTAATCTGAAAGGTATACCCACAATTGTATATTGCGATAATCAAAGTGCAATTAGCCTCTCAGAAAACTCCATATATCACGCACGTAGCAAGCACATAGATGTGCGATTTCATTTCGTACGTGAGAAGATTGCTGCAAATCAAATAGCTGTGAGGTACTGCTGCACCCGAGACATGATCGCCGACGCTATGACGAAGGGGCTTCATAAACCGAAGCATGAAGAATTTGCTGCGTCAATGGGCTTATTTAAAAAACGTTCGCGTCCAGGGGAGCCTGTTGGATATATGGACGCCTAACGTTTTCTACAGAGCAAACTGCACTGCTGTGTTGTGTTGCGTTTGGTTTAAGCTCTCTCTCACTCGTTGTCATTATACTGTGTCAATGTGCTCTCTGTTAAGTTTATTCATTAAATATTAATCTCAGTATATTTCCAAGTGTTATTCATTTTATCAGATTTCGCTCGATTAGCTTTATCAAAACGATTCTAATGTCCTTTCCTGTATTAAGAATCATTAGGACGAGGTATTTTTAAACAAAAATATACGGACCGATGTCTTCGCGAGCGATCTACCGTGTGTCTAAAGTCGAAAATGATCGCTCGCACCAAAACAGTTTGACTGCAAAAATTTACTAAGTACCAAGAGGCTTATATATTTGATTTAGGATATTTCTCTGTCCAAAATAAGAAATAAGGTATTTGTATTTTTATCAAAAAATAACTCTGATTTGGCGTAATTAATATCGATTTTTAGCTCTAATTTATTATAATCCAACAAATATCGATGACTGTGGATTTATTACGAGGTCTTCATAAGAAAAACCTGTTGACACTTGGTAAGTAGATGTATTCTGTGAGCCGTATTAAAATTTTCACACAAAAATTGAAAAAAAAAGCAATAAAGTTTGGGGGTTCTACCCATACTTAAGAACTGAAACTCATTTTTTTTTTCATCAAACATCGCACTGTAACATGTGGAGTATCTATGTTTCAATTTTTTTTTCCAAACCGAATAATTTGCGCGACGGTCACTTCCAAAGTGGTAAAATGTGGCCCCCCCTCCCCCTGTAATTTCTAAAATAAGAGAATGATAAAATTAAAAAATATATACCATGCAAACTTCCACCGAAAATTGTTATGAACGCAATCCAGTAAGTAGTTTTTTTAGTACGTCATAAATCATAAACCGCAATTTACTTTCCATTCAATCAACTCAAATACTTGCTGCTACGGAACCCTTCACCTGTTACTATGATCGAGCGACGGGTATCCATGACGGATTTAGCCACGTAAAACGTAAGTATTATCTCTGTCTGAGCCAACTTGATGGGCCTAACCTTGAAAGGTTACGAGTTTAATTCATTCATATCAATTTGAATCAGTAAATTTAATTTTTTAGGATGTCATTTTTTTATTACCTACCGTACAATCCATGATGTGGTGAGTTTTTGAGTATAGTTAAAATGTAAATTTGGTTAAAAAGTAATTGTTACAAATAACTAAAATAATACGTTTTTATAGAAAATCAAAAATTTAATAAAAAAAATTATTTATTGTGAAAAAGCGTAGGGTTGCTCTTTTTGTGATCCTATCAAAGGATCACACATAGAAATGATAATCTTTCTCATATCTATGTGTATTGATTATTATTATTATTATTTGTAACCCGACGCTAAAAGGAGGGTGTTTGTGTGTGAGTGTGTATCTATTAAAACTTATAATTTAAGATTTTTTTTTATATACCCGTACCTATAAATGCTAATTTATGGAGTGGATGTATGGATGTTTGTTACTATTTCACGCAAAAACAGCTGAATTGGGGCACAGATAGTTAATTACCTGGATACTTTTTATTCCGCAAGTACTTCCACGCGCTTCATTAACACGTAAACGAAACATATTGAGAGAAGTAGACAATGTATTAGGAATCACTTTTTTTACCAAAACAAATGATTTTTTCGAAGTGAAGTCTTCTTTAGCGGCACTGTGTTCTTTTTAAGGATAGGTAAAAATTGTTAAACTCTCGTCAGGACATGTGACCTGATCGATAGTATATTCGTAAGATGGGGGGAGAGTAGACCGCCAGCGCGGTATATCGCACTAAACTGGCAACCCTGTAGCCACCAATATTTTTATTTACTTTTTACAACACCCGCACTAGGCCAGGTATATTAAAACTCATCTATATGAAACTTTTAATCATTCTAAATCTAGTATTTTTCAGAGAAGTGGTTAATAATAATTTGACGAGATACAATTTAAAATTGATCACACTTCTTTGTTGTCTCACCTAATTGTTTACTGAGTACTAACAACTTATCTTAGTATCATTACTAAAGGATGGTAAAATAATTATTTCCGATGTCATTAAATAATTTAATGAAATCGTATTGACATTTTTGAAATGAAATCTTTAGCGGCGTTGTGCACTTTTTTGCTTAATTATGTTAGGCCTGAAACGGAACCCTTATAGATTCGTCATGTCTGTTTGTCTGTCCGTCCGTATGTCACAGCCACTTTTTTCCGAAACTATAAGAGCTGTACTGTTGAAACTTGGTAAGTAGATGTATTCTGTGAACCGCATTAAGATTTTCACACCAAAATGGAAAAATAATTATAATTTTGGGGGTATACATAGAACTGAAACTCAAAAAAAAATTTTTCATCGTACCCATACATGTAGGGTATCTATGGATAGGTCTTCAAAAATAATATTGAAGTTCCTAATATAATTTTTTCTAAACTGAATAGTTTGCGCGAGAGACACTTCCAAAGTGGAAAAACCAGTGTCCCCCCCCCCCCAGCCCTGTAACTTCTAAAATAAGAGAATGATAAAACTGAAAAAAATTATGATGTACATTACCATGTAAACTAACAACGAAAATTGGTTTGAACGAGATCTAGTAAGTAGTTTTTTTTTAATGCGTCATAAATCGTAAACCGCAATTGACCTTTCATTTAATCAACTGCTGCGGAACCCTTCATAGGCGAGTCCGACTCGCACTTGTCCAGTTATTTAATTTATTCCCACCATAGGGAGGGAAGCATCTTCCACTCGCTACACGGATCAAATTCAAAACAGTACTTTCGGAGTAAAAGAACGAAACAATAGTTTTCACTTCCATCGGCAGTCCCCAAAGATGTGTGTTTTTTAAACTGGGACATTATTCACGCACGGCCATCTGATCTAAAACTAAGCAGGGCTTGTACTATAATGCTTGTACTATAAACCAGGTAACAAATATCTAACGAAATACTGGTGCGATCACCGTGTGTGCGGTGTCGTTGGATGCGTCTTGACAAGAGCTAACTGGTAAGTAAATAAACAGATTAGGGTACAGTAGAAAACTAATTAGATATCACTAAAAAACTATAATTTGTAGTAGAAAGTTAAGGTTTATACCAAAAAACTCAAAGATATATAGGTCTTACAACCGCAAATAGGGTGTTGGCGGATGCGCTTCCTTGAGCTTTTGATATTAAAATTATAAAAGCTACATACACTATGTAAAAATAATAAGTAATTGACCAAAAACTATGTTTTCAGTACAAAATACACAAATACTATTGTTTAGAGTCGATATTAGAAATATATATGTATATTATAATGGAAACGAAGTTACTTTATATATAGGGGGGCTAATATTTAACGGTAAACACAACAAGAATGATCGGAATCGTATGTTTTTGGTTTGAGATATACGTAATGTATGGACAAAAAGCACCCGCCACTATACCTCGGTTAGGGTGGTGAAAAATCTAAAATTGCAAATATCTAACGAAATACTGGTGCGATCACCGTGTGTGCGGTGTCGTTGGATGCGTCTTGACAAGAGCTAACTGGTAAGTAAATAAACAGATTAGGGTACAGTAGAAAACTAATTAGATATCACTAAAAAACTATAATTTGTAGTAGAAAGTTAAGGTTTATACCAAAAAACTCAAAGATATATAGGTCTTACAACCGCAAATAGGGTATTGGCGGATGCGCTTTCCTGAGTTTTTGATATTAAAATTATAAAAGCTATATAAACTATGTAAAACTAATAAGTAATTGACCAAAAACTATGTTTTCAGTACAAAATACACAAATACTATTGTTTAGAGTCGATATTAGAAATATATATGTATATTATAATGGAAACGAAGTTACTTTATATATAGGGGGGCTAATATTTAACGGTAGACACAAAAAGAATGATCGGAATCGTATGTTTTTGGTTTGAGATAAACGTAATGTATGGACAAAAATCACCACCCGCCACTATACCTCTCGTAAATTTTACGTTTGAAAACAATTTTTATCTGTAAGAACTGTCTAAGTCACTAAATATGGTTGTATATCTAAATATATAATAATAAAAAATACTTTTTTTGTTTATATAAGAAGGCGACAAACGAGCAACTGGGTCTCCTGGTGGTAAGTGATAAAATGTATTTTTTATATTTGTAAGTTATTAGTTATTTTCTTCGTTATTTTCTCTGTTATTCTCTTGACATTCATTTTTTAATTATAACATTTATATTATGTAATTTTAGGCAAATATTTGCTTTGCGAGCATTTTTTAAAAATATTTGCATGCCTAAAAGCTGATTATGGTAATACCTACTACCTTTGTAATACCTAATGTAAACCACCCATTTTTGCAAATAAAAGATGTGATTTGATTTTTTGAGTTGAATAATAATATTGAATTCGTACCTTAATATAGACAGAACCATTCAGAAAATATGAAGTAAATATAGCTAAAACTATAAATTGCGATAATTAAACTTAAACATAATCTCTTTGATAATAACTTAATACAAGCTAGCTAAATATCATTACTATTATACAATAAACTTTATAAATGTTTTCGTACAATCCGTTTACCTAAATATCTATATGTAACTAGAAATAATTATGTATACATAACTATAATACTACAAACATGTTCTGACTATTTACAAGCGCTTTTTTAAAGTCCACGCGAGTAAAAACCTTTTTAATTTAATTTTATTTGCTCCACCTGTGCACACCGTTACAGAGATCTCAAGGGAATTGATGATGATGTCTTCCCGGCCGAATTTCGGCCACGGCTGCCATTCTCAATGGAGATTAGCCAATTGCGCAGTACATATTAACACTTCTATACGTATACTTAAGAGAGAACAACTGACAACTACTTAGACAAATAAAATATATAACTCACTCCAGCGGGAACAATACACAATACAAGTAATTATCTTCACGTATTCAGTACGTGAGCACTTAATAATTGTAATAAAAATCTTAACCACGTAATAGTTTTTGTGTATTTTGTACTGAAAACATAGTTTTTGGTCAATTACTTATTATTTTACTAGTGTATATAGCTTTTATAATTGTAATATCAAACACTCAAGGAAACGCATCCGCCAACACCCTATTTGCGGTTGTAAGACACATGATCTTTGAGTTCTTTGGTATAAAGCCTAATTTTCTACTACAAATTATAGTTTTTTAGTGATATCTAATTAGTTTTCTACTGTACCCTAGTCTGTTTATTTACTTCCCTGTTAGCTCTTGTCAAGACGCATCCAACGACACCGCACACACGGTGATCGCACGAGTATTTCTTAAGATATTTGCAAGTTTAGAATTTTCATCACCCGAACCGAGGTTACGAGGCGGGTAGTTTTTGCCCATACATTACGTATATCTCTATCCACGAACATACGATTCCAATCATTCTTTTTGTGTCTATCGTTTACTATTAGCCCCCTTATATAAAAAATAACTTCGTTTTCATTATAATACACATATATATTTCTAAAATCGACTCTAAACAATAGTTTTTGTGTATTTTGTACTGAAAACATAGTTTTTGGTCAATTATTTATTATTCTTGTACATAGTGTATATAGCTTTTATAATTGTACTATCAAAAACTCAAGGAAACGCATCCGCAAACAGCCTATTTGCAGTTGTAAGACCTATATATCTTTGAGTTTTTTGGTATAAACCTTAACTTTCTACTACAAATTATAGTTTTTTAGTGATATCTAATTAGTTTTCTACTGTACCCTAATCTGTTTATTTACTTACCAGTTAGCTCTTGTTGAGACGCATCCAACGACACCGCACACACGGTGATCGCACCAGTATTTCATAAGATATTCGCAAGTTTAGAATTTTCATCACCCGAACCGAGGTTACGAGGCGGGTAGTTTTTGCCCATACATTACGTATATCTCTTTCCACAAACATACGATTCCAATCATTCTTTTTGTGTCTATCGTTTAATATTAGCCCCCCTATACATAAAGTAACTTCGTTTTCATTATAATACACATATATATTTCTAAAATCGACTCTAAACAATAGTTTTTGTGTATTTTGTACTGAATCTGACAAACATTACACTTAAAAAGTTTATCGTCAGTATGTGAACGGATGTGTGCTACCAAACTATTTATATAATTAAATCGTAAATGACATATGTCACATATAAATTGCATTTTATGGTAATCATTGCAGAAGTTCTGATCTAACTCGCGTTTGGTCAGACGTGTACACGCAACATAACAATTCAGATTGCCGTATTCACTATAGAGAGATGACAGTTTTGGCTCAATTTTATTAGCCTTCACTACTTTGGAATCCAATTTTATCTCCGAATTGTCCTTGCAAATTTCACTTACAGCAGGTTTTATTTTAGCAAGAGATGTACTTAGTTTTACTGCTACTTTAAAAATTTCTGGTTCAGAGTTGGAGATTTTCAATGTCGTATCCTGGCTTGATGTGTTGACAACAGGTACTTCTATAACAAAAGAACAGATAAATAATAAAAAAATAAAATTGACTTCCATAAACAGGCGAACATGTACGAAGAATATAATGACAGTAAATCTAAGCAAAAGTCAAACAGAAAATATAATGACAGTAAATCTAAACATATAGTCCGGAAAACGGATGGACACCAATATGTGTTGGGGGAGACAAAAGATATCATCATGGCAACAGAATTAGCTTCTCAGATAATGTTTACTTATCAGCAACAATTAATCTGGGACTCTCTGGTACTCTTATATCTATTGGAAATGCCAAATTAATAACGTTTGAATAGCTGCTTATGTTGCGGAATGGTATTTACATACAATAGTCTCTAAACTCACAAGGCGTAACGTTCTAGCTGCATGTCTTATATCCTAAGGTCCTACTGTTGGGTGGATCCGAATGGCTGCCTACGGACGCACTTTAGATACTGTAGGATCATATTCAATAGAATGTAAACAAGAGAATATAACATTATGGAGACGTAAAAATTGAGAGTTGGTGAGGTTGTAGGGGGGTAATCTTTAGATCTACTGAACCAATTTTGAACACTTTTACCAATAATAAGCCACGTTATTTATGAGTATCATAGGATATATATTTTATCACAAGTTAAAATGTTTACCGACCAACAAAGTAGGTAATGTGGAATAAAACGAATTAATCAGGACCATTGAGGCTATATACATTGACTGTAAACGCCAAATAAGTAATTATAAATGTGAAACACATTTATTACTAGAGGAAAATCGTCAAGCATTTAAAAGGTACTTGTGTAAAGATGGCCTACGGCAATCACGAATTTCATTAAGATTTCCTCAAAGCAAACTGTCCGAACATTGAATGGGGTCGGTGGAAAATGTAGGAAATCAAGGATACAGACAGTATGTGTAGATTGGACTGAGTGCTTGAATCCGAATGACATCTGAGATGGATGACAAAATAACAGATCTAAATCCAAAAGAGCACGTGTATCACCCCAACCTTTGGCCTCCTATTTCTGTCAGTAGTTCAATATGTTATTTTAAAAATTCATCACTCACTCATCTATATATATAAAAGCAGAAACTGACTGACTGATCGATCAACGCACAGCTGAAACCACTGGGTCTAGAATCATGGAATTTTGCACAAAAATTCCTTAAGTGAAGTAGGTGCGCACTGAGAAAGGATTCTGGAAAATTTTACCCCTAACGGGGTGAAAATGGGTGGCAATGTTTGTATGGAACAACGTGTTTTCTTAGTCTGATCAACTTCAAACTTGGCAGTTATATGCATATGTCACGTTATACGTATATTTTGTAAAAGGAGGGTGTCTGTGTGTGAGTGTGTATTTATTAAAACTTATAATTTAAGATTTTTTTTTATATACCCCTACCTATAAATGCTAATTTATGGAGTGGATGTATGGATGTTTGTTACTATTTCACGCAAAAACAGCTGAAGTGATTTGGATAAATTTGGGGCACAGATAGTTAATTACCTGGATACTTTTTATTCCGCAAGTACTTCCACGCGCTTCATTAACACGTAAACGAAACATATTGAGAGAAGTAGACAATGTATTAGGAATCACTTTTTTTACCAAAACAAATGATTTTTTCGAAGTGAAGTCTTCTTTAGCGGCACTGTGTTCTTTTTAAGGATAGGTAAAAATTGTTAAACTCTCGTCACGACATGTGACCTGATCGATAGTATATTCGTAAGATGGGGGGAGAGTAGACCGCCAGCGTGGTATATCGCACTAAACTGGCAACCCTGTAGCCACCAATATTTTTATTTACTTTTTACAACGCCCGCACTAGGCCAGGTATATTAAAACTCATCTATATGAAACTTTTAATTGTTCTAAATCTAGTATTTTTCAGAGAAGTGGTTAATAATAATTTGACGAGATAAAATTTAAAATTGATCACACTTCTTTGTTGTCTCACCTAATTGTTTACTGAGTACTAACAACTTATCTTAGTATCATTACTAAAGGATGGTAAAATAATTATTTCCGATGCCATTAAATAATTTAATGAAATCGTATTGACATTTTTGAAATGAAATCTTTAGCGGCGTTGTGCACTTTTTTGCTTAATTATGTTAGGCCTGAAACGGAACCCTTATAGATTCGTCATGTCCGTCTGTCTGTCCGTCCGTATGTCACAGCCACTTTTTTCCGAAACTATAAGAGCTGTACTGTTGAAACTTGGTAAGTAGATGTATTCTGTGAACCGCATTAAGATTTTCACACCAAAATGGAAAAATAATTATAATTTTGGGGGTATACATAGAACTGAAACTCAAAAAAAAATTTTTCATCGTACCCATACATGTAGGGTATCTATGGATAGGTCTTCAAAAATAATATTGAAGTTCCTAATATCATTTTTTCTAAACTGAATAGTTTGCGCGAGAGACACTTCCGAAGTGGAAAAACGAGTGTCCCCCCCCCCACCCCTGTAACTTCTAAAATAAGAGAATGATAAAACTGAAAAAAATTATGATGTACATTACCATGTAAACTAACAACGAAAATTGGTTTGAACGAGATCTAGTAAGTAGTTTTTTTTTAATGCGTCATAAATCGTAAACCGCAATTGACCTTTCATTTAATCAACTGCTGCGGAACCCTTCATGGGCGAGTCCGACTCGCACTTGGCCAGTTATTTATTTTATTCCCACCATAGGGAGGGAAGCATCTTCCACTCGCTACACGGATCAAATTCAAAACAGTACTTTCAGAGTAAAAGAACGAAAAAATAGTTTTCACTTCCATCGGCAGTCCCCAAAGATGTGTGTTTTTTAAACTGGGACATTATTCACGCACGGCCATCTGATCCAAAACTAAGCAGGGCTTGTACTTTAATGCTTGTACTATAAACCAGCTGTGTGGTTTTCATTATTATACACATATATATTTCTAAAATCGACTCTAAACAATAGTTTTTGTGTATTTTGTACTGAAAACATAGTTTTTGGTCAATTACTTATTATTTTTACATAGTGTCTATAGCTTTTATAATTGTAATATCAAAAACTCAAGTAAACGCATCCGCCAACACCCTATTTGCGGTTGTAAGACACATGATCTTTGAGTTCTTTGGTATAAAGCCTAATTTTCTACTACAAATTATAGTTTTTTAGTGATATCTAATTAGTTTTCTACTGTACCCTAATCTGTTTATTTATTTACCTGTTAGCTCTCGTTGAGACACGCGGTGATCGCACCAGTATTTCATAAGATATTCGCAACATTGTGATTTCTTGCAAAAGGAAATCATGAGAATCTTAACATCAGATTACAATTTCTTATTAAATTACCAAATTTATTTCAGCAATAACTATGTGCTGGGTTTATGGGAAGCTAGTTATTTAGATCTGCCTTACATTATAATTATATAATTATTTTAATTATAACTTACTATAATTAAATATAAATATTATAATTTCATACAATTAACTATAATTATAATTTCTATGTCCTGGGTGTTTCGTTGGTACTCCCACTAAACATAAACTCATTAAATTGCCCTGATTTTGGCATTCCTAACATCCTCCCATGAACATGTGGAAAGGCAGGCTGGGCAAGATGTAGATATACTGGATTGGGCCGATGCTTCACAAATACAGTCGCTACCTAGACATGTTTTCTGTGCTTCGGCCCACCCGAGTCCGGAGTCTATTTCGGGACATCCAGATCGGCCACGATAATTGATATCCAGGCGGGAGGATTTTGAAAGGGGTGTAAATCCAGGACGCTGGTAAATTAAGACTTTGGAGGGTGATGAAAACTTACAATGCACCATCAGGTTCACTTCATACGCGTCTTGTCCCGGCCCTCGATTTTCGCGTCATAAATATTATCTATATTGCTATATAAACCGAAAGAAAATGGGGAATGACGGTTGAAGAAACTAATATGCGTCTTCGAAATAACGTCTGAGATGCGAGAATCAGTCGACAACGACACGATTGTCGCGTGGAGTACGAAAATTGGTTTGAATATTCTACGTGAGGTTTCTGAGTTGGTAAAATCGTCATTTCGTTTATATTAGTATTATAGTAAAACTCATATTTTCTTATAGATAGGACAGACCTTATTTCTTGGCGGCAAAGTTATCTGCGCTTAATAAAACAATATCGCAGGGAAGCACGATACATCTACTACCTGGGTCAATTAAGGTAGTTAATTTTACCGATGCTAACACGTACATCCTATGATTTGTATGACAAAAACATTCTGTCAAATTTCCCCAATTAAAAATGAACCTTATAGGTACATACTTATGTGATATCGTTGAAAATCCATAAAATAAATTTTACAGATTGGGGTAGCTGGAATACGGCCATATCACTGGAGGACACATCAATAGACATATCGTACAGATATTCGAAGGATTTTAAATACACGATACCACAATAACATTGTATAAAAAAAGCCTTAAATACTAAACTTCCATCAAAATTATTTAAATCCAACAAAAATTCAACAACCATATACCATTAATTCCAAAATCGTATCGGATTGGGTATAAAAAACCCTTTCCATTTTTAATTGTCACCGTTTACTCGCTGCACCAAAATAACCTAAATGAATCCCACGGATTGGTGCAAACATATCAAAAAGCAATAGATTTCGAGCAATCAGCGTTCGTTTCGAGCGGGTGAGGGGAAAATCGAGCAAAGCAAGAGGATGGTAATTCTTGCTCTTAGGCAGGGCAAGAAGTAAAGTCCTAATGTGGATGTTTGGTTTATATAAAGGTGTCAAATTGATAACATAAGATACGCGGCACTTATTCCAGTTTCAGACACAACACCAAAAAAATTAACTTACCGGTTAAAAGGGTTATTGATCAAATAACTATCTCCTAAGTCATACACATCTGTGCTGAACATTTTCAATTGTCGCTCCAAAAACAAAGCGAAAACTGGGTCAAGCCACCAAATTGGTAATTTCTACTTCAATGTTTCAATGCTTTCAAAAGTCAATTTCTTTTAATCTGGAGGTCCAGTTCTCATTGGCAATACGGGTGATGACGGTTACAGGAATAGTTGAAGGAGTAAGCCACAAAGCCAGGGAGCTCTCGCTGCTCCACCTAACTAGACGCGAGGGGCGACATAAGCTGTTTAGAAAATTCATGTTCAATTTTTTTTATTCAATAATGAAATAATGAAATTTATTCAGCACTTGGGTATTAACATACACTTGTACTTGTCAAGCTCACAATGCAGTACATAAACATAGTCGAATACAGTACAAAAGTTACAAAAAATTAATTAGTCCGTCCGTGCGGTCCGTTTGATCAGATATATTTTCTTAAATCCTAAAATAAATAATAAGTTACTAATCTATTATTTTGGAATTTATTTCTACTAAATCAAAAGTAAAGAATTGAAGGCAATGAGCATTTGGCTAGCGCAGCAGGCTCTTAACCAGTAGCTTAAATTAAATTAAACGACTAACACCTGAGGCCACCCTTTTGGGGTTCGGGCCACAGCTCAGGGGGGCCGCTGAAGCAAAAGGACAGAATTCTAAGAGAGGGTGTGATCACTTGCACGGGATCACCGATGACGCGTTAAGGGGCCATAGCGATCCTCGGCGCTGAGTAACCTATCCAAGCTAACCTGCGGCTTTCTCTAGCTACTTAGGTGGACGACCCGGAGAAGAAAGCCACAAAGAAACTCCGGGCTTCCTTTCTAGGGTTACGTAGCCAAATGGCAAAAACTGAACCCTTATAGATTCGTCATGTCTGTCTGTCCGTCCGTATGTGACAGCCATGTTTTTCCGAAACTATAAGAGCTGTACTGTTGACACTTGGTTCGGTGAACCGTATTAAGATTTTAATATACAAAAATAGAAAAAGAACAATAATTTTTGGGGGTCCCCATACATAGAACTGTAACTCAAAAAAATTTTTTTCGTTGTACCCATACATTTGGGTGTCTATGAATAGGGCTTCAATAATGATATTGAAAATTTTCTAAACTGTTATATTTTTCTAAAAAGTTTTCGCGAGAGACACTTCCAAATTGGTAAAATGAGTGTCCCCCCCCCTGCAACTTCAAAAATAAGAGAATGATAAAACTAAAAACAATTTAGGATGTACATTACCATGCAAACTAACAATGAAAATTGGTTTCAACGAGATCGAGCAAGTAGTTTGTTTTATATACGTCATAAACCGTAAACCGCAATTTGCTTTCATTTAATCAACTGAAATACTTGCTGCTGTGGAACCATATGGTGTAACGGAAACGTTACATGCATTTATAAATACTCATAATTTTGATAAGTTAGCTATACTGCATAGTCATTGCGCACGGTTCACGTTGGCGGATACCGGTTCTCAGGTGAAGGTGAAAGAGAGGACGGGCCGACTGGCGCCTGCATCGACCGCGGGCCGGGAGTCGTGTCGATGCGCACATAGTAGCAGGTTCACGCACTTCATAAAAAATTAAAACTGCACGACATATCTACGTCGTGATATTGTGATATATTATATGTTTATATTTTAATAGTGCACTAGTGGTGCATACATCTCACTACGTATGTACATATTTTCATTCCACAACTTTAACCTCGTTAAATAATGCTCCAAAATATCTCGAATTGCTTTTCATGTGATTTTTTGTGTGGCTTTACTAGGCGTAAAAACGTACAGAGATTTTTCTTTTCATGAATACATGAAATAGTTCTCCATTCACCGGATTTTAGGATGAAAAACATCCAGGTTTAAACGTACCAACATAGTATTTTACGGAAAAATTAAATGCATGCGGCCTAAAGTGCTTTTCCGGATTCTTTTTATAAAGCTACGGTCGTTGCATAAGTAAGGACCAGCGAGAGACAACTACTTCCAATTGGAACTGAACTTAAAGTTAAAAAGCATATGGTGCAATTTTTTATTTCGTTTGAATGAAGGAAAAATAAGTTCTAATGTCGACACGTATTCTGCCTTTTTTCTATTTTGCCAAGTCTAATATAAAGTGACGTTCTTACTGGACAAAATGAGGGTAGTATAATATGTTTTGGGAAACAAAATGTTTGGGTTAAAAACCGAAGACGAGACTATTTTATTAATTTTAATCAAGGACAAAATGATTTCAATCGAAACGCGACGGTAGCATTATTGTTTCTCCAACTTCTTTTAATTTATGAAGTATTTTGGTCATTATCCTTTTAACGGAACAGAGGAAAAACATCGCCGTTTCCCAGCGCCAAGTTACTAATTCACTGCAATTAGGTACAAACGCCAGGACTTCCAGCTACCCAATCTGTCAAATTTCTTTTATAGATTTTCAACTTTATCAAATAAACAAAAGGTTCACTTACAATTGGGGAAATTTGACAGATTGGGGTAGCTTGATGTACTGGCGTCTGTACCAAAAATAGCGATTCCAACACTCCTATCTTGTATTTATTTCGTGTTATGGTGCACCGCATATTTGTCATATATTTGTGACGTTGACGTACACTGGAAGTTTTTGTTTGACACGTATTATTTTTATTGCTTTTCGTGGCAGACGAGCTAGCGGCCCACCTGATTGAAAGTTTTAACCGCTACTCATGGACATTCGTAATGCCAAGGGGCACAGCAAACTGCTGCCGTCCGTAAGATTAGTACTATTTTTGAACCTCGATTAAAAAGCACATGTATTTGTAAAATGGACGTCCAATAGGTTTAATAAATACCTCTATCATTGACTGGCATACTAGAATAGCAATCATGCTATTCTAGTATGCAAGTCAATAATAGAGGTATTTATTATCAGCATGGCAATTATAACGAATCTGCACAATTTGATGACCGCACACTCCATGATGTAGGTATAAAACTTCAAGTACCTACATCGGTGCAACCACCTTGCTGGCACGATTTATATTACTGTGCAAGAGAAGCGCAAAAGAAGTCCTCCATCATATTTATTTTATTTCTTTCCTTCTTTTTAAAAAAAGACAAATCTAATCCCTGTGTCGCGGGGTACTTTACAAACAAATAATAAACAGACGCTAATTACGTGGGACTCGATCCCGCGACACGAAGCGGCGATACGACCGTCTTAGCCGCTGCGCCACACGTGCAGTCTAACATTATCAATTGTGTTCATGTTAACGTCCAGGGGCTCTACCGGCTAAGTCGCCGAACATAGATTTCTTAAATGACGTTCAAATAAATAAAGGTTAAAGATTACTTAATCAATCGTTAAATCGGATTCCATGAGGACATGTGACGTCATAAATGGTCCGGAATCAATTGTCAACGTTGAAGCCGATTTAACGATTGATTAAGTCATTTTTCACCTTTATTTTGATGTTCGGCGACTTAACCGGTAGAGGCCCAGATGGTTGACCGCCAAAATGTTTTAATTTCGAAACGTCTCCGTGCTTCGGACGGCACGTTAAGCTGGCGGTCCCGGTCGTAGTCAGACAACAATCAATAAGCCTTGTCAGAGGCCTACTGAACGGCTTGAACAACACTGACACTGCGGTAATCACTGCCCATATGATAAAGTAAAGTCTACGTTAAAAACGTGAAGAAGTGGGACGCTCGTCTGAGTTGGATCGGAGGGACATTGCAGCGATAAGAGTAGAAACTATTTATGTGCCATTAAGGGCGGAATGGTGCCACAACATCCTAGAGCTACAAGGTAGACATTAGCTCTAGGCCCCAATGATGAGTAGTTGCTCTCACTGGAGAGCATACTCGACATGATAAACATTATGACACGCCATCGACTCATAGTCTACTGACTGATTGCCGATATAAGAAGAACAAAAAAAAATATTTTGAACTCTATTGGCTTGTAATAAGTTCAAGACGAATAATTTTTTTTTTTTTTTTTTACAATGTCACACAGATAATCCTAGCCCCAAACTAAGCAAAGCTTGTACTATGGGTACCAGGCGACGATATACATACTTATATAGATAGATAAATACTTAAATACTTAGAAAACATCCATGACAAATATTCATGCTCATCACACAAATATTTGCACTTACCGGGATTCGAACCCAGGACCACCAGCTTCGTAGGCAGGAGCACTACCAACTAGGCTACGGTGACCGCCAAATTTAAAAATATACCTACTGCCTTATAAAGGGTTAAATGTTTAATTGTGAGCTTGATCAGTACAATTGTATGATAGTACCAAAAGTACTGAACTTTTTTATTTTATTTCATTAAATTTTCTAATATATTAAATTCTCGTGTCAAAGACGTATTATATTCGTGGAAACCTATAAATGGCTAACTGCTGTGTATACCTAATCTAATAAGTAAAATAAATAAATTAAAAAAAAAGTGTTTGTCTGTAAACTTCTCCGAAACTTGATTCAAACGATGGGACACAGAACAGTTCAAAAAAACTATAATAGATGCAAACCTGTTAAAGCAGCCATAATAGTATTTGACACCGATGTTGAAATCATCGGCTGTGTGAATACATCTGAAAATATAGCTGTAGCAACTCTAAAGACAAATGAGTGGAAGATATCTGTCGTATCCATCTATTTTGAACCCAGTAAACCAATCGAACCCTACCTAAACCAAATCAGAGCAGTCAAGAACAAACTTAATACCAAGAACCTAATAATAGGAGGAGATGCAAATGCTTGGAGCACATGGTGGGGCAGTGACAGAGAGGATACTAGAGGTGAGACGCTTATGGGTACTATAGAAGAAATGGAAATGCATGTTCTAAACGAAGGCTCTGTGCCTACATTCTTCACAATCAGGAACGGAGAGGTCTTTAAAAGTAGAGTTGATGTTACATTGTGCAGCCAAGACCTACTTGGTAAAATAACCGACTGGGAAGTAAATACAGGTGTCACTAGTTCAGATCATAATGCTATTACATTCAATTTGAAAATGGGAAATTACACATCAGAAATTAATAACTCAAATACAACACGAATTTATAATACGAAAAAAGGAAATTGGATTACATTTAAAGAAAAATTTAAAGAAAAATTGAAAAGTAGAAACCTATATACAAATAATATAAGGGCCATTAAGAATAGAATGGAGCTAGAGGAAGAAATAAACAATTACATAATAAGCATAAAAGACACATGTGAAGATAATTTTCCAAAATTAAAACATAAAACAAAACATAGCTTACCTTGGTGGACCGAAGAACTGGAAACCCTCAGGAAAGACTCAGTGCGAAAGAAGAGAAGAATATCTTACGCGGCACCTCGACGAAAAAAATATGTGATTGATGACTACTTACAAGCAAAAGGACGGTATGAAATAGAAGTTCAAAAGGCACAAATCGAAAGTTGGAAAGCATTTTGTACTACTCAAGATAAAGAAAGCATGTGGGATGGAATATATAGAATAATACGCCAAACCTCAAAAAAGAAAGCAGACATTGGCCTAATAACTAATGGAGAAATGCTATCCCCAGAAGAATCTGTAGAACTGTTAGCCAACACATTTTTTCCTGCTGACGACCCAGTGGGAGACAACAATGACCACCGAATAATCAGAGACCTTGCAGCAACCAACAATCAAAAGGTACCAAATGATCGTGACGACCCTGAATTCACAATGTCTGAGCTGAGAAATGCGATTAACAGTTTTAATCCAAAAAAAGCACCCGGGCCCGATGGTTTCACAATGGACATATGTTCTAAGGCAATATCATGCGATGAGGAGATTTTTCTCGAAATTTTAAATAAATGCCTTAAGCTTTCATATTTTCCTTCGCCGTGGAAAGAAGCAGCAGTGGTCGTTATCAGGAAACCTGGTAAAGCAGACTACACTCAGGCAAAGTCGTATAGACCAATAGGGTTACTTTCAATCTTAGGTAAAACTCTGGAGAAGATGCTAATTAGAAGGATCCGATGACACATCCTACCACGAGCAAATAAAAGACAATATGGCTTTGTACCCCAACGCAGCACAGAAGATGCACTTTACGATATGCTTACTCATATTCTGAGCAATATGAGAAAGAAACTCATTAATATTGTCGTTTCATTAGATATTGAGGGTGCATTTGACACTGCTTGGTGGCCTGCTATTAAATGTCAACTGCGAAAAAATGGGTGCCCACGAAACCTTCGAGACTTGGTAGACAGCTACCTGGAAGACCGGAAAGTAATAGTAAAATATGCCAATAAAGAACACACAAAAACGACAAACAAAGGATGCGTACAAGGCTCAATTAGCGGTCCGACTTTCTGGAATATCCTACTAGATCCTCTCCTAAACGAGTTAGAAGAGCAAGGAATATATTGTCAAGCATTTGCGGACGACATCGTGCTGATTTTCTCAGGAAAATCTGTACCAGAATTAGAATCACAAGCCCACCAAACACTCAACCTTGTAGAGGCCTGGGGTATCAAAAATAAACTTAAATTTTCAGCGCACAAAACAAATGCGATGGTTATTACAAAAAAACTGAAATTTGAAACCCCACACATCTACATGGGTGACGTTGAGATTCAGATGGTGGACCAAATAAAGATGCTCGGGCTTGTTATAGACAATAAGTTAACATTCCAACAACATGTTAGTCATATCTGCAAGAAGGCAACTAACATCTATAAACAGTTGAGTCGGGCAGCAAAAATTTCTTGGGGTCTAAACCCGGAGACAATCAGAACTATGTACGTCACAGTGATTGAGCCAATTATGTTATATGCAGCTGGAGCTTGGGGAGAGGCAGTGAAAAAACTATCAATCCAAAAGAAACTAAATTCGGTTCAAAGAGGATTTGCACAAAAGATAAGTAAATCGTATCGCACAGTTTCTCTTAATGCTGCACTGCTACTGACCGGATTACTACCATTAGATTTGCGCATTACTGAAGCGGCGAAGCTATATGAAGCCAAAAGAGGGAAGCCACAAAACATCTTGGGCAATAAGAAAATAGAAAAGTCAGCATCTCATTTAACAGTTCTACATCCAGCACAAGAAATAGACATTGACTTTGACAGTCTGGAAGACATGAAGCCTCAGACATTGGAAAAATATAATATCAACGGACCAGAAGTGTACACCGATGGTAGTAAAACAGATGAAAAAGTGGGAGCTGCATTGACTCTATACCAAAACGGTGCTGAAACTATGAACAAAAAATATAAAATGGCGTCCTTTTGCACGGTTTTTCAGGCAGAAATGTACGCAATATACCAAGCTACTAATATCGCACTAAGTGGTTCTTGGGATATTACCAACATCTTAAGTGACTCTCGATCTGTCTTGGAACACCTGAGAAACAGGAATACACTTCACCCCCTGGCGGCAAAAATAAAGCGCAACATTAAAAAACTCGTAGAAAAGCAGAAATCAGTAAGATTTTTTTGGATAAGAGCTCATATCGGCATAGAGGGCAATGAAAGAGCGGATAAATTGGCAAAAGAAGCGGCTTTTAAAAGAACAGCACCAGCCTATGATCAATGCCCATTATCTTTTATTAAGAAAACGAACAGGGCAGACACTTTAAAGGTATGGAATAGAAGGTACACAGATGCATCTGCAGCGGAAGTCACTAAGCTATTTTTTCCGAATCCAATACACGCGTATAAACTTCTTAAAAAAATACGTCTAACACCGATACTTGTGCAGGTACTGACCGGACATGGAGGTTTCGGTCAGTACTTGCACAGGTTTAAATGTAAGGAAAATTCCGCGTGTATTTGCGACCCAGATGTAGAGGAAGAAATAATACACCTAATAACAGATTGTCCGAAATATAGTCTAGGCCGATTCAAGGCTGAAATGAAATTAGATGAAGAGATAACAAAAGATAAATTATTTACAATAATGAAGTCAAATAAATTAGAAATATTTATAGAATACGTGACAAAAATAACTATTGAAACCATAAAAAGGAACAAATCTATATAAAGTGCATCATAAATGTATGTATACTATACAAAAAGACAAAACATAACGATAATAATAAATAAGTACAGTAGTTTAGAATTGTTAAATGTATAGTTCATAAAATAAGATAGATATAAGAAAAAATTGTAGGAATATATATTATGTAGCATATATATTACTTACAAACTGTATTAATAGGAAATAAAGAAACTTATTTATATTAAAATAATAATAAAAAAAAAGAAAATAAAGGACAAAAAAGAAAATATACATATCAACAAGGTGTAGACGTAACTAATAAAACTAAGCGACTTAACTTGCCCCGGCGACTTGTTTTCACACCATGTATATAGCATTAATAATAAGTACCTACATAACTTAAGTATTATATCAATAAAGTCTAATATAAAACATGTAAAATGCCATCACATTAGAGCTGCCATCGTGGTCTTATCCTGGATTGCGCTGGCCCCCTCCTGCAGAATAAATCTGGAGTAAAAAAATAAATAAAAAAAAAAATGTGTCCAAATATGTTTAGCTGTGTAACATCTCCGACCAATGTCGGGGGTAAAATAGCAAAACAAACAAAAAAAAAAAAAAAAAAAAAAAAACTTCTCCGAAACGGCTTTACAAGACTTCTTCTAGCCCCTGCGCCCCCTTTTGCGTCATGTCCCAGGTGGTCGGGACACGTACCCTGGGAACCTTGTAGGGGGCCTGCCCACGCGGCGTATTTCGGTTGGAGTGGTCTATGTGCTTGTTTTTTTATTGGCAGCTCACAGAAGGATGTTTCGATACCATGGTAAATCGTTTAAATGTAGTCATACGCCGTGTGCGTATGGAAGTGACGAAATGGGTACCTATTACAGTCACCCACAGTTATATATAAATCATATCTATTGAGGCACAAATGGCTTCCGGTGACCTAGAACTCATATTAATCTTTTGACCTTATAACGTCAGAGGAAGAAACGTACAATAAACACAGTTTACATATTCAAATACAGCTTGGGGTCGTATTCCAACTGACTTCAGAATAAGGCGGTGATCGATTTGGCAGTATGTTTCTTTTTATCTATGTTACACGATTTTCGATTGTTTTTGGAACCTGATTCTGCTAATACTTGTTTTTTCTATGGGATTTTTTTAGGACATCTCCCGCTCTACGGATTTAGCCCTGTGTCGCGAGGTACTTAACAACCATGCAATTGACGGACACAAAGTACACCCAGACTCAGAACAACTATTTTTGGATCACACACATAGTTGTCCTGCGCGATAATAGAACCCGGGACACGAAGTGGCGAGGTGACTGTCTTAAGCACTGCGACACGTGCAGTTAGTTTCATTATGTTTGGTCATATATAAAGTCTATTTAAAACAACCTTTACAAAGAAGTTCGTCCGTTTAAATCAACAGTAATAATTGCGGTGCATTATATATTTTGTGTTAATTCGTCAATATTTAATATCATCAAGGATTTCTACTGTTTCTAATTAGTTGCCACGTGATACACCGCACTGTAGTGCGTCACGTTGAATTTAAGAAGAAACACTGACTGTTGGTCTGGTGGTTCTGACTGCTAAGCCAGTGGACGTGGGTTCGATCCCACCCAGGACTATCCTTCGTGTGATGAGCACGATTATTTGTTCTGTGTCTGTAAACTACGTACACACATTTAAAAATATATAAGTTTAATGTTTATAAGTTATATGGTTGCCATAGTTCAGGCTTTCTCTGTGTTTGGGATCAGATGCAGTGAATTTTAAGTGTCTAGTTGTGTTGTGCAGTTGTCCCATAATATTAATTATTATTATATAGGATTAGGTCATTATTAATTCGGGCTAATTGTGGGACTATATCAATATTAACAATGAGATGATGCCCGAGTTTAGCCAAGATGCCAAGAATTAAAGAGAAATCCAATAAAAAACCTTGGAAGTTTCGTACGTAGTATGTTAGTCGACATGAAGCTACTTTGATTGCTGTCCGTACAAAGCGTAAAGCGAGTTCTTAGAGCGCCAAAACTGTCTGTACCCTGCGCGGCTTCCTCCTAATGATCTGTCGGGAACACTCAGATTAATATTTGTTTATAACTCTGGTCTCGAACCAGCACCATGTACCGATCCCGGGTAGGGGCTCGAGTTAAGCCACGAACGATACACACTGGCAGATCAAATCTAGGATTCCCATGCTAACACCTTTGCGGCGGTCGTATGTAGATAATACTATAAAAATTCTAATTTAATGTGTTATAGCTGTCTTTGCGTAAGCCGATTATAATATAACTAGAGATCGGGCTTGTTCGAAATTCAACTATAAAGTTCTATTGTCAAAGACTATATACATTAAAGACAAATAATATTAAGCTGTTCTCAGCTTTGACACTTTGTTTGTCATCTCTTCTCAGTTTGTCAGTGTGTCCAAAGAATGGCAGTGTATGTAATGTTTTTTATTAAAATAATTATTTATTAATATTAGCTTTCTGCACTCCTTCTCTATATAAACTTTAACTGTTCCAAATTTCATACTCCTCCGTCCGCGCAATTTTCATAAAAACGGGTACGAAGTTTTTGCTTCACGTATTAATAATATTATGATAATTATAGAAAAAACCAATGTCGTACGCCACACGTTAAGTTATTTATGAGCTTAGTGATGTTACGCACTATTACATACTGACCACAAGTCTTGTGGTTTTTAACCCACTTCATAAACGAAGAGTGTTCTCAATTTGATTAGTTTTTGGAATACAAAGTGCGCCTGTGTTTGCGCACACACTTGTGCATTATAATATGTCCTGCGCAGATGGCTAATCTCCATTGAGACTGGCCGCCGTGGCTGAAATCGGCTAGGAGGACATTATAATTATTATATCGCCACCCCAACTCATCCCGAGGGGGGCGTAGAAGTCGATCCGAATATATAACAGAGAACGGGCAGCAGCGTCTCTATGTGTACCAGGGATTTAACGGAGGTAATTTTATCGAAACCGAAGGCGGAGTCGGAGTTTTTAAATTTGATTTACGGAGTCGGAACCGGATACGGAGGCAGGGTCAGAAGTGGTGCCAGCAGAGAGATGTTTTTATTTAAGGACATATAAAACATTATTCAATCAAATTGTTTTCATTTTAATTTTTTGATTAAGTATAAAATAAAACACAAACAATGAAAAAGAATTGGCATGTTTCCAAATAAACAACAAATTAAATTAAATGAATTGTATCCAAAAGTAGCATATTATATTAAGTATATTAAATAAACAAAAGCTTTCAAACAAATTAAATGAAATGAATTTAATCCAAAAGTAGCATATCATATTATATCAAACTAGCGGCCCGGTACGTGCTTCGCTACGTATAAGACATAGTAATAAAAAAATGATTATTAAGTTCATTGAGGTAGTCCACGAAGGGCACCCATCTGAATGGCACCTGCGCGAATGGCACCTAGCCTAGTCCACGAAAGGCACCTCTCAATAGTTTTGGCAGGTGCTCTTCGTGGATTCAATTTATTTTTAACATTCTTGTCCAAGAAAGGCACCTACGTTAACCGTTACAGTAACCTAGGTTATTAAATGGAAGATATCGATAAAAATCACTAGAAAGTTTATTAACATTACTGATATTACGCACGTTAAGACTAGTATTTTCTTATGTTTTTATTAAGCGAATGTTACACATTGAAATTAAACTACTATCTATCCGTTAATATCCGTTAAGAAGTAGTTTAATTTCAACACGTTTAGACTGTTTAAACTACTTTTTAACGGATATTAACGGATAGATAGTAGTTTAATTTCAATGTGTAACATTCGCTTAAACATAAGAAAATACTAGTCTTAACGTGCGTAATATTAGTAGTGTTAATAAACATTCTAGTGATTTTTATCGATATCTTCCATTTAATAACCTAGGTTACTGTAATGGTTAACGTAGGTGCCTTTCGTGGACAAGAATGTTAAAAATAAATTGAATCCACGAAGAGCACCTGCCAAAAATATTGATAGGTGCCTTTCGTGGACTAGGCTAGGTGCCATTCGCGCAGGTGCCATTCAGATGGGTGCCCTTCGTGGACTATCTCAGTTCATTTATTCAAACAAAAAAATATTTTAAATTGTGACAGAACTATCGTCACTTTTTTTGTCTTCGATTGTTTTGCCTTCCCGAAATCTCTTCACTAATACCTACTTGAACTTTACAGTATGGTATAAAGGTTCAAATTGGCTTTTAAGTATTAGTACAAATTGTTTGTATATGGGAGTACAGAAAGATGTTGATTTTACACTTGTTCAAGACTTTTTTAAATTTTCTCTACATACAAACCTTCCCTGGACTTCCTCGAATAATTCAAGACCAAAATTAGCCAAATTGGTAAAGGCGTTGTTGAGTTATAACATTACAACGAAAAGTGGCATTGATTTTTATATATATATAGATAAACAAAAGCTTTCAAACAAATTAAATTAATTGAATTGAATCCAAAAGTACATAGCATAGCATATTATATTAAATAAACAAAAGCTTTCAAACAAATTAAATGAAATGAATTGAATCCAAAAGTAGCATAGTACTTACCTTTATTATATTAAATAAACAAAAGTAGTGTATTTATATTTCACGAACAAAAGCTTTGAAGCTTTGTCTCCGTTCAATCTATTTCTTCTTATAGCGGGAATCAGGGGAATTCCCCGCGCGATGCACATGTACGAACCTGTTCATACCTAGTTCATACATGTCGACGCAGGCCGCCGCAGGCGCCGCTATGTTATGCCTTCGACGTCCGATTTAAAAGTATCGGAGCTGAAGTTGGAACCGAAGGTGTAATAATAATCGGAGTCGGAGTCGGAGTCGAAGCTCCGTAACATCCCTGCTGTGTACTATGACCATTATACTGCCATCGTCAACCCAGCTGTTCGGTCTCTTATTATTTATAAGTAAGGTGGAAAGTGATTTGTTCGCATGACATCACGCGATTGAATAATATAATTCAATTGGGCGAAAATTAGACTTTATAATGGCCTGACATTTAATGCTGAATTTTAAAATAAATTATTTCATCGCAAACATTCACGTTGAAATAGCAAGATCAAATGACTAAATGTAATCAAAATTGCGATTGAGCGGCCAGCAACTACATTAGAAATAATTTATTGCTAAGTATGTATGTACCTATGTATAATAATGAAGTCTTGTGTTTATTATCGGAAACATTTTACGATTGAGGGGGAGCTCACTCCGCGTTTCTTTGATAACATTCATTCTGTTCACTTTATGGTCTGTGGGCTATTTGATATTTCAATTGATGACAAAGAACAAACTGAGGCTTTAGTTAGAATTGGCAAAAAACCATAAAGTTAGTATACCTACGGAAGGTATACTAACTTTATGCAAAAAACTAAACATACGAATTTGTTCGAGCTCTCGACGAGCATGCAGCGCCATTATTTGCCAATCAGAATACTTGAACGAAACGGGAGGCCGTTTCTTTTTCTGTAGTGTACATAATACTCATTGGGTACACATTTAAACTGGATTTATATTTAAGATAGCTTGATTTTTTTTATGGTGCTTTAAATACATATCCTTTGATACCCCACATTCTTCTACTATTTTGGTTTTTTTTTTAATCTTAATTTGACGTTTAATAAACTTAGGGAGGCTTGAGGCTACAGCCGGCTATTTAAAACGTCCAGTAAAACAGTGTACAGCGTGGGCTCTAGTCATCTAGGAAATAAAACTACAAAAATAAGTAACCATTGCTAAAGATGGAGGGCATCTCTTTTGGAATATCAATTTTTCTTTGTTAGAGATGTTCTCATTGGAATCGAGACCGACGCGACGGCTCTTCGAGGCACGCAGACGCCCTCAACTAACCAAACCCCAAATCAAAACTTCGACGTTGTCATATAACCTGCCTTAAAAGTACTTTGGTAATAGATCCCAAAATCGTACGTAATGCTCATATAAAATAACTAAATATAATTATTGGAATTATATATATATTGGAATGTAGTAAAAAATATACTTACTTGGGTAATAGCTGATACAGAAGCTCCTCACATTTCTTTTTCTCTTCTAAATAATCTTGTGTTCTTTCACTAACTAATGACTCCAAATTATTTGCATACTGTTCCATACGAGAAAGCAAATTATCTAATATATTGCTACTTTCTTGAGTTCTGTTGATAAAAAGTCACAGTTTAGTTACGTATTTCATTATAAAATCTTGAGGAAAATGTAATAAAAGACATCATTCAAATTCGATCCCTACTGAAATCACGTAAGCACCAATTCGTCACGTAGCCAGCGTTACGAAATGGTAAGATCAAACGATATGAATCATTTTTATTAGGTATCTTATATAGGTTAACATTTTTAGAAAGGGTCCAAAATATTGACGTGGATGATCCTCTTTTAGGATAAATTGAACTCGGAAAAGAAGTGAGAAATCATTTGGCAAGTTCTTAATCAATATTTTTGATAATATGCCAGATTATTTCATTAGGGTCTCTGCTTTCACACCTTTTTTTGGACAAAAGTGTGTGACTTAAAAGTCTTTTAAGAAACTTATGTTTACGATAAAGGTACACGTTAATATAACGTACTATTGTTTTTGTTATGGTTATGACATTTAAGGAACTTTATTTGCCTACTTAAATTTAGCTGATTTGATAAGAGATAAATGAACTTGTACTCCTAGCTGTTTTAGTGATATTACTTTAATATCACTGAATTTTTGTACATTCAAAAATACACCTTATATCAACAGAAAAAGGATAAGTTTCAGTTGTTCTATCAATCAGAGAGTTTGAACTTTGAGTAATGGAAGTAAGGCCCCAGGTGATCTCCATATTTGAGTTGTTGTTGTGTATAAATTAAATTATACGTATATTCTACATGTTGTGCTCTGTTTAATAAGTACAGATAGCTATTTTAACATTCACCAAGTTCTCTATTAGCTAACAGAAATACGAACATAAGTTTTATCCGTTGGACTGTTTAATTTTTAAGCAACAATTTAGATGTCCGAAATATATTTGTAAGCTTCCGTGTAGCTATTAAAACCATTATTTAATCACTATATTACCTTATGTCTATTACCCCTAGAGTAGATCGCAATCCCCGTACTATAGAAATAAATCACTGATAGCGGAGGGCTTCACAAACATGCAAATCATAGACTTTTTAAAATTTTAGCACATAGGTTTAAAGATTCTTTATTCTCAATAAAAACAAATAAGTCACTTACTTGAGAACAATAAATAATAACTTATAATAAATTACATAAGGTCGAGTTCGTAGTTTGGTACTCATCTAATGTACCCACTTTCCCGAGGTTAAGATATTGAGTAAGATTCTTGTACATATTGAAATAATCGGGTTTTGAATACATTAGATGAGTTTACATGTTTAATGTCTGGTGGTAGTTTGTTGAACATCTGTGCCCCTTGATAAGTCAGCATCTTCTTGCCCTAATTTGTCCTAATCTTAGGTAAGACCAAAAAACTCGCCCGGCGAGTACTACGTTGAGTTGTGTGCTTGATTTTGATGAAAGATAAACTAGATTTAATATTTTTGTTAAGAACTTTCCGAATAAAAATGCAGGTGTTGTACGTAAATAATTGTGTTAAATTCATAATTTTAGTTTCTTCGTAGATTTTACGTGTTGGAGTAAGGCGTGGATAGTTAAAAATTAATTTTATAAGTTTATTTTGCATCATTTGTAGCTCTCCTAATTTTGTCTTAACTGTATTACCCCAGATTTCTATTAGATAATGTAAGTGAGGTTTAACTAAAGCATTGTAAATACTGTGTCGCAATTTGTTTGGAATGCATTTAACTATGTTCCGAAGTGATCCCAGTAGTGACGATAGTTTAGTTTTTATGTGATCCAAGTGAGCATGCCATGATAAATTACTGTCAATTCTTAATCCGAGATATTTTTCACATGATTTTTGCTGCAAGGGTTCGTTATTTATTAATAATGATGTGTGTGGAGGTATAATTTTATTCTTTGCTTTAAATATTATGTAACAGGTTTTAGAAATATTAATAGTTAGTAAATTATGTTGAAACCATAAACATACCTGCCTATATCAGAAAAAAACGAAAACATATGTTTAAAGTGTCTAAGATTTAAAACACAAAGAAGGCATGAACGTTCGAGTCTCACTAGGCTGATATGTTTTATCTCAAAGAATAAACTTTCGCCGCGTCGATATTATGTCACCACATCTCACACTTGTGATCTCGGAGCACCTGCAAGAACTCACCATAAAGTTATTATAACTTTTTTTTTTTTTTTTTTATTTATTTATTCAATATATTTTTCCTTGCACATTACATTTCACAAGCCGAACCGCAGAAACCTCTAAGGGTTTATGTGGGTAGCGGCGAATCGTTCACACAGCATTATTGTTAGTGCTTAAAATCTACTACAATATCATTTTTTAAGGTAGTAATCTTTTAATTTAGATTTAAAACCTTTCGCCCCCTCTATATATAATTTTTGCAGTTCTTCGGGAATGTTATTTGTAAATTTCGGAATGACGTATTCTGCAATTCTTGTGCCGTATAAGTTATTTGTTTTGGGTAAGGTGAATTTATCTCTAGGTATATTTTGTCTTAAAAAGTCAGGTCGAGTATTTTTAACTAATAAATGTGACTGATTAGTTTCAGTTAAATTCAGATACTGAGTTTTGTCATATATATTCATGATTTTACAGTGCTTAAACAAACCGGTTTCGTTATCCTTATATATGTTTTTAATATGATTTGGAATGATTATTTTTAGTAGCTTCAGCTGTAATTTATATATGTCGGCTAAGTATGATGTGTAGGTTCTTCCGTAACTACTTAGTCCGTAGCTTATTACAGAATCTGCTAAAGCCATATATAGCATCCGAAGTATTTTGAATGGCAGTTTATGTTTTAACACACTGAATTTACCTATGATGGCTCTAAGTTTGTTACATACATGGTCTTTATGTTGGTTCCAGCAAAAACGGCTATCAATAATTAGGCCTATGTACATATGGCTATGTACTACCTCTAAGGTCGGACACTTACAATCGATGTTGTTAGAACTGTGTAGACATGTGTGGTCGTGAGCTTTAATACTTGGAGGTGCTGACCTGTTATGAGATGAATGAATGTGAACGATTTTAGTTTTAACTGAGTTTAAATAAATAAATAATAAATAAATAAAAAAGGTTTTTATTCACGTAGACTTTAAAAAAGCGCTTGTAAATAGTCAGAACATGTTTGTAGTAATATAGTTGTATACATTAGATATTATTTCTAGTAACGTTAATTATAAGATCATTGTCGTGCGACCATTTACAAATTTGGTCGAAATTGTGTTGTAGTATTTTTTCAGCCTCATATATATTTTTGTGTGCCACTAAAATACATGTATCATCAGCGAATTGATAAAAGGACCCGCACTTTATAATATTAGGCATATCATTGACGTATAAAAGGTATTCCCATGGCCCAACAATTGACCCCTGGGCTGTGCCTTTGGTGGAGATAATAAGGTCACTAAACTGGTTTTGTATCTTCACAGTGTTGTATCGGTTGCTGTGATAATTTTTAAGTAGTTCCAGTAAGGGACCCTGTATACCGTTTCGAGATAATTTATTATAAAGAGTATCCCACTTGAGAACATCGAAAGCTTTGCTGAAGTCGATGAATAGAGCCAATATCTGAACTTTATTGTGCAAATGCCCATTTACCTCATCGGTGAATTTACGCAGCAATTGAGTAGTACTCTTATCTTCATCTATTCAGTAAGGAGGTATTTCCCCAATGTGCGCATTGAGTACAAAATGCTTACCTTTATTTAGTCAATGGCTCCCACATGACGGAACACAGTAAAAACGGCTTGACGCCGGACTTGTGTACATGTGAGTGCGGTACAATGCCAGGTGCACCAAGCGCACTAAGTATTATTGACTTTAACAGCACGCATTTTATCCTGCAGGGTTGTGGTTTTATCTCTGACATAGGTTGTCGACTGTTGTCTAATGACAACAACCGGGACTGACAGCTTAACGTACACGGAGACCGTCCGATATTAAACCACTTTACCCGGTCATCCATCTATAGACTGCCTACGTGCCTAGGTGCTTCAGCAGGTCGTTTAACCTCGTCGATCAGTTACGGACTGGTGAAAGCAATTGGCTAATCTATACATATAATAAATTCGTAGGAAAGTCAAAACTGTACATTGAATATTTTTTTAAAAGGATACTTGTAGCTAGATTTACTATCGATATCGAATACAAAAATATAGTTTATAGAATTTTTGTCTGTTTGTCTGTATGTATGTCCGGGCTAAATTCAAAAAGTACTGCATGGATTTACTTCAAATTTTGCATGAATATTACTAAGAGATCGGGTCAACATATAGGCTACATATTATTACGCTATCACCTACGGTGGAGGAGCTGTGATCATTTATAAAGTTTAACGCGGGAAAAACCGCGGGGCACAGCTAGTAATTAATAATGGCAAACATAGTACAAAATTGGTGGCGCACACTGGATCGAAAATCGAGTTTCGTGTATAAAAAATATTAACTTGTTTTCTAATTGGAAATCAATGTCGTATTATTAAAAAAATAAAATGTCATATCATGGCTGCACGCCAGCGCCACGGAATTTCAAATACTTGGACTCGGGACGGAGTCATATATATCCTGGATCGAGGTGGCAGCCGCCACAAGGTCGTCTCGATGGAGGATCTCAACAAGATCGGCTCTGCGCCGCAGCACACCAAGGAAGACGCTTCGAAAATCGCGGCCACGGACACGTCTACTACGGCTGCAGTCGGGAAAACTCGAAGAACTAAGAAGTAATTCATGTTGACTTAATTTGTATCTTCTTAATATTGTTTACGTGTGTTTACGCACATTAGCGATGTTTTTACATAATTGCATTTACGTATTTTCTGTTTCTACCTATTTTATTCATAATTTTTTATTGATTTCTAACTTTAAGTGTTGTTATGTTCTCATATTCTGAATTGTTTAGAATTCTATGATTTCTTTGTTATAACTTTACGTCATTTCATTTGTGATCTTTTCCACACTTGCATAATAGAAACGTCAAATGACGCGTTTAACTTTTAATATGACACCATACCATAGACATCCTGTAATTCTACTACACGCTACTAGATTTCAAACGGGGTGAGTAGAAACAAACTTAAAACTCTCATTAATTCTCTTTACGCACTGAACTGGTAGGTTAGTTAAAGGTGATATTGCGTATTGTATATTTATTTGTTTTGTATTGTTGTTCTTAAGTATTTTACATATATTTATATTATTTAGTTTATTGAATTATTTTGTTTTTTATGTCTAACACCGAAGATGAAAGTAGTGATTCTGAATCTTATTTTTCGGCCAATAGTGATGGCGACAGTTTTATTAGTATTCCATCGCTTGGGGATACGTTGGAATCCCACTTTGCCGATGTATCGCGTAATTTCAATGTGATTCATATAAATGCCCAAAGTATTCCGGCTCATTTTTCCTATATGCTGGCCAGTTTCCAATGTAAAAATATTCATGCTATCCTTGTTTCTGAGTCTTGGCTCAAACCTTGTCTCCCTTCAGCCTCTTACTCACTACCTGGTTTTCAGCTCATCAGAAATGATCGAACTGGAACCGGTGGTGGTGGAGTTGCGATATATCTTCGTCATCATTTCAACTACTCTATTCTTAGTTTATCCTCTCAGCCACCTTCACCAAACGCTGGTGAACATCTTCTACTTGAAGTTGAGCTACACCATTCCAAAATTTTACTGGGTGTATATTACTATCCTTCTCTTCGTATACATTTCTTTTCTTCTTTTGAGCTCTTACTTGAAACATTCACTCCCAATTACGACCACTCAATTATAATGGGTGATTTTAAAACTTGTCTGTTAAAGAACGACTCTCGTTCATCCTTGTTAACTTCTGCTGCAGAATCTAGTAACCTTTGTATTCTTCCTCTAAATGCAACTCATCATTTCCAATTCCGCTCCTTCGCTCCTTGATATTATTCTTGTCTCTTCTCAAAACCATGTCGCTAAGCACGGGCAGTGTTTAGCAGATGCCTTTTCTTACCATGACCTTCTCTTCCTTTCTTACAAAATTCGCCCACCTAAGGCAAAATCTAAAATACTAATGCAGCGCAATTTTGGTGGTATAAACTTGGAACATCTCCGAGCAGATGCTAACAGCATTGACTGGTCATCTTTAATAGCTGCAGAGTCGATTGACGAAAAGGTGCAAATATTTAACAAAACAATTATTAACCTCTACGATGTACAGTCAACGGCCAGAAGTCCACTTACACCGCAATGGCCATTATCGCCTGCGGGCTGCGGCGCCTATACACACACGCATATTTATCCGTGTAAGCGATGTTCCAACGCTAACAAATTAACATGTCGTGTAGCATCGCTACGAGTAGTTATAGATGTGGTCAATGCTAGACAAGGATGACAATATCAGTAACTTGTTTTTTTTATCGCCGTCGATTATTTTTTTCCTAGTAATGCAAAATTTCAACACGTGAATATAAGTTAACATTAGCTAGATCGGTAACGAGGCTGCTCTCGCTAATGTGATCGGGATAGTTGTGAGTTCGAATCCGAGTTGGGCCAGTTTTTTATGTTTTATATAATTATTATTATTATGTTTTAGTAATTTATTTTAGTAAATTACCTTGAAAAAATAGATATTACAATAAAGGTAATTTATTATTATAATATGATAATAAATGAAACTAATTTTGATATGGTAACATTGTAATATTTTTTATATAAAAGAAATCCTTTACACTTACTTATGTTATTACCTTATATTATTAATTTATTATTGTATTGAATGTTAAAAAACACATTTTAGGTTACATATAGATATTATGAAAATTCTGATATAATTTAAGAGGTTATAGTTTAATTATTCATTTTCTCAATGAAAAGAGGATTGAAACTTAACCTCAATATTACAATAATATAAATATTAATTTGTTAAAGTTACGGACACTATGTCCCCTGACACAAAATTAAGTAATTAATATAAATTTAAAATTATACTTATAAAATTATAATTATACTTATATAAATTTAATATATCGACGGTTAAAAGGAAGTAGGGGATAAGCGACAAAAATCAAATCGTTCAGGGGAGCAGTTTAAAGTTTGAAATTATAGAAAAACGAACATAACTTTTTTATTTATTGTCGTATTGTTAAAAAAGAAACAGTTCTAGAATCGAGATAAGTAAAAGCATTCATTGGCATTTTTAGTTTTTCGATTAGATGTTGTTTTATGTGATTTTATGTCGCTTATACCAAATAACCTTATTTTTCTTGTAAGGTAGTTCGGCATAAGATACCTCCACATAGAAAAAAACGAAAAGGTAATAGGACATAAGCGACATGGCTCTAGAATAACTTAAATGGTTAGAGAAGGATAACTGACATGACTCTATAATAATATAAATGGGTAGAACAGAATAAGCGGCGATTCACATGATTACGCCAATAGGTAATAGAGCATAAGAAACAGTGCTTAGTAAGAAGATAGTGAGGATGTTAGACATTAGCGACGATGCAAGTGGGATGAAGTAATGGAAATGTGGTACTTCCACCCATCGAGTTTTGTACTCCAAGGGGCAAAAGAAAATATCCGACATGCGGCAATGTCTGTGAAAGTGGTAGTATGGGTTAAATGTCACAAGTAATCTACCAGAATGTCTCTTACGACTCGTAGTATTATTTATAGTTCTAAAACGACAATTCTAGGAACCAGCCATAAATGAAAACAAAATAAATTTATTCACTATTTATAAAAAAAAAAAAACAGTTTTAATGAAAAAAAAGTAGTCTTAGAGTAAGTACACTTGTAGTTATCTCCTAATACATAGTTACAAAAATAAAATAGTAATATTATGAATTAAAATATTAATAAAAATAACAAATTCGTCATTCACCAATATACTTTTTACGAAACTTCCATAGTGGCTCACCGTTAGGGTAGCCCCTATGATGAGTTTTTGATAAGTAAGATACCTATAATATAACTTAAAAATACAATAATCAGTCACAAAGTTTAAGCATCACCTATCACATCAAAAATAAAGGGTTGAAGACGACCTTTTTTAAATCTTTTCCCACCTCTTACCCACCACTGCAACTCCTGTAAGCCAGGATCAACAGTGGCACACAATGAAATGACACTGAGCGGTGAGGCTCAGGCATGTCCCGGGGAATGGCTTTAACTGTCTTGGATCCCGCAACGAATTTAGTCAATGGGGTTTCGAGGAGCCCTTTGAGCGTCTGGCCCCCCGATTGCGACGGGTAACCGGCGCGTTACACCGGCTTTTGCCGAATCTCGGGGGAGCTCTCGAAGTATAACCGGCGCGTTACACCGGCTTTTGCCGAATCTCGGGGGAGCTCTCGAAGTAGTTCGCCACCTCTACGGTGGTGTCGTGCGATCCGTCGCCCTCTATGGGGCGCCCTTCCGCAGCTCCGGTCTGAACGACTGACGGGTGCTTCCGCTTCAGAGCTATACTCAACAGCCTGCAGTGTGTAGTGGCCATACGGATCTCACGAGAATACCGTACGGTATCTTTGTGGCGGTGGCACTCCTGGCGCGCCAGTTTTTACCAAAATACACGTCCGCCAGCGAATAGGGTGGGGAGCCACACCAGCCGCTCATTAAGTATAGACGGGAAACACAGTGGTGCGCGAGGATTAAATTGCGCCTGAACGCACGCCAATGTGGCGTTGGTGTTATCCTATATGTCTAATTTATTCTGCTTTACATAATGGTAGTAAAACCGGTACTGATGTACGGTAGTATCGTCTGGTGGCCAAGAACAGAACTAAATAGCTGCAAAAAAGTACTAAACAAAATACACCGCACTGCTTGCTTATCAATGACAGGGGCGTTTAGCACCACACAAACAGCGGCCATGGAAGTAAACCTAGACCTCTATGCATTGAAGTACAATAAGAGGCAAGGAAAACACTCCAAAGACTTACTTACGGGCCACTACGGCACCAACTATCACCTACACAAACTGGAACTGTCGAATAGCCCGATCTGCAGGACCTGTAGGGAAGAAAATGAAACAATGCTGCATATATTATGTAAATGCGATGCGTTGGCAAGACACAGAATGGCCATGCTGGGGCTGGCATATCCAGAGCCAGGAGACTACAGGGATCTACCCCTAACAAGCGTACTAAATTACGTGAAAACTTCATTCAGGGCTCTAGGGATAGAGTAAAAACGAATGGGGGTTAGTACAAAAGATCCTGAAGGATGGAAGTGCTGTACACAAGTACACCCCAACCAAGACAAAAGGCCTGGGTGGAAAAAAAAACGGCCACGTCACCTACAGTTTGACTCAGGTACTTACCGGACACGGGTGTTTCGGTGAGTATCTGAACCGGATAGGCCGATAAGCGACAACACATTTTCACCTATGCGAGAGCGACCTGAACTCTGGCCAGAATGCGTGAGAGGAGTGCCCAGCTGGCGAGAGGCGAGCCCTGGTGGCTGAGATCGGATGGGATCTTTCGCCGCCAGCAGTCGTATATGTGATGCTGGCAGGTTACTTCACCACATTGGACGCCGTGGTCTCCTTCTGTGAGGCAGTCATACCCCAGAAGGTGGCCACCGAGTGGGATCTTAAAAGTGTCTCTGAGCATGATCTTTTAATTACATCAAAAGCTATAGCTATAACGCAATATATTGCGTGTAGTTACCCATCTACACGCGATCTATTCGCTCACTCACGAATACGGCATTTTTATTTATATATTAATAATATTGCATACGAATTGTTATTGTGCTTTTGGTATAATTAGATTGAAACAAAACTTACTTTAAATAAAATTATTATTATCACATGTCAGCCAAAGTACGTGCATACGTTATGCATTCCTTAATCAGTCAAAAGTATTGAATTAGAAAATTACGTACCAAATAGGTTATAGAAGTAAATATCTTACCGTCAGAAACTTGCAATTTTTTAACACGCTAGCGCACACCTTTCCCACCGCACCTACACGCGGCCGACTGATTTTGGAATAACCGACACGCGAAATAGCTAGTTGAGTACAACACGGTGATTCAAATTGGCATAAATGCCATTTAATAAATAATTATTGTGAAGTAATACGGTATAACATACAGATTTATATTGAAATAGTAAATGGTAGTATGTTATATGCGACAGCTGTATTGTAAACTTGTAAAAGGTAGTAGGGTATAAGCGACAGCTGTATTGCAAACTTGTTAAAGGTAGTAGGGTATAAGCGACATCTGTATTGTAAACGTGTAAAAGGTAGAAGGGTATGAGCGACAGCTGTATTGTAAAACTACATGTAGTAGAAAGGCATAACCGACGCTTAATGTTTTTGACCGCGTAGGTAGAAAGCCGTAAGCGCCCGCAATGTCTAAGCTAGTAAGAAGTAAAAAGACATTACCGACTATAAATCAAAAGAGATGCCATTTTTAGTGGGGTATAAACGCCTTCGAGGTTAAAAAGACCTGAAAATCGGTCGATTATGCCAAAGTGTCACTTGTAAAATGCAGATTTTTGCTGGGGCATAAGCGACAAAAAATTCATCGTAGAGCCATGAGAGTTAGCCCATTCGAAAGAGCGGAAAATTTTAAGTAAGATGGCATTCAAAAGTCATTTTCGAAAAAAGTGTCGCTTATCCCCTACTTCCTTTTAACCGTCGATATACTTTAATATTTCGTGTGACCTCCGTTAGCCTCGATACAGCTAATCAGACGTCGACGCATAGACGCCACAATATTTGCACAGATTCGTCTCATATTCCGCTACCATATAACGTCGCTGAGGCTGGCTAATAAGAGGTGGTCTTCCGCTCCTCTCACGACTGTTCAGGCTACCTTCTTCCTCAAATCTCTTCACCCAACGACTAACAGTCTCTCTCTAAAAAAAAAAAAATATATTACACACTTGCAACACGCGATTAATCTACCATTATATTTTGTAGGTATCGTATCATCACATAAAATTAAAAAAATAAGCTTACGCATAAGCCGGTTTCATTCGATATTTGAGATATATTAAGGCCATTCGAATATAGGGCCACAATATTTGCCTTGGCTTCAATACTGATATTAGCCTGCATATTGAATTCAGAAGAATACTAAAATAGCAGCAACAAGATAACACAAACGCTCGTAACTATGTTCACCAACCAACAACAGCGAATAGTGGAATAATTTATGTGAACTAGTAAAGTAGTTAAAATATGAAGGTATATTTACAAAGTGAACTTATCACTTTGTTTCAAATCTACCCTCATATTGTAATAACGACGCTAAGATTGAAAATAATTGTAAAACGAAAGAATCTTCGTTTAGTTGTGGAATATTTAACATATTTGTTAGCAAATCGGCATTCTTATTTCACATTAATACTTAAAAAATATTTTTCATGTTTGGTGTGAGACTCGAACCCGAACGTTCGCCATGCGAGGCACAGTGCTAACCACTTTAGCCACCGTAACGCTTACGATACTTATTGAAATTTGTAATAACAATCATAAGCGGGCAACAAGTTGCCAATGTGTAGTGTTGTCAAACGTTCTTATAGAAGAAGGTCATAAGTACAACTAATATTGCTATGCCACGGTTTTGTGAGATTGCTAGTCGACTTCTGGCTGTTACTGTACATGCTCCGAGTCGTGCCATCAGAGTGAAACATTTACCTGCGCCATGGCTATCTGGGGAAATAAAAATACTTTTGGACAAAAAAGCCTCTGCCAAATCTCGTTTTAGGAGTAGACCTAACGACTTCAATCGGGAGAAATATATCAACTTACGAAATCATTGTAATAAGGTGTGTAGGAGTGCACAACGCCAACACATCCACAGCTCCATTGAAAATGGAGATCCTGCAAAAATATGGAAATTTCTACGTTCTTTGGGAGTAGGAAAAGCTCAAAATAACGCTATTCCAAAAAACTTTGATGTTAATTCTTTGAATAAACACTTCTCTGCTTCGCCCAATTTCAACAGGGCAACCAAAACTAGTACCTTAAATTCTCTTTCATCGATTCCTACTCCCAATTACACTTCCTTTACTTTTAGTCAATTTTCTGCTTGTGACGTTAAGAAGAGTGTCAAATCCATTTCATCAAATGCAGTCGGAAACGATAGTATTACCCGTAATATGGTCCTTCCTATCCTCAATGAAATCCTTCCTATTATTTGCCATATCCTAAATTCTTCTATTACCCTTGGCATTTTTCCAGCTTTATGGAAAGATCCTAAAATTATTCCTCTCCCCAAAAAATCCAACCCCACATCCTTTTCCGATTATCGCCCAATTTCCATATTACCTTTCCTCTCCAAAGTCTTGGAACGCCTCATTTATAATCAGTTTAGTACCTTTCTTACCAAAAATAATCTCCTCAATCCTTACCAATCCGGTTTCCGTCCTGGACACAGTACGACCACGGCCCTGGTCCATATTACGGAGGACATAAGATCTAGCATGGAGCGCGGAGAACTGACAGTGCTTACTCTTCTGGATTTCAGCAATGCGTTTAATACCGTAGATTTTGACATACTACTTGGAATCTTGCGCTCTCTTAACGTATCTCCAACGGTCATTGACTGGTTTCGTAGTTACCTGTCTGGCCGCCGGCAGTCTATTTGTATCGATGACACTCGTTCCTCTTGGTGCAACACAACTGCAGGCGTTCCTCAGGGTGGCGTTTTATCTCCTTTACTTTTTGCAATTTTTATAAATTCTATCTCTAATCAACTTGTCTCCTCCTACCACCTTTATGCTGACGACCTTCAGATATATTTCCAAACTCCCCTAGATAGGTTATCTTTTGCGGTCAGTCACATAAATACAGATTTAGACAAAATTTGTGGGTGGAGTCGTGCATACGGGCTTCAAGTCAATCCCATCAAGACACAAACCATCATAATCGGTAGCCCGAGGATGATATCAAAAGTGCCATGGTCACAGCTTCCACAAATAACGTTCGATGGTACTGTAATTGAGTTCAGTAGAAGTGTTAAGAATCTCGGCATCTTTTTCGATCGCAATTTGTCCTGGGATACTCAAATGAAGTGTGTTAGCCGTAAACTATACGCATCGTTTGGTTCTTTACGTCGACTACGCAATTTCCTGCCTATGACCACTAAAATTGCGCTCGCAGAATCCCTTCTTCTCCCAATACTAGATTATGCAGATGTCAGCTATCTGGATCTTACCCAAAACCAGCTTGATAAACTTGAGCGCCTCCAAAATGTCTGCATAAGATTCATATTTGGCCTTCGCAAATATGATCATGTCTCTGAATTCCGTACCAAGCTCAAGTGGCTATCTATACGCCTTCGTCGGGATACTCATATACTTTCATTGCTGTACAACATTTTGTTTACTCCATCCTTTCCTTTATACCTTAAAAAACGGTTTTCTTTTCTATACGAGTCACATTCGAGAGTTTTGCGATCATCGGAAAATCTTAAGTTAAAAATGCCAGCGCATTCCACAACCTTTCTTGATAAATCCTTCGCTGTTCAGAATGTTCGTTTGTGGAATGCACTGCCAATACCAGTACGCCAAGCACAAAGTTTACACACGTTCCAGAAAAGTGTAAAGGATTACTACCTATCACTATAGGATACATTGACAGAACAAGTAGGAAATATTGTGATATGTAAGTTTCTATCTATTATAGGTATGTATGTATTTATATAGTGTGTATGTATGTGAATAGTATGTATATGTATAGTATGTATGTATATAGTATGTATGTATATAGTGTAAATAGTAGGTATATATAGTAGGCTCTTGTACTGAGTACCAACGGGTACTGTTAACAAAGTATACGTACACCGACGACTGCCCTCTTAAATAATCCCTATTATTTTCCATTCTTTGGTTGTCTGGAAGAGATCACATTTTAGTGATAAGACCGCCAATTGTATACTTTTTATTTACATGCTCCTGTAATGTAAGATCTTAATATTGGTGTACAATAAAGAGTTAATCTATCTATCTATCTAAAATTTTTTCATTGACCTACATAATTATGTCTATGTAACTAACTTGATTTTCGATCCAGTATCCGGCGGCAGCGTTTACTTTAGCGGTTAAGTTCATTCGTCCGCCAGTCTTGTATAATAAATGTTACAAGACCTATCACGGGTAAACTTCGTTTTAGATTAAATGTATTTTTTATAATGCATCCAATGGATTCATTTTTATATCCGACACAATAAATGTCTTGTGACTAGTTTAAAGCCCTTTCTTTAGGGTAGTTGTGCCAGTCAAATATCAAACTACCGTCTTCTTACACGTCAGTAGCTGTTGCATAGATGACATTGTAAGAGATTTAACTGCAATATTATTTCCACAACAACTCCAAGAGGGTTATATATCGGCGTTATCATTTTTTAATTATCATCTATACATATAATAAAATCGTAGGAAAGTCAAAACTGTACATTGAATATTTTTTTTAAAGGATACTAGGGGCGTGATAACAATCGCTATCGAAACCAATGTAATCCCATTTGCACATGTTTTCTTTGGATCTACAAACCTGGGTACCTACGCAGTCTATTAAGAGTCTTCCAGGTTGGCCAAATTATTTCCGGGAGGTAATTTTTCCTTTCGCGGGACCAACAAAGGAGGAGCAAATTTATCTCGCCATAAGGTTGCCCTCGCTTTTTGTGCATCGATCGTAGCTGTGGTACTGGACTGTATAGTGTACTCGTACATATAACGGGAAACGTGACATGACGATGACGCGAGTTACACGCTTTATGTTCACCCAAAACGTACACATATACATATATACAGTATACATACAGCGCCTAAAAGATCCATTGAATCCAATTTAAAAGAAAAAATCATAACTTACCTAGATACTCTTTGTATGTTTCTTAGAAATATAGCCGTTAGAACACTGTACAGAAAGGTTCTTGAGTGGCGACCGCGAACCATCGGCGGACCGATGACAAGATGTACCGATGCATTAAAATAAAATAAAAATAAAAAACTAAATTCACGTTAATTTAAAAAAGCGCTTGTTTATAGTCAGAACATGTTTGTAATAATATAGTTAAGTATACATAATTATTTCTAGTTACATACATATAGATAATTAGGTACACGGATTGTTAAAACATTAAAAAAAATCATTTTATAATAGTACTTAATGTTACTTAGCTAGCTAGTTTAATCGGGGGCGCGCAAGAGCGACTTTAAAAAAATACAAAATATTAATTGTAGAGACGAGTTTATTGTTCGACGATCGAACATCAAGTGCCAGTACACAATATGGCAAACCTTAATCTAAAACAGAGTGGGAGGTGGAACAGACCACCGGGATGAGCAACGTATGCATAAAAGTTGTTTTGATGGATGCAGCCTGTGTCCCGACAGACTGCTGACTCTACGAAAGGATGTTTAGTCTACCAGGTCGCATGGAACCTTCTGGAATATATGCACGAGTAACTCCTCCCTCATCAGGATCGACATTTACCGAAGATATTGGATTCGGTAAATTTCGATTAAACATTTTTGATAGATTATACTTATTTTTATACACGACAATAAAAAGGCTTATAATTAAAGTTATATATAATACAATGGTCCAGACACTAACACTTTTCACATTTAGGGAAAGGCCTTTGTTTTCACTTGCACTATTATCTTCACTTTTATGTAGAGCTTACGAGAGGAACCACAGGTTTTTAAGGTCCACTCCTTCCAGGTTCAGGAGCTTTGTAGTATTTGGCACATGTGACTTAATTGCAGGTAAGTTAATTAGTGATAGTTTTTCATAATTGATTTGTTCTGTTTCAATCTTATACATTCGAAGAGTCACATTATGTATTTGGATAGTACATGAATCGTCTATAGTAAGTATATATGTACCTCGAAGAGTTTGTCGAGACACCTCATTCTCACAGATTCTGCTTAGTACGGCATTCATTCTTGTATATACTATCCATCGATTCGGCTGGAAAAGTTCTATTCGAAAGTTTTCAATTTCTATAGGAGTTTGTTTACAGGAGCTGATGTTGTTAATGTATTGAAACGAACGTGAAGTTCGAACTACGGCTGTTTGAGACAGTTTTGAATGAAGTTGCCTCTATTGAGTTGTGTATGTGTGCGCACACGCATTGACTAAACGTGTTCTTGCAAAGGGGTGTTGAAAACCTGGCTTTATAAAATCCTCAAGTGTGAGTCACGGGATGTACCTAGTATGTTTAAGTGTAGAACGAACGCCTGGTGTATATATGGATAAAAGCAATCTAATCTCTAAGAAAATATCTATTTTTTTAATAAATAAGAACTAATTGACTCTTATATTTCCGTGTATTTATGAATAGAAACTCATTTAATAACTATAACAACCTTAATAATGGAACGAAACATACTTGGTATTTATTAGTAACCACTGTTAGAATTACTGCAATAAATATTATTATTTAAATAGGTACATAATTTTTTCTACTAATCTTTTCAAATGTAATTTAACGCCCTCTGCTGCGGATTGACTGCACTATGTATCGCTTAGACTGCTGAAGCAGGTCACGATCACTGATGTATGATATGTTCTAGCTAGCATAAAACTACAGTGCGTACTTAATAGATGTCGCGGTAATAAAAATGTTGAAATCACACTAAATTGTAAAAAAGGGTCCTGGGTTGAAATCGCGGGTCGGCCAAAAAGATTTTGGGCATTTTATTCTTAAGAAAATTTCTCAGTATCAGCTCATAATTTGTAAATTGGTGGTTAACCACTATGTAACAAAGTTGCCTATTGTTATAACCATATTGGTAGCACTGTAATGAATTTGTTTGATTTAGCTAATGTAGTAAAATGTATTATTTTTTGTATTGGCAACAACACGAAGATTTATAAACTTAAAAATAAGAAAATAAGTTTGCTTTCTGATGATACCTCCAAATACAAGTAACAAAAGGTACTATTCATTAGATATAGGTATATTGCTTTACTGATTGACGAGAACATGCTTTTAAAAAGTAGATTACTTACCTACTTGTTTTTTTTTTTGAACTTTGCAATGCTTCACCGTACAAAATAGATGAAGACAACTGATCGAACAAATTGGTTTCACTTACTAAATAATTGCTTTAATTGGACCAAATACCGTGTTTGCCCATTTGAGTATGTTTCGCCGGACTACTATCGCTGGATAACTAATTTGACAATAACTTAAAGAAATTGGTATTTTCCTAAATAATTATTATCTTAAATTTAACTATAATTCTATATGATCAAATACACTCGAGAGCAATGAATCCGGGCCACAATTGGGTCAAAGGGATGAGGAAGTAAGTAATATTAGGAAATCGCGACCATTCACCTAAAGATGTCAAATAAGTAAGTACATGTATGGATATATGGAAGCTCATAAATGTTAAGTTAAAAAGCAAGAAATTTAATATTAGAAGTTGCGGGCAAATAGCTACTAAAACTTATTCCCAGACATGAAAAAATAAGGTAATTCCTATTATAGATTCTGGAAATAATCGAAGACTCATGCGTCTTTTAGAGAACGACGAAAAGTAATAAACCGACATCAATTATGAGTATTTATGCCATAGCTACAAATTAACAAGTCATTCTAACAGATTACAATAATAACAATAATATTCTGGGACATTATTCACACACGGCCATCTGATCACAAACTAAGGAGAGCTTGTACTATGGAAACCAGATAACATATACTACTTTTCTTTTGTAAATAATCACATACTTACTCGTATATAGATGATTACATCTAGGCAAACAGAGATGTTCATGCACACAAATTTCTGTCCTGGTTGTGAACCACGCCACCCGGCCCGTCAATTTTATATCCCTATATAACGTCAAAATTGGAATGTTCGTACTACAGATGAACGAGAGGTTAACTCATTAGTATGTAAAAACCTCTCCCGCGGTTCCACATACAATTAAGAAATCTCAAAGTATAGGTATCAACCTAACATTGAAAGGATATACCTTTCAATTTAGGTTACCTAAATGCTTTTAAAAAAGTAGATCCTCGTATACTATTATTTGCAGATTTTTTATGTGTGCTAGAATGAACTTGACTAACTAACTAAATGACTTTAATTTACAACTGTTTAAATATGAAAATCTGACATACCACTTTCCTTTTGTAAATACATGAGTAAGTAGTAAGTAAGTATTTATTTCGCTTAAAAACGTGGTACATACAGGATGGTTACAAACTATATAATATATAGTAATATAAAAATAAATAATCAATAATCGGAATATTATGTCAATAATTATAATCATGAATTCACTCCTTATGGTCTAAGAATTCAGTAAGGTTGTAGAAGACCTTATCTATAAGCCAGTGTTTTAAAAGAGAGAGAGGTGCGAGCAGTACTGAATATACAGATTTATACGAGTGGAAATAGGGGGGGGGGGGGGGGGGGGGAGAAAAAAGCACACTCACTTGCGGCATGTTGCGTCCCTCGCTCTCTCTTCGGGGCAATTCTTCCTTTTACAAGATTTAAGGATCGATATTCGATACTCGCGCACGAAGGGTTCCGTACCATCACACTAATATTATAAAGGCGAAAGATTGAGAGTGTGAGTGTGTATGTTTGTTACTTCTTCACGTCTAAACGGCTGAAGCGATTTCGATAAAATTTGGTATAGAGTTAGCCGACACCCTATATTAACACATAGGCTATAATTTATAAAGATTAACGCGGGTTAAACCGCAGGGCACACTTATTAAAAAAAATTAGAATCAGTTCCCAAACAACAGTGTAATCACGTAACATACATTAAAAAACAATTGGGAAATAGGTGAAAATAGCTAATTGTATGTTGTTAATATAGCTGGGTCTCCATCATCATCATATCAGACGCAATAAGTCCACTGCTGGACAAAGGTCTCCCCCAAAAACTCCATAATAATAATTGCCAGTCTTTTGTAATCCGCATCTAGCGGTTTCCAGCAACGCTCTCAAAATCATCGAGCCGCTCATAGCTCGATGCTCTCACCGGTCCGTTAGTGATCGGTTAGGTTAAGCAACTAAGCAATATACGGTATAAAGAGCATGTAGCTGCTTATAGGAATGGCCATCCTGATAAATCTCATTACGCCAAACATTTAATTGAAACTGGCCATTCCTTGGGCGACAATAATACGTATAATATTTTACATAGTTGTGATAAAAGTTTCCGATTATGTGTGTTGGAACAATTAGAAATATTAAAACATAGCAGTAATCGTTTTGCATTGTTGAATGACCAAACAAATTTAGTTTCATCTCCTTTACTACGAATATTTGGGGGTAGTTAGAAATAATTGTCCATGCGGTTGGTAGTATATAAAAGAGCGCTCGCCTCGTTGGCTTTTAGTCTCCTTCGAGCACTCGACGAGTTAGCAGCCCTTGAGAATGGTCCGTGGAGGACCGAAACACGTGTTGGGTATCGTACTGGCGCATGTAATTTGCTTTTTTTTTTATATTGTCCTTCTTGCATGTGCACATTTTTGCGGGCGGGAGGGCGGTGCAAATTGCATCCCAGCATGATTAAACTGACAATTAGCGGAATTAACACTAAATATTGATTTTGTATTTTGATTGTTATGGATTTCCGCAAAGTAACGCCTGATTCCATTACTTGTATTATTCAGTTTAAACCTGTTACTTAAAACTTCATGTTTGCTACTCTTATTTAATTTAGATTTTGTTTTGTTATTTTTGTCTAATTGTATAATCTATAATTGTTGTTAATTTCTTGAACATGACATGTGCTATTTAAATTTTTGTAATCATGTAAGCACTCAACTGGCGGGTGGACATTATTCTGCCCTTCCGGTATACTATAATCTTATTTTATTTATTATTATATATTTAATTTTATTTATTATTATTTATATATATATATAATTCAATAATATTTTCTTACCTATTATATAACTATCAAATGTCAGATGACACTAGTGATAATGATGACTTCTTTTCTCTCAGCAGTGACAGTGACAGCTTTATCAGTCTCCCATCTCTCGCCGATACTGTAATATGCTGGGTGTTCAGGTGTTGTGAATAAAAACATATCTTACTCGTTCAGAGTCATTTTATTGAATACTAAAAATATTAAACATAAAGTACAATAATGTTCTAATTACGCAGCACCTAAGTTCAAGTTGCAACCTATGCAATATTCGCACACGTATACCTATTTTAACTAATTGACAAAGAAATCTATAATATTATATTTCATTACATTACAACTCCCCCGAAAAATGTCTGTTGCCACCTTCCCCTTTTTAAGGAGAAAAAAACTTACAAAATATCAAATTTAAAATATTATACCTACCCAATTATTTCATATAAGTATTTTTATATAAACCAAATATATTTAAAATTATTTATAACAATTAAGAATACAATAAAAGCTTAATGCTAACTAAAATACCTTTTAGTGTTATTCTTATGTATAATATATTCTTTATTATCCTTTAAGATCTTAACATTAGGTGAAACTTCCTCAATAACTTCATAGGGACCGTTATATATGTTTTGAAGTTTATTACCTGTTTGGTTTTTTATAAGAATTAGGTCACCCCTTTGGTAAGTTATGGAGTAAGTTTTTTTGTCATACATAAGTTTTCTTTTAAATTTATTTGTTAACAAATTCTGCTGGGCATCGTATTGTGCTCGCTGTAGACGATATTTCATTTCTTTTGGGTAATCATTGTAATTATACAAAGGTTCAACTGAAGTTCCAAAATCTGACGGCAATTTACAACATTTACCAAACACTAACTCAAATGGTGAGTATTTTGTTTCTGAATGCACTGTAGTATTGTAAGAGAATGACCAAAATGGTAACCAATCACTCCAATCAATATTATTCCTATCACACTGAATTCGAAGATATGAGCCTAAATGTCTGTGACTGTTTTCTAATGAGCCTATAGTCTCATGGTGATAAGGTGTGGAATTTAAATGTTCTATTTTTAATATTTTACACACATTTTCCATAATATTACACAAAAACTCTGTACCTTTATCTGTAATGATTTGTATAGGTACTCCGTATCTCAAAATAAAATTCGAAACGAAGACTCTGGCTACTGATTCGGAATCCTTACTCTGCATGGGATATGCCTCTACGAATTTAGATAAGTCACATTGCAATGTTAAGATGTACTTATTAGTGTTGATATCAGTCGGTAATGGACCCATAATATCTAACGCGACACGTTCAAATGCTGAACTTGCAGTATTTGTTATAACCATCGGCTCTTTTACAAGACGATTAGGGAATTTATTATATTGACATTGTTGACACTTTTTTACGTAATTAATGACATCATTCGTCATACCTGGCCAGTAGTAATATCTTTTTAAATTGCCTATCATTCTATTTATCCCTGCATGTCCACTAGTGGGTAACAAATGAAAGTCATTCAATATTATTTTTTTATCCTCGTGATTAAAAATTTTAATTATATCTCTTGTAATTAAAATTCTGGGTAACTTAATTTGCAACTTTTTCATATGACTTGCAAGTATTTTTATATTTGTTGCATTTTCTCTATTCTTAATAATTAATATTTCATTTATATTTTCTTTTTCGCACAACGATCCTAAGTCTCTCGCTAACTCCGACGGGGTAGATAACGATCGAGTATTTAGGTATATACACTCGCGAGCAACCAAATCGACTCAAGCCTTGTCGGCGCACACATACATTGATACAACTAAAATCATGAATGGAAATTATTAAAATGATATGTCATTCGAAAGCTTAAGATGTCAGCTTTAATTTGATATCATTATCATTGAAATCCATCCATCATTTTTGAAATAAATGATGTCTGAATGCAAGAGTAGGAAAAACGGGAATTTAGGAAAAAGGGTATGTGTCTCGTATTTGACAAATTAAACAAAAAAAATTAAAAATAAAATTATTTTATTTAAATCAGTATTTCGTATTGCCCCCTCTAGCCCTAATTACATCCCGCAGTCTGTTTTTCATGGACCTTATCAATTTTTTGACATTTTCTTGAGGAATGCCGTCCCACTCCTCTAATAATGCTGTCTTTAGCTCGTCTACGCTTGAAGGGACTGGATTTCTGGCCCGAACTCTTCTTTTAAGCTCGTTCCATAAGTGCTCGATGGGATTCATGTCAGGATTGAGCGCAGGCCAGTCCATCGTGCGTAATTCGACCTCTTGCAGAAACTGTCGAGTGACTCGTGCCGTGTGGCAGCGGGCATTGTCGTGCATTAACACGAAGTCTTCACCGACAAACCCTGCGTAGGGCACAACATGATCCAGTAGAATGTCGGTGATGTACCGATCAGCTGTTAGCCCGCCTCCTCGGCCGCCCCCAGGCACGAAAACAAGTTCGGTTTTTCCCTCTAAAGAGATACCAGCCCACATCATGCAGGAACCGCCGCCATATGCCACTGTTTCAGCGAAACAACATTGGGCAAATCATTCTCCCGGACGCCTGTAGACTCGGCCTCTCCTGTCACTGCCATGCAGACACATTCTGCACTCATCAGTAAACAGGACCGATCGCCATTGCGCAACGCTCCAATTGAGATGCTCTCGAGCAAATTGAAGGCGCGCTTGTCGGTGGCCTGCAGTCAACTTAGGGCCCGTCGCAGGTCTTTTTGGCGTCAAGTTGGCTTCCTTCAAGCGTCTTCTCACTGTCCACTCGCTGACAGCCACTTGTCGTACACGTCTCAGTTCTTGCTGCACATCAACGCCCGTAAGGTGTCGATTGCGCAGCGAGGTTGAGACAATGAAGCGGTCGTCTCTCTCTGAAGTGCACCGGTGGCGGCTCGTTCTTGGTCTCCGATTGAAGGCACCAGTCTCTTGGAACCGTCTGTATACTCGGGATACAGAAGACTGGCTCAAGTGGAGCTGGGCAGCGATTGCTCGCTGACTTAACCCTTGTTGCAACAAGGCAACAACTTGAGCGGCTTCTTCTGGTGTGGTATCCATGGGTTAGCGAAAACAAGGAATGCAATTTACGGAGATGTGTACCGGTCAACCTGTAACAAGCAACTGATAAGATAAACCGGAAGTGGGGGGTTTTATAGCGGGAGCAGGTAGCGCAAGTCGTGGATTCCTAAAGAGGTAATTTACGCTGACGGCCAATTAAAATGTGTCAATAAATCAGCGCTTAGTTTTTTTTAAGGTATTGATGTTAATTGAAAGCCTAATTCTTCAGCTTTCGAATGACATATCACTTTTGTAATTACCATTTATCGTTTTAGGAAAATCAATGTATATGTGCGCCGTCTAGGCTTGAGTCGATTTGGTTGCTCGCGAGTGTAGTACAACGCGAAGGTGCATAGATGCAGTATTCTATCCCAGAACAGTGAGAAATCAATTTACTAAAATCTTTGTCATTTATAAAAACTAATTCTATCACATCCTTGGGTTTTTTAAGAATTTCCACAGTCTCAGGTTGATCAGGCCTGCTACTGGTAGAACATTCTTCAGTCAAATTATTGTTATCAGTAGATATCTGAGACGTTAACTTTTTTGTTTGTGCTCTCGTCAGTACAGAAACTACTTGTTCTCCAATAGATTTTAAATCATCACAGGTCATTGTCATAGGGATTCGACTTAATGCGTCTGCAGCTGCATTATTTCGCCCTGGGATGTACACAATTTCAAAGTCATATTCTTCAAGATACAGTCTAAACTTCGTAAGTCTACTAGAGGGATCCTTTAAACTAAATAAATATACTAATGGCTTATGATCGGTAAAGATTTTAAACCTTCTGCCATACAGATATGGTCTAAAATGCCTTACTGCCCATACTATAGCTAGTAATTCTAAGTCAATTATAGGGTATCTACTTTCTGCGGACGTTAAGTTACGACTCGCGTAAGCAATTACGTGACCATTACTATTAGACAAAACCGAGCCTAATCCAGTCTTACAAGCATCTGTTCGCAGCTGAAAAATATTCGTTTCCGAAAAGTCAGGATACTGCAATACGGGCGGTGATATTAAAGCAGATTTTAACTCGTGAAAAGATTTGTCACATTCGGACGTCCATTTAAACTCTACATTCTTTTTACATAATTTATTTAATGGGTACGCAATATTAGCAAAGTTAGGTATGAAACGTCTATAATAATTAGCAAATGCTAAGTAGCGCTTGACGTCATCTGAGTTCGATGGCACCGGATAGTTGCACAAGGCCTTAATTTTGCTGTCGTCAGGAAGAATGCCATGTGATGTTATTCTATGACCTAAATATACTATTTCAGTGCGCAAAAATTCACATTTTATTGGATTTAATTTTAAATTGACTTTTCGTAAGCGTTCTAAAACTGTAATTAAGTTTTTATTATGATTTTCCATCGTTTTTCCTATCACAACACAGTCATCAAGGTAAATAAAGGCTTTTTTATAATTAATACCTGACATAGCAATAGTCATCAATCTTGAGAACACACTGGGAGATGTTTTCAAACCCATAGGTGAACGCTTCATTTGATACATTTTATCAGTAGTGAAGGCTGTGTATTTTCGTGAGTTTGGATCTAACTCTAACTGGTACATTTTGTTTACACTGAATGCTGTATACTTTCGCGAATTTTCCTCTAATGATAACTGATAATAGCTTTGTGAAAGGTCCAGTTTTGAAAAATAAATACTACCTGACAGAGAATCTAAGATATCTGTTATATTTGGTAACGGAAATTTATCATCCTTAATTTGGTTATTTAACTGTCTGTAATCAATAACTAGTCTCCATTTCTTTTCATTAGATCTATTCGACTTTTTAGGGACTAGCAAGACTGGGCTGGACCACTCCGATGTGGTTTCTTCTATTATATCGTTTGCTAACATTTCATCTATTTGTTTTTGCACCTCCTTTTTCAGGGAATGAGGAATCCTATAAGGCTTTATATAAGTGGGTGTTACGTTGTCTTTTAAAGTTATTGTATGTGTCATTATGTTTGTGGTTGTTAATTTGTCACCTGGAAGATGAAAAACGTCAGCATATTTTGCACAAATATGTTCGATGCTACGTTTCTCCTCTGAGTTCATATTCGATAAATTCAATAACTCAAATAATGTTTTAACGTGATTTACGCTATTTGTATTTTCCGAAAAATTACAAATATCAAAGTTATTTATGTCATAAACAGTAAGATCTTGAAAATCACACTCTACTTCGTTATCCGTAGTATTTAATATTCTTAACGGGATGCGACCATTATTTGGTTGCGAAATAATACCAGCGACGAAAACTCCTTGCTGGATTTCTTTTGATAAAACTACACAGTCACATGTCGACGTAGTTGGGATGAACCTTAATACTTCGCACCGAGGCGGTATCGAATGTCTATACCTGGCATTATAATGAATTTCAATAGGAATATGTTTATTATTCTTATAAAGTTGTAATATACTATCTCTATAGTTAATAATTGCTTCATAACGCTGTAAAAAATTATCTCCTAATATTCCATTTGCAGTGCAAGACATATTCTTAAAAACATAAAATTTTTCACTAAATACTTCGTTATTATAAAATAAGTTTAGAAAAATGTAGCCTTCTGACTCTAACCTACCACTTACGCATCTAATGCTTATTCTATCACTACGCAATTGTTGCAACAACTTACGGTTTTTACTAAGCCATTCGTACTTTAGTACACAAAGACTGGCTCCGCTATCAACTAAAAGATTAATCACTTCATTATCCACTAAAAATCTTACAGTACTACTATTATTAAAATTAAAAATAAAATTTTGCGAATTAACGAAAAAAATCGTTCGTTGCGACATTAGGAGTTACAATTTCGCGCGAACTGGTATTGCTAGTCGACTCATCGTGGGTAGTGTGCTGAACTTGGACAGAGGGTCTGTTTGACTTAATGCCGTAATGCCTATTATTTTGACCTCTATGAAAAGTTCTACCGCGGCCACGATTAAATTGTCCGCGATGCGACGGTATGTTACCCGACGCTGCGCCCGGTGATCTCGCGTTACCGTGGTTGTAATTAAATGGATTATAGTTATTATTGTAATGTCCTCGAAAACGGTTATTAAAGTTTCTATGCCCGCGATTGGAGTAACTATGACGCTTAATGTTCATAATTTGGAATGACGAAGACAAGGATTGTTCGTCCATGGCAGTCCTGATAGCTTCCGGTAAAGATTGAAAATTTCTAGCCGCTATAATGGTACTCAATCTGGGGTCACTCAAACCGTCTGCGAAACGTTTTATGGCAATTCTTTCATTAGTGGTTTTGAAAGCATCGTAAGAATTGGGGCTATTTTCTGATTGGGCAATAGTTAAATTAACAAACAATTTTTCCAATTCATTGCCAAATGACTCAATGGAACGATTACCCTGCTTACACTGGTGTAATTTCCATTGTAATGCTACCTGGGATTTATTTTGTATTAAAAATTTATGCATGTCAGCTAAAAGGTTATCGACGGTGTCGTAAGTCGATTTCATACGCAATTTTGCACTTTCAGAAAGTCTAGTTTTAAGAACAAAATTAATTAATTCTTGCGATGACGAATCTAGGATCATTTTATTATACAACTCAATACAATCAATGAGTGACTTAGTAACAGATTCCTGTCCAGACATTACTGGCAACAATGAAATTGCAGTTTTTAAGTCAAATTCTTTTTTTGTAGACATTTTGACTTGCTTAGCCTCTTCAAAAGTAGATAAAGTTATTATTTTATTATATAAAATATGTACGTCGCTTATTATTTTATGAATAGCAGTGATATCACTTGTACTAATTTCCTTGCGTTCTATTCCTAAGTGCAACAGAGACAAAATACTTTCAAAGGAGGAATACAACTTTTTCGCTTCACTTATCTTTGTCTGACCAAGATTTAGTTGCCTTCTTTCAGGTCCTAATTTAACTAAATAATCTCTAAGATAATTTAACGAATTACGGATTTCATGTAACTGTATAATCAAACTAGACATAATATTTAACTAGATAATAAAAATGCATATCTATTTACGTAATATAGGTTAAGAAAAATGAAAATTACATACTTCTAAAGATAAAATAGCTAATAAAACATAACCTTTACGTTGGACTGCGCGTAGACCGGTACAAGCACGTGGCTGGTGAGGAGTTGGGCTGGCGCTGACGTGGCGTTGTGTACCTCGTGGCGACACTGCTGATGACTTGGGCTGCAGTTACGTGTGTTGACGGTTTGGGCCGGGCTATACCCTGGACACCTCCAAACCTTCTTTCTTCTTTCTTGTTATACGGCAGTCGTGGTCAGGTCAGCACGAGAAATAGTGGCCAAGTTATTTCTGTTCAGTTCTCGTTGCAAGTTGCGTACGTGGTGCTTGTTGCATTTCTTGAGGACGTAGTATACAACGGCGATACATAATATAACTATAGCTATGGTGACCAAGAATTCTATGGACTCCAAGCGTTCTGTGTGGTATTGCAATGTCGTTGCAGAAGCTTGTCCGTTGGCATTCTGTGCGATCACAACTTGCTCTTTTGACGCAGATTTTCCCATGGTATGTCTTGAAATCTTCTATATTGTAATCTTCTTCCTTGAAATCTTGATTTATATGTTCTTTAGACGGTGCCAAAGGCAAGGGTCGCCATGTAATATGCTGGGTGTTCAGGTGTTGTGAATAAAAACATATCTTACTCGTTCAGAGTCATTTTATTGAATACTAAAAATATTAAACATAAAGTACAATAATGTTCTAATTACGCAGCACCTAAGTTCAAGTTGCAACCTATGCAATATTCGCACACGTATACCTATTTTAACTAATTGACAAAGAAATCTATAATATTATATTTCATTACATTACAATACCATCGAGTCGCAGTTTTCTGATGTACCAAAGAACTTTAATGTTGTCCATATTAATGCACAAAGTATCCCGGCACATTTCCCGGATATGCTGGTCAGTTTTGAATGTAAGACTATCCACGCAATTTTAGTCTCAGAATCCTGGCTAAAACCATGTCTTCCGTCATCTTCCTATTCAGTCCCGGGTTTTACACTAATACGCAATGACCGCTCGCCTGGCGGCGGTGGCGGTGTAGCTATATATCTGCGTAGTTACATACCATTCTCCATAATAAGCTCATCGCCACAACCACCGTCACCTAACGCAGGTGAGCATCTCTTCTTAGAAATCGAGTTAGGCAACACTAAACTCCTTCTTGGCGTTTATTATTGCCCCTCGTTGCGTGTTAATTACTTTTCTTCTTTTGAAAGGATTCTTGAGAACTTGACTCCGTCTTACGGTCACACAATCATTATGGGTGACTTCAACACGTGTCTCCTCAAAAACGATTCCCGAGCTTCGTCCATACGTTCTATCGTACACTCCTACAATATGGCCATTCTGCCCTTAAATGCCACTCACCACTTTCCTAATTCTAATCCATCTCTTTTAGATCTTATGTTTGTATCTTCGCGTGAACATGTCGCAAAGCATGGGCAGTGCTGTGCTGACGCCTTCTCTTGTCATGATTTAATTTTTTTATCTTATAAAATACGTCCTCCCAAGGCAAAGTCAAAAGTCCTTCTTCAGCGCAATTTTTCTGGCATGAGTCTCAGTGCTCTAAAGGAAGATGCTACTAACATAGACTGGGAACCTCTACTTTCTTCTACTTCAATTGATTTCAAAGTAAATTTTTTAAATACCAAGATAGTCGAACTTTATGACTCGTGCTATAAAGATTAAGCATTTACCGGCACCGTGGCTTAATGATAACATTAAGTCACTAATGCATAAAAAACTTCAAGCGAAAGCTAAGAAAAACTGCCGTCCATCTTCGTTAAACACACAAAAATACGTCTCCATTCGTAATTTTTGCAACAAGGTGTGTAGGAAAGCACAACGCCAATATGTTCATGAGTCTGTCGAAAACGGTGATCCAGCAAAAGTCTGGAAATTTCTAAGATCTATGGGGGTTGGGAAGACAAAAGAAAATCCCATACATAAAAATCTGGATATCGATTCCTTAAATCAGCATTTCTCGTCTTCATCCAAATGCAATAGGATAACCAAAAGCCTAACTCTTAATTATCTTTCGTCACTACCAACACCTCATTTCAGTCCTATGGTTTTTAATCAAATAACTACTTGTGACATTAAGAAGAGCATAATGTCAATTACACCGAAAGCCATTGGTTGTGATAACATTAGCTGTAATATGATCCTTCCTATCCTTGATGAAATCCTTCCCGTCCTCAGTCACATATATAATTTCTCCTTAACCAATGGGTGCTTTCCATCTCAATGGAAAGCAGCTTATATTATTCCGGTACCTAAGAAAACCAATCCTAAAGAATTCTCCGAATTCCGTCCTATATCTATCCTCCCCTTTCTTTCCAAAGTGTTGGAACGTTTAGTTTATAACCAACTAAATGTTTTCCTTTGTAAAAACCAGCTCCTAAATCCATTACAATCTGGTTTCCGACCCGGTCATAGTACAGCTACTGCTTTGATCAAAATAACAGACGACATTCGTCTTAGCATGGATGAGAGCAATGTCACGGTACTTTCCTTGCTAGACTTCAGTAATGCTTTTAACACCGTAGACTTTGACATCTTGCTTGGCATTATGCGCTCACTTAATGTATCTCCAATGGTTATTGACTGGTTTCATAATTACCTGTTAGGCCGCCGGCAGCGTGTTCGCGTAGAAGATGCTTTTTCTTCATGGTGCGATATGATTGCTGGCGTACCACAGGGAGGCGTGCTATCTCCATTACTTTTTGCTGTATTTATAAATACTATTTCCCAAAACCTCAATTCTTCCTACCACCTCTATGCTGATGATCTGCAGATTTATACACAAGCATCTTTGGAAATGATATCGTCTGCTATCAATGTCATACAGGATGATCTTGATAAGATTTGCGAATGGAGTACGTCTTATGGACTAGTGGTTAACCCGGCAAAAACGCAAGTTATTGTAATAGGCAGCTCCAGAATGCTAGCTAAAATAGATTGGTCTGGGCTACCTCAGGTAAAATTTAATAATAAAATCATTCCTTACAGTGACAAAGTAAAAAACCTAGGTATATACATTGACAAGACCTTATCATGGGATCCTCAGCTTCAGGAAGTCAGTCGTAAGTTATTTGCATCAGCAGGGTCTTTGCGACGAATCCGGAACTTCCTTCCTACTGCCACTAAAATTGCGCTAGCACAATCTCTTCTTTTACCCATCCTTGACTATGCAGATACCAGCTATCCTCATCTCACCGAAGCCCAACTTGACAAACTTGAGCGCCTTCAAAATTTTTGCATAAGGTTTATATTTGGTCTGCGCAAATATGACCATGTTTCAGAATTTCGCACCAAGCTTAAGTGGCTTCCCATTCGCCTCCGCCGAGATACTCATATTTTAATACTTCTATACAGTATATTGTTTAATCCTGCCACCCCACTTTATCTCAAAGAACGGTTCGAGTTCCTTAATGACACACATTTAAGATCCCTGAGGTCATCTGAAAATTTGCGACTCAAAATACCTAAGCATTCCTCTAACTTCTACGGACAATCATTTACAGTAGAAGCTGTGCGCCTTTGGAATGATTTGCCTGTAACGATAAGGCGAGCACAATCCCTTCACACTTTTAAAAAACTAGTGAAGGAGTACTACCTTTCACGATAAATAGATACTATTGCATAATAACAGTGTTACTGTCATCTCCTATCACTAATAGGATGTATGTATTTATATAAGTATTTTATTTGTTATATGTATGTTGTATGTAATATATATCAACAAATTTCAATTACATATTAATATGTATATTATATATATATATATATATATATATATATATATATATATATATATATATATATATATATATATATATATATATATATATATATATATATGTGTAATACCTACGAGCTGTAGGCATTACTTCAAGGTAATGTTTCACAATTTTCTCTCTTAATTTACTAGACTAGTCTATTTCTATTTACTATTTCTTTCTTAAGTTGCTACACCCCTATCACTCATTTAATTATTCTTCTTGCTGATCTTGTCCATCCTAAGGTTGTCTGGAAGAGATCGCAGTTAGCGATAAGACCGCCCATTGTACTAAATTTATTACAACTTTATACTTTATATGTAAATCTTGGTGTACAATAAAGAGTATTTGTATTGTATTGTATTGTCTACTTCTCTCAATATGTTTCGTTTACGTGTTAATGAAGCGCGTGGAAGTACTTGCGGAATAAAAAGTATCCAGGTAATTAACTATCTGTGCCCCAAAGGAGATACCCTATTTCAGGCCTAACCGTTACATCAATCAGATATGTACCAAAAAATCCGTCTATTTTTCGTAAATCATCCACCGAAATCTTAGCCTTAATTACAATGGCCAAGTGTAGAAAATAGGCAATTTAATATATTTTGTTTTAAACAGCCTATGTAAACCACTACACTACTTATTTCATTCTATGTTACTAACTTCACAAACGCTAGTTATAATAATAATAATAATATAATATTGGGACAATGTCACACAGATCATCCTAGCCCCAAACTAAGCAAAGCTTGTACTATGGGTACCAGGCGACGCTATACATACTTATATAGATAGATAAATACTTAAATACATAGAAAACATCCATGACTCAGAAACAAATATTCGTGCTCATCACACAAATATTTGCACTTACCGGGATTCGAACCCAGGACCACCAGCTTCGTAGGCAGGAGCACTACCAACTAGGCTACGGTGACCATTCTTTATCATTTTTACGGTTATCCATCTATAGAGCTCACCATAAAAATATGATCGATTAAATGGAAATCAATACTTATACAAGTAATTAAATAAGACTTCATTGTTATAGTCTAATTATTTATTTAGGAATTACAATAAATGTGTAATAAAAAATGTGTCGAATCAAGTATTATGAATGTAAGCTGAATTAAAAAACATTAAAAGCAATACATAATCGATAAAATCGATTGCGTTACGGAATGCACTTATAAACGTCAAATGTCAGTCTGTCAATTGTCATGTCATTCGCTTTTCGTATTTTTGCGTATGTTTTTCTGTATTTCTCGAGATTTATTATATCATTTGACCTCTGCTCGAATATTGGACTCCGAAATTGATTGCCTCCTGATTGACCCTTGCTTGAACATTGGAGTTGGTTTCCATTACAGAAAGCATTATAACTTCCTGATGTCTAGGTTCCTGATAGATAATATTAAATTAAAAACTGTCGTATTTCCGCGTATGCAGACGATACTGCCCTTACATTCTTCTCAGACTCATATAACGAACTGTTTGAGCTGGCACAGGAAGGTTTCAGCACAGTATGTCACTGGCTTTCCACAAATTGTCTCACTATAAACGAAGATAAAACGAATTATATTATTTTCTCTATTCATAACCGTACGGACGTAAATAACCTAACTTCAAACATAATTGCACATAAATGTAACTTTCCTCCATCCCCCAAATGCAACTGTACGGTCATAAAACCAATTAAATGCATAAAATATCTTGGAATGGAAATAGATGCTAACTTAACATTTGAAAACCATATACACTCTCTATCACAGCGAATTCGTAAACTTACCTACATTTTTAGGGAGCTTAGTGGTGTAGCGGAGAAGCAAACTATATGGTTGGTATACGAGGCTTTGGTACAATCCGTTCTAAGTTATTGCATCACCACATGGGGTGGCGCCTGCAAAACTAAACTGATAACACTCGAAAGAGCTCAAAGACTTATCTTAAAAGTAAGCTTTTCTAAGCCTCGTTTATACCCTACCACTAAACTGTACGAAGAATCGCAAGTGCTCTCAGTACGACAACTCTACATATTACTTACCGTTCTACTTAAACTTCCTAACATATCGACGGAAAGAAAACAACGCATAGCCACCACAAGAAGAAACTATGCTATATGTGAGTCCATCTATGTAAACACTCTTTTTGCACAAAGATTTTTCCCTTACAGAGGAAATATGCTATTTAATAAACTAAATAAGATAATTTCTATGTCTAACTGCAATAAAAATGAATGTAAAAATAAAATAAAACAATGGCTATTAAGATTAAATTATTACGAAACTGAGAAAATAATTGAAGTGGTAAGGTAGTTTTATGCTTATATAATATATATACGTATATATATAAATATAGCATGCATAGCACGTATATTGAAACATTCACACACACACACACACACCCTCACACACCACATACACCACACACACACACACACACATTTAACATGTATCTACCCGCTGACTTATAATTTTACATAAAATATTATGTGATGGGGGGCCTGGAGTTCTATAGTACAGGCCTAGGCTTAGTTTAGACTCCAGATCTCCCACAAATTACATTTACGAAATAGTCAACTTGTATATTTAACTTTAAGATTGTCCTCGTACATAATGTGTAATTTGTGGAGATGAATAAAAACATTTTTATAAAAAAAAAAAAAAAAAAAAAAAAAATATATATATATATATATATATATATGACAACGCTATTATACAGTGTATTGTAGTATTACGATACCCCATACTTAAAGGATGCAGAAATTTCTACCTATGTGTTTGAATATGGTAGGTACTGGCAAGTACATAAGCATTATATAGGGCCTCAAGTAAATGAATGCACTCCAAGATTCTCACAATAGTCAGCCATAGGATGTAGACAAAAAAAAAGAGTAATATTTATCGTTTTGGGATTTGTTAACAATTTTAAAACTTGGAAAGTGACCATAAAACCTCGGGACGGGTAATATAAAAAAAAACAATATTGAAGTAAGTATTAGAAATGTGTTGAGCACTTAGAACACGTGTTAGGGTCGAGGTTGAACAATATTTATCGGGTCCTTTCTAGGAAAAGACAATGGTAAAGAAATCTGTTTGGACGCCGAATACGCGGGGTAGTGGGGGACGGGGAAAGAAATACCACGTTTCTAGTTATGATAGCTTTGAACTTATGTTCAGTCTTCATTTGAGGCGCGGTTACAATCGGGATTGTTACTCTCTAACATATCCTAATTTTATAGCGTTAAAGTCAGTGTGTATTAGTGTTAGAGTCAGTGTTTGCTTATAAAATATTATAACTAAATTAATTAAATTCAGTGAATGCAGCCGGTTTCCTGAAATTGAAAGCTAAGTTCACTAGGCAAAACTTTGTTTACTATTTCATATTTTATTTCCATTAAATACTAAGTTCTATATTTATATATTACTGGACAAAACGCTGTTAACTATTTCATATTTCATTTCACTAAACACTAAGTACTAAATACTAAGTACTAAATACTAAGTACCTATTTGTAACTTTGGCAAAAGACAGTTATTAACTTAACAATTATTTCAACTGTTATTGCACTAAATATTACTTGTTAGAGGTTAATTTATTACTCTGGCATTGTTGTTGTTGCACAGACAAATAGCTATCCATAATAATCAAATGATTATTAATTTATTGTGTTTGAGATGGGTTCTCTGTCACACTTTGAGTTATATCCGATCATTATTTCAAATTTTCATGGCTAGAACTGACGATTAAGAATCTAGACATTACAATGTTTACCCGACTGTGAGAACCTAAGGTGAAGGTTAACTAGATCAATTGGTTCAAATCCAATTAAATAATTATCTAAATGGTTCACCCGTTATTTATTCATGGAGATTTTTATATACGCGTTGCAACGATATTCAAGATATAAGGATAATTGGTTCAAATCCAATTAAATAAATACCTAAATTGTTTATCCGTTATTTATTAATGGATGTTTTCAAGATATAGAAATAACTGGTACAAATCCTGAAGTTACTTGTCTAAGTGGTTCAGTTATTATTAATTAAGGAGATAACTATGTACACAATGACGACGACGATATATAATGATGGTTGACTTTTACTTTTGACGACATTTACATGACCATATACACATAAGTAGAGTGTTGACAGTTAGTAAATATTTAAAATAAAGTAGAATGAATAGATATACAATTTTATGTACGAGGAGATGTGATTTTGGAATACCTATAATGGGACGCAATCTGCGTAAGTGTGCGTAATCTTTATCTATTTCCTGATGAACTCGATACAATGAGAGCGGCTTTTACAGCACACACACACACATATAAAAGTAATGAGACATCTATCTCGGATGGTTCGGATCAAGATGATCGAACACGCCAATTGAATCAAGCTACCATTATATACTGTAGTGTCGACAGCGTGTAATCCCTGTATGTGTAGACTGTCTAAACAAGCGGGCATGCGATAAGTCATGTGTGGGAGATATCTGTTTGCCCAACGCGGGTCACGTTCAAGTGAATAAAGGGCAAAGATCCCTTCGCAGACAGACTCTCTCATCCAACGCGGGACGCGCTAGAAGCAAGCCTACCGTTACAGCATTTTGAGCTCACGTCTGTGATCGACACATATTATAAATCTCCGAAACATACCCTATACTCAAACTATTATGGCTATAGATTACTTAGATCTAGCAACTATCCGAGTATTCTCATATTCACACAAACACACAAGCACGCATGCACGCATGCTACAACTTAAGTTGTCGAGAATGTTAGATTTAAGCTACCGTAACATTCCTCTCAGTTAACGTAAATAACTGCGCAACCTCAAAGTAATTGCCATTAGCGTAAAATTTACAAAATCTCATATAACTGAATTACTGAGTTAATTCACAATCACATGAGTGGGATTTTACAATCAACAGTATCTGAATATACATATATATATAAGTCAACTATTTCTGACACACTCTTGATGAAACATGACCTTGACAATGACCCTGAGACTATGAAATAAATAAAATAACTGATATTATTAATTCTAGGAAATCATGGTTAACTCATCATAACTCATGAGACTAATTGCATTGATAATATTTCTTTACAAATTATTACGAGCTATGTTAAGATTAAGTAGACAGTAGTTTTGCATTTTCCGCTTCATCCTACAGGACTCGTGTGAAAACCATTTTCCGGCATATACACGCGGTAACTGAAACCCGGGGTAAGTTGTAGAAAATAGCCCATATATTATTTTATTTTCACGAATCATTACTGAAACTTGGAGCCATATACTGTGTTTAACAACAATTCGAACTAGGATATTTATTTACAGCACTTTTCTTTTAAAACGGCATTAATTAAATTTATAAAAACTAAGGTATGAATATAGGATGTATTAGAATATTATGTTAATTTAATCTAGACGATCACGCGCCCTATAAAACTCAATATAGACGATCACGCCCAACTAAAACTCAACTAAAAATTATTAATTAAATAAAACCTCACACTAGTATATCAGCAGAGGTTAGGTAAGAGTACAGACTTCACGACAGTCATCCGACGGGGGGGTGGGTTATTTCAGTATATAGCTTTTATAATTCTAATATCAAAAACTCAAGGAAACGCATCCGCCAACACCCCTTTTTTTTTTTTTTTGATAAGGCAGGGGGAATGCTAATGCATGCCACCCGCAAAAAGTGTCTGCGGGTGGGTATGTCGGACTTGCACCGACTAAACCTTCCTGCCGTGGACTTCTTCGCGCCTGATGGGGGAGTCCCGGGAACGCGGGTATGCTGCTCCGGTACCCCCCTTTTGCGCCATGTCCCAGATGGTTGGGACACGTACCCTGGGAGGGCTCCTTTGGATTGCCCTCCCTTATTGCCGACTCCTGCCAGTACGGCACAGCGACTGCGCCACAAACAGATCGCTGTCATCCCGGAGCCGCTTGTACGTGGCGACAGTAGAGGACACTTCTCACACTGCCGCCGCGGCCCCGAGGGGAGTTGGGTTTTTGATATTACAATTAGAAAAGCTATATACACTATGTAAAAATAATAAGTAATAGACCAAAAACTATGTTTTCAGTACAAAATACACAAAAACTATTGTTTAGAGTCGATTTTAGAAATATATATGTGTATAATAATGAAAACGACGTTACTTTATATATAGGGGGGCTAATATTAAACGATAGACACAAAAAGAATGATTGGAATCGTATGTTTGTGGATAGAGATATACCTACGTAATGTATGGGCAAAAACTACCCGCCTCGTAACCTCGGTTCGGGTGATGAAAATTCTAAACTTACGAATATCTTATGAAATACTGGTGCGATCACCGTGTGTGCAATGTCGTTGGATGCGTCTCGACAAGAGCTAACAGGTAAGTAAATAAACAGATCAGGGTACAGTAGAAAACTTATTAGATATCACTAAAAAACTATAATTTGTAGTAGAAAATTAGGCTTTATACCAAAGAACTCAAAGATCATGTGTCTTACAACCGCAAATAGGGTGTTGGCGGATGCGTTTCCTTGAGTTGCTGATATTACAATTAGAAAAGCTATATACACTATGTAAAAATAATAAGTAATTGACCAAAAACTATGTTTTCAGTACAAAATACACAAAAACTATTGTTTAGAGTCGATTTTAGAAATATATATGTGTATTATAATTAAAACGAAGTTACTTTATATATAGGGGGGCTAATATTAAACGATAGACACAAAAAGCATGATTGGAATCGTATGTTTGTGGATAGAGATATACGTAATGTATGGGCAAAAACTACCCGCCTCGTAACCTCGGTTCGGGTGATGAAAATTCTAAACTTGCGAATATCTTATGAAATACTGGTGCGATCACCGTGTGTGCGGTGTCTTTGGATGCGTCTCGACGAGAGCTAACAGGTAAATAAATAAACAGATCAGGGTACAGTAGAAAACTAATTAGATATCACTAAAAACTATAATTTGTAGTAGAAAATTAGGCTTTATACCAAAGAACTCAAAGATCATGTGTCTTACAACCGCAAATAGGGTGTTGGCGGATGCGTTTCTTTAAGTTTTTGATATTACAATTATAAAAGCTATATACACTATGTAAAAATAATAAGTAATTGACCAAAAACTATGTTTTCAGTATAAAATACACAAAAACTATTGTTTAGAGTCGATTTTAGAAATATATATGTGTATTATAATGAAAACGAAGTTACTTTATATAATTGGGGACTAATATTAAACGAAAAACACAAAAAGAATGATTGGAATCGTATGTTTGTGGATAGAGATATACGTAATGTATGGGCAAAAACTACCCGCCTCGTAACCTCGGTTCGGGTGATGGAAATTCTAAACTTGCGAATATCTTATGAAATACTGGTGCGATCACCGTGTGTGCGCAGTCGTTGGATGCGTCTTGACGAGAGCTAACAGGTAAATAAACAAACAGACTAGGGTACAGTAGAAAACTAATTAGATATCACTAAAAACTATAATTTGTAGTAGAAAATTAGGCTTTATACCAAAGACCTCAAAGATCATGTGTTTTACAACCGCAAATAGGGTGTTGGCGGATGCGTTTCCTTGAGTTTTTGATATAAAAATTATAAAAGCTATATACACTATGTAAAAATAATAAGTAATTGACCAAAAACTATGTTTTCAGTATAAAATACACAAAAACTATTGTTTAGAGTCGATTTTAGAAATATATATGTGTATTATAATGAAAACGAAGTTACTTTATATATAGGGGGGCTAATATTAAACGATAGACACAAAAATAATGATTGGAATCGTATGTTTGTGGATAGAGATATACGTAATGTATGGGCAAAAACTACCCGCCTCGTAACCTCGGTTCGGGTGATGAAAATTCTAAACTTGCAAATATCTTATGAAATACTTCAACAACTTACAACTTCAAAAGTCTAAAAGAGGCATAATATTCGGAGACTTCAACCTAAATTTGCTGAATGAAGATCACTCAATTACTGTTTACAAAGATATTCTAGAAGAAAACGGATACAAAATTCTGAACAACATTGACCCAACATTCTGCACCCGTGTTACATCTACTACAAAAACTATAATTGACCATGTATGCACAAATCTAAAAAACGATAATTTCAACTTTGCATTATTTGATTCACCTATGTCGGACCATAAACAGATATATTTAGAAATTGAAAGACAAAACCATAAAACTCCACCAAAACTAGAATACGAAGCAATTAACTACGACCAATTATATATAGCCATGACTGAAAATGTTAGAAAAAATGAAAACTATTCTTATAAAATACTAGAAGAAAATTTCATGTCCTGCATGAGGAAATGTAAAACCAGTAAACTAAAGGTACAAAATCGACCCCGACAAGAATGGATTAATAAAGACATCATTCAAGAAATTAATATAAGAAACTTGTTATGGGGTAAACATAAGGCTAGTCCAAATGACGATGTTAAAAAAGAAGAATATATAGAAAAACGAAACGAAGTCTTAGCGAAAATACAAAAAGCCAAATCCCAATATTACTACAAAGCATTCTCTAAATGCACAAAGAAACCCAAGAAAATGTGGAGTCTTATAAATAGCCTCTCAATAAATAAAATAAAGGAAATTGCTGTACCCACGAAGCTGCAAACTGAACTTGGTGTCTTCAATGGTGAGAAAGAAATCAGTAACCAATTCAACAATTATTTCTCCAATATTGGTATGATCTTGGCCAGCAAAATTCCAAACTCTTATCATATTACACCCACTGACCAAAAAAGACTGGATAATAATCTTGTTTTACGCCTACAACTGTTCGCGAGGTAGGTACCATCATACAAAATCTAAATAATAATACTAGCCCAGGTCTGGATGGTATTACCGCTAAATCAATAAAATGCATAACGCCACTTATAATAGAAGAGCTCACCAACTGCATAAACGTCAATCTAGATCAAGGAACCTTCCCGGATAGTCTTAAAATAGCTAAAGTAACACCCATCCATAAATCCGGTAGTAAGACAGAACCTAGCAATTACCGCCCAATCTCTGTTCTCCCCATCTTGTCAAAAGTTTATGAACGAGTGATATATTTACGTCTAAACGAATTTCTACAGAAACAGAATTTTCTATACGAAAAGCAATACGGATTTAGACGAAAATGTAACACTCTTTCAGCTACAATCGACCTTGTAACTAAGGTAAAGGCAAAAATTGATAACAAGCAGGTTGCAATGGGTATATTCATAGACCTACAAAAGGCATTTGACACGATAAGTCACAACAAACTTCTGCAAAAACTAAAAATTATAGGAATCGAAGGAACTGCGCACAAAATCCTGAAATCCTACCTTTCAAACCGGCAGCAAGTAGTCAAAATCGGAAAAACTTTGAGTAGCCCAGCGCCAGTTACCTTTGGTATTCCACAAGGCTCTATACTAGAACCTCTATTGTTCCTTATTTATATAAATAGTATACATCAAATTGGACTTAAAGGAGACTTAACCTTATATGCCGATGATACGGCCCTATTTTATTTCGGACATTCCATTAGTACCATTATAACCGACGCACAAAATGACTTAGACAAATTAAATGAGTGGCTCTTATCTAACCTATTAACAATAAACGTTTCTAAAACCAACTACATAACTTTTTCAGCAAAAAATAAAAAAATTTACCAACATGCACCTTTAACTATAAACAACCAGAACATTTCTAAAGTAGATACAGAAAAATATTTAGGATTACATTTAGACAGTCACCTCACGTGGAAACTGCATATAAATAAAATAAAAAAGAAACTGACATCTCTAAGTGGTATGCTTCGTGGTACCGTGAGATGTATACCCCCACAAATCCGATACCATATATATAACTCTCTTATAAAGCCACACATTGATTATCTGGTTGAAGTATGGGGAACAGCCGCCAAAACAAACCTCGATATCCTACAAATATCTCAAAATAAATTATTAAAAACATTATTCCACTATGACTTCTTGACACCTACTCAAAAAATCTATAAGGATACAAAAATAATGAATATACTACAAACATATAAATATTATAACTGCATATTAGTCAGAAAAATTCTGAACAAAGATATACACACACAATTAAGCTTCACCAAAAAATATCATTTTCAGAAAATTCGGTTGAGAAATGCAAATGACATAAACCTACTTAGATTACGTACAAACTATGGCAAGAAAAGTATACTGTACGAAGGTGCCCAGTTATATAATAAGCTACCAAAACCCATAAAAGAAGCAAAAAGCATTCATACTTTTAAGCGCCTATTAAAATTTCACCTCATTCACAGCGTAACGGCTACTAATATAGTTTCACTGTAATTATGACTATAATTTAGCTAGATATAGATTGTTTACTTATAAGTGTTTGTTTTATATAAGTTTTACCAAACAGTTTTCATGACATACTACTGAGCGTGGTACGCCCTTGACACATCCAGGTGCGCTAGATCCGTGCGTAGGTGCTATGTAACGATCATCTGTCACTGGTATGTTTGTAGCGGAGGTAATGGTTATTTTATTTTATCTTTTCTTTAAATACCCTACTTATTTATTATATTATATACTTGGTTTTATAATAGTTTTTAGTTTGACTTGTTTTTGTTATTTGTTTTATATACATGAAAGTTGAACCTAGCTCAGAAACCGCCCGCGTTAATATTTAAGCCTACTTTAAACTATATATGTGTTTCTCATAAAAAGTGAATTGTTATTCTTTTGAGAAAATAAAATATCTTAAACCCCATAAAACAAACTACTTGCTCGATCTCGTTGAAACCAATTTTCATTGTTAGTTTGCATGGTAATGTACATCCTAAATTGTTTTTAGTTTTATCATTCTCTTATTTTTGAAGTTACAGGGGGGGGGGGGGGGGGAACGACACTCATTTTACCAATTTGGAAGTGTCTCTCACGAAAACTTTTTAGAAAAATATAACAGTTTAGAAATTTTTTTTATTAGAAACTTCAATATCATTATTGAAGCCCTATCCATAGACACCCAAATGTATGGGTACAACGAAAAAAAATTTTTTGAGTTACAGTTTGTTCTTTTTCTATTTTTGTATATTAAAATCTTAATGCGGTTCACCGAACCAAGTGTCAACAGTACAGCTCTTATAGTTTCGGAAAAACATGACTGTCACATACGGACGGACAGACAGACAGACATGACGAATCTATAAGGGTTCAGTTTTTGCCATTTGGCTACGTAAGTAGTAGTCCGCAAGCCACGGCACGCTACACATCGTGCTCCCGTGTGTGTTAGTGTTTTTGTGAGATACAATGTCGAAATCCACTATAGAATCGCTTGAAAAAGTGATAATAAAGTTTTTGGAGCCCATCGAGGCAAAAATGAATACCATTTTAATGACTTTGAAGAATTTAGAAGAAAAAATCAACAATACAGAAACAGCTGATCGATTTTGCAAATCATGTCGCACCGACATTTGCAAAAGCGCTGCAACTACAAGCGAATCTGACCCGAAGCGATCGAGACCGCGGACGTCCCATGCAAAAAATCCTATCGCAGCGGGCATTAGTTCTCAACCGCCGTCGCCGGGCCAGTCCTTATCATTACCGACCAAAACAACTATTATTCTACCGTCACAAGAAAAAATTGACGTGAATGCGAGAATACCAAACTATACGGAAGCTTATAATCAAACGTATGACGATGTCACCGCTGGGATGCACAATACGACATTGCCGTCATTGTTACCGAGTAACACAAAAAACTCACCGCAATCCAGCGGTGTAGAAAACTGCAAAGCCGACTCCCAGCCATGGAAAACCGTTCGTTACGGTAAGAATGCTAAACGAGTAGCGATAACCGGCACCGGAGCGTATGATAGTGAGCTTCTAACTATTGAAAAGGTACGAAAGATTCACGCATGTTTCTTTCACGAAAATACCTTACCTGACACTATTAAAGCTTACATGCACCGTAAAAACCCTGACGCTGACACCGACTACCATGTACATAAGTTGAAACTGAAACACAACTACTACTCCTCGTTTGTAATATCCGTGCCTGCGAGCAAATATCATTTCTTCATGTCTGCCGTGAACTGGCCGCCGGGAACTGAAGTGAGTGAGTGGTTTCACCGCAGCGCCGGGCGCCCAAGCGGAGCGTCCACCAGCGGCCCCGGTCAGCTTGGTCATCGCCGGTCATAGCCCTCGCGCCGCCACGACACCCGAGGGACACCAGCAGAAGCTAAATAATACCACTAGCATGGCAAACAAATGCAATCCATCTTGTGTAATTATATGTCACCAAAACATACAATCCATTAACAATAAAACCAATAAGTTAGAAGTGTTACTATCGAATGATTTAAAATGCGATATTTTAATACTGACTGAACATTGGCTGCGTAGTCACCAATTAGAACGAGTGACCCTGTGTAACTATAGCCTTATATCTAGTTATTGTAGGACAACTGTGGATCATGGTGGAAGCTGCATTTACGCGCGATCCGGAATTAAAGTGGTTAATAGACCAGACTACTGTGATCTATCGGTTGAACGAGTCTTTGAGGTAAGCGCAGTGTACTTGCTCGACTTTGACTTGCTAGTAATCGGTATTTATCATTCCAACCAAACTACTCACACTGACTATTTAAAAAGATTTAACAGTTTATTGACAATGATTAATAATTCCAACACGCAGGCAATAATTATGGGAGATATTAATATAGACTTGTTAAAAAACATACCTATAACAAAAAACCTACTTGATAGCATTCATTCAAAAAATTTCCAACAATTTATCAGTACGCCTACCAGATTACATCAGCAGAGTTCAACACTGCTAGATCATCTATACTCCAACATAAGTACGAACCGAATCACAGCGACGTCGTTAGAGTGTCATCTTAGCGATCACCAGGCGCAGTTGGTATCAGTCAGCAGCGCGCGCTCTAATAAAACAGAGCCAAGGATGTGTCGAAATATGGGTAGCCAATCTAATAAAATGAACTTTAGCGCAGCGATTGCGTCGGTCGACTGGAGAGACGTACTCGCGAAACATAGTCATAATTCCAATCAATTAGCCCAGATTATACTAAATATATTAGTGAATACATTTGAAATATGTTTTCCTAAAATGTTATCTATTTTGAAAAAACCGTGTAATAGATGGGTAGATAACGAAGTTATTAACTTTAAATTATTACTTTTTGACATGTTTAAATTAGAAAGAATTCTACCTTTTAGTGAAGAAGTAGCCGAAAGCACTTTAAGAATGCAGACTAGGTACTCGGATATGTTGGTAGAAAAGAGGAAAAAATATTTCTCAAACAAAATTTCCAAGAACCCTAATAAGGTTCGAGGTATGTGGTCATTCATAAACGAGGAAACGGGCCGTGCTAGGGAGCAGCGGGTAGACTACACGGATTTAATCAAAAACGAAAACGGTTTGCCGTTTACCTCAAAACAGCAGCTTGTAAACCAACTGAATACAGAGTTCGCAACAGCGGCCGCCAACTGCGGGGCACCTCGAGTTAACATTAGTCAGTGCATGTCCGCGTTGTGCGCTGACTCGCTACCGAGTGAGTCACCTCTGCGCCTGACACCGTTCACGGCTAGTGAAGTGGTTCGAACACTGCAGTCGCGCATTGCGACGAAGCGTAGTACCGATATATACGGTTTATCAGTGGAACTACTCAAGCCCATCATCTCTCACATCAGTGAGGTACTTAGTGTACTATTTAATAATTGTATGCGAAGTGGGACTTTCCCCAACCCATTCAAAAGGGTCAAAATATCACCATTGTACAAAGGGAAGGGTAAAAAGTCAGCAATAACTTCATACAGACCGATATCACTAGTACCAGGGCTAAGCAAAATATTTGAAGTAGGTCTAAATAGCCGCGTCATAAAGTTCATATCAGGCTCACTGTCACCCAGGCAATACGCTTATCGTGCAGGTCTTTCCACCACGGACTTAGTTAGAGAGGTTGTATCACAAATCTGCAGGGCACGAGAGCAGGGCCTCCAAGTTGCTGTAGTATGCTGCGACTTGTCACGTGCCTTCGACACCGCTGATCATAACCTAATCACTAATAAGCTACAGCATCTGGGAATAAGAGGACCAGCTGGCACCCCACTGACAACCTTCATGTCCGACCGTATGCAAGTCGTAGACGGGAACTTTGGACAAACGCGTTCCCTGGAACAAGCGAACACAATGGGCGTTCCCCAAGGATCGTGCCTATCCAACACCCTTTTCAGTATCCTGCTAAACGACTTACCATCTGCTATACCTGGTGCCCAGATCTTTATGTACGCAGATGACGTGGCGGCTGTAGTATGTGCGCGGTCCGAAACTGACTTGACCCGAGAACTTAACGTGGTTACCGGACAACTAGCGGGATGGTTTCACTCCAACGGTTTAACCCTAAACATAGAAAAGACGTGCTACATTCACTTCCACTTAGGAGGCCGAAAACCGAGCCCGCTAATTGTAAAGATTGGACATAACCAGGTCGAGCAGGTAAATGCCACAAAACTTTTAGGCTTCACCATTGACAGTGCACTGACCTGGGAACCACATATAGATGTGGTTTGTGGTAGGCTGAGTGGAGCGTGTTTCGCCCTGCGTCGTCTGGCTGCAACGGCACCCAAACATGTAGTTAGGTCTTGCTATTTCGCGACAATCCATGCCACCCTGTCTTACGGCGCGGAGCTTTGGGCACGGGGTGCGGACGGAATAAGAACGTTTCGTATGCAGAAGCGAGCCGTGCGAGCAATACCAGGCATACCAGACGACATGTCTGCCAGAGGGCAGTTCAGAAAACTTAAAATAATGACACTCTGCTCAATATACATCTACCAAATCGCAATGTATGTGAGGCGAAACCAGGATCTGTTTAATATAATAGGGGATGCACATAACTATAACACTTGACATAGGCATAGGCTACGTACAAATAACCATAAACTTTGCAAGTCAGAGAAAACGGCTCAAGTCATTGGACCTGGCGTTTATAACCGGCTACCAGGTGAGATCAAAGATGCAGTTTCCACCATGATATTCAAAAGCAGGCTCAAAATCTGGCTGGTAGATAAAGAATTCTACGATTTTGACTCAGAGTTCATGAATCTACCGATGACTTAATTTTGTATTGCAACATATATATATTTTTTTTTTTAATTTTTTTTTTTTTGTAAACGGATTATTATTATTATTACTGATTTATAAAATTATTGAAATTATTAATTGTAAATTGTGATGTTCTGACTTGTAACTATTGTTATCAATAAATAAATGAAATGAAATGAAATGAAATAACCCTAGAAAGGAAGCCCGGAGTTTCTTTGTGGCTTTCTTCTCCGGGTCGTCCACCTAAGTAGCTAGAGAAAGCCGCAGGTAAGCTTGGATAGGTTACTCAGCGCCGAGGATCGCTATGGCCCCTTAACGCGTCATCGGTGATCCCGTGCAAGTGATCACACCCTCTCTTAGAATTCTGTCCTTTTGCTTCAGTGGCCCCCCTGAGCTGTGGCCCGAACCCCAAAAGGGTGGCCTCAGGTGTTAGTCGTTTAATTTAATTTAAGCTACTGGTTAAGAGCCTGCTGCGCTAGCCAAATGCTCATTGCCTTCAATTCTTTACTTTTGATTTAGTAGAAATAAATTCCAAAATAATAGATTAGTAACTTATTATTTATTTTAGGATTTAAGAAAATATATCTGATCAAACGGACCGCACGGACGGACTAATTAATTTTTTGTAACTTTTATACTGTATTCGACTATGTTTATGTACTGCATTGTTCATCCAATCGGTTGTCTGGAAGAGATTGCTATATTAGCGCTAAGACCGCCGTTTGTACCTCATAATATAAGTTAACTTACATATGTTTCAATGTATGTTCCGATTTGGTACAATAAAGTGTTATCTATCTATCTATCTATCTATCTTGACAAGTACAAGTGTATGTTAATACCCAAGTGCTGAATAAATTTCATTATTTCATTATTGAATAAAAAAAATTGAACATGAATTTTCTAAACAGCTTATGTCGCCCCTCGCGTCTAGTTAGGTGGAGCAGCGAGAGCTCCCTGGCTTTGTGGCTTACTCCTTCAACTATTCCTGTAACCGTCATCACCCGTATTGCCAATGAGAACTGGACCTCCAGATTAAAAGAAATTGACTTTTGAAAGCATTGAAACATTGAAGTAGAAATTACCAATTTGGTGGCTTGACCCAGTTTTCGCTTTGTTTTTGGAGCGACAATTGAAAATGTTCAGCACAGATGTGTATGACTTAGGAGATAGTTATTTGATCAATAACCCTTTTAACCGGTAAGTTAATTTTTTTGGTGTTGTGTCTGAAACTGGAATAAGTGCCGCGTATCTTATGTTATCAATTTGACACCTTTATATAAACCAAACATCCACATTAGGACTTTACTTCTTGCCCTGCCTAAGAGCAAGAATTACCATCCTCTTGCTTTGCTCGATTTTCCCCTCACCCGCTCGAAACGAACGCTAATTGCTCGAAATCTATTGCTTTTTGATATGTTTGCACCAATCCGTGGGATTCATTTAGGTTATTTTGGTGCAGCGAGTAAACGGTGACAATTAAAAATGGAAAGGGTTTTTTATACCCAATCCGATACGATTTTGGAATTAATGGTATATGGTTGTTGAATTTTTGTTGGATTTAAATAATTTTGATGGAAGTTTAGTATTTAAGGCTTTTTTTATATAATGTTATTGTGGTATCGTGTATTTAAAATCCTTCGAATATCTGTACGATATGTCTATTGATGTGTCCTCCAGTGATATGGCCGTATTCCAGCTACCCCAATCTGTAAAATTTATTTTATGGATTTTCAACGATATCACATAAGTATGTACCTATAAGGTTCATTTTTAATTGGGGAAATTTGACAGAATGTTTTTGTCATACAAATCATAGGATGTACGTGTTAGCATCGGTAAAATTAACTACCTTAATTGACCCAGGTAGTAGATGTATCGTGCTTCCCTGCGATATTGTTTTATTAAGCGCAGATAACTTTGCCGCCAAGAAATAAGGTCTGTCCTATCTATAAGAAAATATGAGTTTTACTATAATACTAATATAAACGAAATGACGATTTTACCAACTCAGAAACCTCACGTAGAATATTCAAACCAATTTTCGTACTCCACGCGACAATCGTGTCGTTGTCGACTGATTCTCGCATCTCAGACGTTATTTCGAAGACGCATATTAGTTTCTTCAACCGTCATTCCCCATTTTCTTTCGGTTTATATAGCAATATAGATAATATTTATGACGCGAAAATCGAGGGCCGGGACAAGACGCGTATGAAGTGAACCTGATGGTGCATTGTAAGTTTTCATCACCCTCCAAAATCTTAATTTACCAGCGTCCTGGATTTATCACCCCTTTCAAAATCCTCCCGCCTGGATATCAATTATCGTGGCCGATCTGGATGTCCCGAAATAGACTCCGGACTCGGGTGGACCGAAGCACAGAAAACATGTCTAGGTAGCGACTGTATTTGTGAAGCATCGGCCCAATCCAGTATATCTACATCTTGCCCAGCCTGCCTTTCCACATGTTCATGGGAGGATGTTAGGAATGCCAAAATCAGGGCAATTTAATGAGTTTATGTTTAGTGGGAGTACCAACGAAACACCCAGGACATAGAAATTATAATTATAGTTAATTGTATGAAATTATAATATTTATATTTAATTATAGTAAGTTATAATTAAAATAATTTTATAATTATAATGTAAGGCAGATCTAAATAACTAGCTTCCCATAAACCCAGCACATAGTTATTGCTGAAATAAATTTGGTAATTTAATAAGAAATTGTAATCTGATGTTAAGATTCTCATGATTTCCTTTTGCAAGAAATCACCTCACCACATCATGGATTGTACGGTAGGTAATAAAAAAATGACATCCTAAAAAATTAAATTTACTGATTCAAATTGATATGAATGAATTAAACTCGTAACCTTTCAAGGTTAGGCCCATCAAGTTGGCTTACCCAGCTCAGACAGAGATAATACTTACGTTTTACGTGGCTAAATCCGTCATGGATACCCGTCGCTCGATCATAGTAACAGGTGAAGGGTTCCGTAGCAGCAAGTATTTGAGTTAATTGAATGGAAAGTAAATTGCGGTTTATGATTTATGACGTACTAAAAAAACTACTTACTGGATTGCGTTCATAACAATTTTCGGTGAAAGTTTGCATGGTATATATTTTTTAATTTTATCATTCTCTTATTTTAGAAATTACAGGGGGAGGGGGGGCCACATTTTACCACTTTGGAAGTGACCGTCGCGCAAATTATTCGGTTTGGAAAAAAAAATTGAAACATAGATACTCCACATGTTACAGTGCGATGTTTGATGAAAAAAAAAATGAGTTTCAGTTCTTAAGTATGGGTAGAACCCCCAAACTTTATTGCTTTTTTTTCAATTTTTGTGTGAAAATTTTAATACGGCTCACAGAATACATCTACTTACCAAGTGTCAACAGGTTTTTCTTATGAAGACCTCGTAATAAATCCACAGTCATCGATATTTGTTGGATTATAATAAATTATAGCTAAAAATCGATATTAATTACGCCAAATCAGAGTTATTTTTTGATAAAAATACAAATACCTAATTTCTTATTTTGGACAGAGAAATATCCTAAATCAAATATATAAGCCTCTTGGTACTTAGTAAATTTTTGCAGTCAAACTGTTTTGGTGCGAGCGATCATTTTCGACTTTAGACACACGGTAGATCGCTCGCGAAGACATCGGTCCGTATATTTTTGTTTAAAAATACCTCGTCCTAATGATTCTTAATACAGGAAAGGACATTAGAATCGTTTTGATAAAGCTAATCGAGCGAAATCTTATTCAGAAAAGTAGTTCAAACCGTTTAGTAACAGAATTGCTATAAGAATTCCGCGGTGCTTTACAGATTTGTCCTCAATTGCATAGTCAACACCACGTCGTGGTGGTGTCACTTTGACTTTAACAGCGTCTTTATTACGAAGCCAGAAAGGTTGATTTCGTATAACAAATGTATCCACTGACGCATGACGTTACGTCTGTATAAGTACATAAAGATTCAGCCTGCACTATGTCCACAAATCCCTCAACAATATTTGCATATATTACATTGTCTTAAGTGTGATATTTATACATTTAAATTAACAACATGTATTACAAATAACATTAATAACATCAGTTTGAAAAATATATGAAATGTAAAATTAACATTATTCTGAAAATTACATGAGAAAAATATATTTCACTTTTCATACAAATATATCTAAAATACTTTAGAAGTGGAGGATACGTAAACAGCGCGTATTTAGAGATAAAAATCAACTAGAAGCAGTGCTTAACTTTATACTTGAGTAGCTGGTTCTATGATCTGATTGGGTTATCATCTCAAGCCTTAAGTTAATTAAGCTATTACTATCAGCCATTTACCCATATACAAACGTATTTCTTATTTTCCTCCCTAAAGGAGACGGGGATTTCTGGGCCTGACTGTAATAAGTTGAGATATGGTTTAAAAAAAGCGTTATATTTTTCTATTTCAAACTGTAAAAAATTGACCCAATTTACAATCTGGAAAACGAGAAATCTCAAAATAAGTTTAAGTCACGAATTAAATTGGTTGTTGATTACTATAATCGATTAACGTTAATGAGTTCAAACAATGTAATATAAAAACTCTTGCACCAGACACCAGATAACCGATTTAATCATAATAATTATTAAATACATTATCATAATGTCAGCGTGAAAGATAGCGAGATCCGTGCCATTGCATATAATTTGCCAATAACATTCATTTTTGAATAAAAAATATAATTTTAATGAACCTTTTGCCTTGTATACAGGCACGTTCCCACAGTTTGCAATTTTGTGAAAAACAATATTTTAATCCATTTTGGCCCAAAATTTGATATTACCATCGGTGCACCATTAAATGTTTGGTTGGCTGTGCAAGATACGCATTGTGGGAATCGATTTCTTAGTAAATAAAGGTCAAATCAAATCAAATCAATACCAATTTACATGACTCGAAAACAATATTTTTATAATGTTATCACGGAATAACAAACACATGATATTTTTATCAACTTTTACCAATAAATTTTAATTGAAACGTGATCCACACAACCTCCACAGATCAGTAGTAATCATTTTCCAGTTTAATTTGTAATCTGTCATATGGCAAATTGTATGCAAGTCTAGTGACGACATAGCGGATGGCTCCGTGCATGCATGCGTGCGACGACATCAAACTGACACTACTTACCCTTTAATTTCGTTTGTCTTAAGTGAAAGTTTGAGGCGTGATCTGGAACAGCGCAAAAACTAACTCTGTATGTGTTTATGTTACTCTACGATATGTACATCATACGTGGCAGGTGTTAGTGGTGTAGCTTTGTGTTCCCTGTGATTGTCTGACTCTTGTGTGGGCAAACTAATTTCGAATGAAAAATTCGCTATCGGATTTTTAAACGTCTTCTTAAACTAAAACATTTCACACGAATCTCCATAATTAAGAGAAAGATACACTCAGATTGCTGGCTGGATACTATGACTCTAGATAATTATTTATTTCCAATATACAGTAAAAAACCCTTGAAACATGTGTTCTCAAAGTATTATCCATTGATTTAAAAGTTATAAACGCAAAGAAGAGTGTTTTAAAAAGTCAACGCCGTGGCAGGTATAACATAATTTGAAGAATCAATATTTTCTCTTTAATAAGATAGTGTACTTTAGTAATATGTTAATATAAAGATTTATTTGTATGAAACATGTGTTACATTTTTACATGTGGTGTTACAATGATAGTAGTGGTATCAACATGTCCTGCCGAATCGGGCGTACAAATGACTAAAAATTTATATATGTAAAATAGTTTGCCGCAATTTAAAACACAATACTTTAATTCGATTAATAGAGATATATCCGTTATAGACTGGAGTAATATCTTTATGAACTCATCGCTCGAGGAATGTGTAACTTATTTTTACGACACTATAGCTAACATTCGGGAGAAATACGTCCCATCTAAAGAATTATGCCATAACTCATACCCAATCTGGTACTCCCCGGCTCTTAAACGATTGATAAAAGAGAAATTTAAGTACCTACATAAATTTAGGGTATACGGCAGGCTCACTGATGAGGTCACGTTTAAACTTCTACGCGATAGGGTAAAAAAATTAGAAGCAGAGTGTTACTGTAATTATTTGGCAACTACTGAAGCTTCCATAGAGAAAAACCCTAAGTACTTTTGGAGTTTTGTTAAGCAACGGTCGAAATCTAACTCAATTCCCAGTCACCTTAAGTATGGTGATGCGACGGTTTCCTCTGCCGAGGCTATCTGTGATGCATTCTCTTCACAGTTTTACTCTTCTTTTCTAAACCCTAATAACAACAACATAAATACATGTCCAATCTCAAGCCTTTGCTTTTCCCAATCAATACCAATTGTTTCGTCCAATATAAACTCAATTGAAATTGACATTAAATGTGTGAGAAAACTGCTTACTAATCTTGATCCATGTAAATCCGCTGGTCCGGATCAGTTATCACCAAAGTTTCTCATAGGATGTGCAGAAACAATCGCGCTACCGGTAAGCCTCTTATTCGAGAAGTCTCTCGCTACATTCACTGTACCTCACGTATGGAAGTCAGCATATGTAACTCCCGTTCACAAGAAGGGCTCAAGAAATGAGATAGGCAACTATAGGCCTATCTCCAAACTATGTATACTTGCTAAAATTTTCGAAAGAATTGTCTACGATCAAGTTTACGCAGCGCTTAAAAATACTTTTAGTCCTTCACAACACGGCTTCTTAAAGGGTAGGTCCACACTTACGAATCTCGTTTTACTTAACGATTATGTCACGAAAGAAATGGATGGTGGAGCACAAGTCGATGTCGTTTACACGGACTACAGTAAATGTTTCGACAGGATAGATCACAACATCCTAAAAATGAAATTATTGACAAATGGCATAAATGGAGATCTTCTCCGATGGTTTTCTTCTTACCTAGAAAATAGAACTCAGGCGGTTGTTGTCAGTAATTATGTCTCAAGTTGGGTTTTGATTCCTAGTGGTGTACCCCAGCGTTCCTTAATGGGACCCTTATTATTTATATTATATGTAAACGACATCGACTCTTGCCTTCAAAGTTCTAATCTTCTCTGTTTTGCTGACGATATGAAGATTTATTCTATTATATCGTCGCCAAAGGATGTAGTGGATCTTCAATCCGATCTGACGCGGCTTGACAAATACTGTCAAGTAAATAAGTTAGACCTTAACCCATCCAAATGCTCAGTACTCACTTTTAGCAGGAAACGCTTCCCACTGTCAACATCGTACCAACTTAAGGGCCAAGTATTACCAAGATGCGACGGTGTACGTGACCTTGGTGTATATCATGATTCGAAGCTACAGTTTGACATACACATCGAGCAAACTATCGCCAAAGCATCAAGAGCATTGGGATTTGTAATGAGGATATCTAGGTGCTTTAAAAAAGCTAAAACATTTAAAATACTTTATTGCACTTTCGTAAGAAGTCATCTGGAATATGCCTCACAAATATGGAATCCCTGTTACAATAAATATATTGATCGCCTGGAAAATATTCAAAAACGTTTTATGAAGTTCCTTTGTTATCGTCTCAAAATCCCTTACAGTTCTACGAATTACTTAGACCTATGTAAGAAGTTCCACATTCAACCTCTAATAAATCGAAGGCGTTTGGCTGATTGCACGTTTTTATTAAAGCTGTTATCTAATGAGAAAATATGGGGACAGTCACCCCATATTTTACAGAAACTGCACTTTAACGTTCCCCAAAGATCGTCTAGATTTAATACACCTATATCTATTCCATTGTCGTCGACTAATTATAGGCAAAATTCATATATAGTACGAGCGAGCAAGGATTTTAATAAAATATGTAAAAAGTTTGATTTTGACCCATTTAATACCAAGAGCGAGGTGGCACGCAGGCAACTGAACCTTAATTTTTTCCAATAACTTTTAAGATAATAATATGTCTTCAGCTACTCTGTTTAAGAGTAAAATCGGAAGCATTGTATGTGTGTATCAGTCGCTATCCGTGAAAACCTGTAATTGGCTTTATGTTTCCTATTATGGCAGTAATATTTTTTATGTATAGCTGTTGGTTTTCCAAACAATAAATAAATAAAAAAAATAAATAAATAAATAATTTCACATATTTGGCACAATAGACTTATCTAGTAAAAAATCATTCACACTATAGTACCCTTTTTTACTAAGTAATTCTTTAAATTTCTTTTTGAATAAGTTTATTGTTAGGGTTTTATATGAAAAAGGTATTTTATTAAAATCGTAAAAATAAATAAAAAAGAAACTCCTCATTTTTTGTATTTGGTTGAAAATGTATGCTTTTAATAAAAACATAAGAAAATACTAGTCTTAACGTGCGTAATATCAGTAATGTTAATAAACGTTCTAGTGATTTTTATCGATATCTTCCATTTAATAACCTAGGTTACTGTAACGGTTAACGTAGGTGCCTTTCGTGGACAAGAATGTTAAAAATAAATTGAATCCACGAAGAGCACCTGCCAAAAATATTGAGAGGTGCCTTTCGTGGACTAGGCTAGGTGCCATTCGCGCAGGTGCCATTCAGATGGGTGCCCTTTGTGGACTACCTCAATGAACTTAATAATCATTTTTTATTACTATGTCTTATACGTAGCGAAGCACGTACCGGGCCGCTAGTTTAATATAATATACGATGGCTTTTAGTGTCTGTGGCTATAGGGTCGCCAGCTTTTATAATAGGGTTTCGGCAGAGGGTGGTGGAGTACTGATACTACTTCGAGACCAAATTAAATTTAAAGAACGTAAAGATATATGCCAACTATCTATTGAGCGTGTGTGTGAGGTGGCATGTGTAGAGACGCAGTTTTATTGTATAATATGTGTGTATAGACCACCAGCATCCGATTTAAAGCTTTTTACAGCAACAATAGAAGACATTCTTAGGAAAATTAAAAGTAAAAAAAAAGTCCTTGTATGTGGTGATTTTAATATGAACATTTTAGCAGATTCACCTGAAATAAACATATTTCTATCTGTATTTCGGTCCTTTAACCTTAAATGCTTGTTCTCTGAGGCCACGAGAGTCACACCCACATCTGCTACTTGCATTGATAACATAATTACCAACTTTGATGTCTCTGAGAAGTGTTTGGTGGCTGGTGTTCGCTCTGACCATAAATGCCAAATAGTAACGATAAAAAATGAGATAAATATAACCGCTTGAGTGCGCAATGGTAGTTTGCTACCATTTTGGACTATACCGTAGAGTGCGCATTGGTAGTTTACTACCATTTTGTTCGGCGCCAAACTGAGGTTCGTTTTAGCATCTAATTATAATCCATCTCTTTCATCCACACGGATACTTATGTATCTGTTTCATTAAACACTTATCTATGATTGCTTAAAAATGTATCACAATACCATACTCGTTGTAGAACATTTAAAAAAAATACTTTAAGTGTCGCTCTCGGCTGTAGTTCGACGCAAGTGGCTAGTTAAGTGTACGCAAGTTCTTGTGACCTCATTGTCTGATGCTATTAAGCGTTTATTTTGTAACTTTTTGACACCAAACAGTTAGTTGAAGTGGTATCCGTGTGCAAAATTAATAAAACTCTATTAAATAAAAACAGTTGTGTGGTTTGTGACGTGATCAGAAACTGACCTAAAGACTTTCTGAAAATGGTAGTACCTACAAAGAATCTCAAATGTTTGTGTTATTGTTTTATTTGAATATCATTATTTTCACAAAAATTGTGTACTATAAATCTAGCTTTTAAGTAGTGAACATATTTTGAATATACCTTTAAGGATTACGAAGTTATGATGTTTTTAATTTAGGTTAAAAATATCTCTCCTCTCGGCAAATTTGTACAAACAGTATTATGGATAAAAAATAATATTTTTATACTATTAATTATGTGTTTTATTTTTTTTTTGTATGTATATTTAACTCTTTCACTATATAAACAAATAAAATGCATAGGTAAACGATCTACTTTCGGAAATAAAAAATAATAAAGTTCTACTTTCATAATATTTACGATACGTTCATGTTCCAGCCTACTTATCTAAACAAACAAACGTTATATTGAAGTAGTTTTAACATCAATAGCAAGGTTGACTCAGGAACTTTAATAATAACAACACTTCAAAAGGGTCTCGGGTTTTTATAACAACAAAAACCATTGATAATCAGAACTCAACCATACGCGCTAAGTCATGACGTAATCGGTGCGCATTCTACGGTATTGATAACGCCCGGCTTGCACACTCAAGCGGATAAATAAACAAAAAATTAGTTTTAGACTTTTAACAAAATCTAATTTGGGAAAGTTCAGTAACAACCTGGAGAATAGTTTGTGCCATCTATTGCCAAACAAAAGTAACCCTAACGATATGTACACTACATTATTCCACTGTATTTGCAAAGAATTTAATAAAGCTTGTAAAATAAAAAACATAACGCTTGACAGTAATAAGATAAAATTTAGTTCTTGGGCAACTCAAGGCATTAGATTGAGTAGAGATTTTTTATATGAGTTGTATGACAGAAGGTCCTATAACCCTGATGTCAATTTTATTAATTATGTTAGAAATTATTCAAAAATTTTTAAAAAGGTTTGCATTCAAGCTAAATCTTTATATATAAGAGATAAAATAAAAAAAATCTGATACTAAAATAAAATCAGCTTGGCAAATAATTAATACTGAAACTGGAAAAATAGATCAAGAGATCAAACATTAGTATTGAATATTGGTGATGAACTGGTTTCAGACAAGCTTACCATTGCCAATTTTTTAGCTGCTTTTTTTGCAAATATACCCGTGGATATTACTAAGTGTCTCGCATCATCACCAGATGTGGCTGAACTCTTTTTAAATCAAAGCGTAAAACAAACTGTACCTAACTTTAGTTTTAAATCCGTAACAAGTGATGATATTATAAAAGCTTTTAAGAGTATTAAAAGGAAAGGCACAGAAGATTTGTGGGGACTGTCTGTTAAAGCAATTGAATCAATCATACTAAACATTGCTACAATCCTTGCAGCCATCTTCAATGGCTGTATAAGTGATGGTGTCTTTCCCGATTTAATGAAAATAAGTAAGATAATACCCATTTTCAAGGCAGGTTGTTCAAAAAATGCCACGAATTATAGGCCTATCTCAATACTGCCAGCTTTAAGTAAAATATTTGAAAAGCTGATGCTCAGCCAAATGTTGTCGCACTTTAACGTGAATGAGATATTGCATAACAAGCAGTTCGGGTTTACAATGGGCCGCTCTACTCAGGATGCAGGTTGCACATTAATTAGGTCAATATTGGAGGCTTGGGAGGGATCACAGGATGCGCTGGGAGTTTTTTGTGATCTCTCTAAGGCTTTCGATTGCGTTGATCATCGTACGCTCGTTGTTAAACTGAAGTACTATGGAATATCTGGCACATCTCTTGATCTTGTGATGTCCTATTTATCGGGGCGACAACAGATGGTTTCGATAGGCGGTGTCACTTCGGCACGTCATCCTGTGAAAATGGGGGTGCCCCAGGGGTCTATATTGGGCCCATTTTTATTTCTAGTTTATATAAATGATCTCCCTTATCTGGTAGAGAAAGTATCAGAGATAGTTTTGTTCGCTGATGATACGTCGCTCATATTTAAAGTAAATAGAAAGGATAAAGATCTTATTGAGCATAATAAAACACTCAGCTTTATATCAGAATGGTTTTCGGCAAATAATCTCTTGTTAAATGCAGGGAAAACTAAATGCATCAGGTTCTCATTGCTGAATGTGACTCAAATTGTACCAACAGTTGCACTTAATGCGAAAATATTAGATTTAGTCCCATCGACCGTATTTTTAGGATTGACACTTGATTCAAAATTGCAATGGGGTCCTCAGATTGAAAAGTTAGCAGGTAAATTAAGTTCGGCTTCCTATGCTGTCTGGAAAATAAGGCAATTGTCAGATGAACAAACTGCTAGATTAGTGTATTTCGCGTACTTTCATAGCATTATGTCGTATGGCATTCTGCTGTGGGGTTCGGCGGCTGACATAGGTACTATTTTTGTATTGCAGAAAAGAGCAGTCAGAGCCATTTATGGTTTAGGCAGTCGCGATTCTTTGCGAAATTTTTTTAAAGAAATAAATATACTTACTGTGCCATCGGAATATATATATCAGAATATAATGTTTGTTAGAAAAAATATTCATAATTATAAAAAGAAAAGTGAACTGCATAATATAAATACTAGGAATAAAAACAAACTAGCCCTGCCAGGCTTTAGAGTAAGCAAAACTAATAAATCATTTTTAGGAAATTGTATTAGGTTTTATAACAAGCTTCCTACTCAAATTACTGATCTGCCTGACACAAGTTTTAAAACACATATTAAACGTGTACTTATGGCTAGGGGTTATTACACCACTAAAGAGTACATCGATGACAAAGACGTCTGGCTCTCACTTCCTACCTGCACATTGCTCGCTGGAGATCTTGTAGCCATATAGACATGACTGATCTGCTGTGTTACGTGAACTATCTGTAAATGATTGCTATCATATACTTAATTTAAAATTATTGACTCTGTCTCAAAATGAATAATGTTATTGTTTCGAAGTTTTTCTTTTGTATACCTAAATATAATCTAAAATAATAAGCATTCAGACAACCGATCGAGCATATATTGTGTTTGCCTACTAAATAATTACTCTAATTGGACCAAATCCCGTGTTCATGCCCGCTTGAGTATGTTTCGCCGGACCGTCTCAACTGGGTCGTGTTGAAACCGGTAGTAGATGAACCCACTGAGTTTGTTTCGCTGGGTCTTCTCAGTTGGGGCGCATTGGATCCGGTGGTAGCATTAAAGCGCGACCGTCGTTATTAACACAAGGTCCGTCATAATAATAATACCTTTAATATAGACAGAACCATTGACAATATGTAGTAAAAATATTAGACTTAAACTAGATAATTAAACATAATCTCTTGACAATAACTTGATACGAGCTAGCTAAATATCATTTCTGTAATAAAATAAATTTTATAAATGTTTTCATACAAGATGTACCTAAATAGCTATGTTACTAGAAATAATATCTAATGTATACAACTATATTACTACAAACATGTTCTGACTATTTACAAGCGCTTTTTTAAAGTCTATGTGAGTAAAAACCTTTTTTATTTTTATCTTTTTATGCTATGCTACTTTTGGATTAAATTCATTTCATTTAATTTGTTTGAAAGCTTTTGTTTATTTAATATACTTAATATAATATGCTACTTTTGGATACAATTCATTTAATTTAATTTGTTGTTTATTTGGAAACATGCCAATTCTTTTTCATTGTTTGTGTTTTATTTTATACTTAATCAAAAAATTAAAATGAAAACAATTTGATTGAATAATGTTTTATATGTCCTTAAATAAAAACATCTCTCTGCTGGCACCACTTCTGACCCTGCCTCCGTATCCGGTTCCGACTCCGTAAATCAAATTTAAAAACTCCGACTCCACCTTCGGTTTCGATAAAATTACCTCCGTTAAATCCCTGGTACACATAGAGACGCTGCTGCCCGTTCTCTGTTATATATTCGGATCGACTTCTACGCCCCCCTCGGGATGAGTTGGGGTGGCGATATAATAATTATAATGTCCTCCTAGCCGATTTCAGCCACGGCGGCCAGTCTCAATGGAGATTAGCCATCTGCGCAGGACATATTATAATGCACAAGTGTGTGCGCAAACACAGGCGCACTTTGTATTCCAAAAACTAATCAAATTGAGAACACTCTTCGTTTATGAAGTGGGTTAAAAACCACAAGACTTGTGGTCAGTATGTAATAGTGCGTAACATCACTAAGCTCATAAATAACTTAACGTGTGGCGTACGACATTGGTTTTTTCTATAATTATCATAATATTATTAATACGTGAAGCAAAAACTTCGTACCCGTTTTTATGAAAATTGCGCGGACGGAGGAGTATGAAATTTGGAACAGCTAAAGTTTATATAGAGAAGGAGTGCAGTAAGCTAATATTAATAAATAATTATTTTAATAAAAAACATTACATACACTGCCATTCTTTGGACACACTGACAAACTGAGAAGAGATGACAAACAAAGTGTCAAAGCTGAGAACAGCTTAATATTATTTGTCTTTAATGTATATAGTCTTTGACAATAGAACTTTATAGTTGAATTTCGAACAAGCCCGATCTCTAGTTATATTATAATCGGCTTACGCAAAGACAGCTATAACACATTAAATTAGAATTTTTATAGTATTATCTTACCTTAATGGCCTCTCGTCCAATAATATTAGTAACGCCAACATCATAAATTACGCGGATGACACAATTATAATTTTCCACGACACTACATGGGAACGACTACACTTTACAGCATAAAAAGGACTACAGATAGTGACTGGATGGTTAAATAATAATCTCCTCACTCTCAATACAACGAAAACACATTATATTTGTTTCCACAAAACCTCTGCTACTGCCTCGCCAGACATAGCTCTAGTTGTTCATACTTGCCAAACGAATAATCCAGGCAGCAGCACCGCAAATTGTGATTGTGTACGTATTAGAAAAGAAAAGTCCACAAAATACCTTGGTATAGTAATTGACGAAAAGCTATCTTTTAGAGATCACATATTGGCAACCTCAAGCAGAGCACGAAAAATGATACATATTATGAAACAACTTAGAGATATAGCACCTACTAAACTACTGAAGACAATCTACTACACTTTATGTCAATCTGTCGTATCGTACTGTATACTTGCCTGGGGTGGAGCAGCAGCTTGTCACTTGTTAAGCCTGGAGAGAGCCCAGAGGGCAGTGTTAAAAACAATGCTTCACAAACCCTTCAGGTCTCCTACGGATTTGCTTTTCAAGGAATGTCAGGTATTAAGCATCAGAAGGATGTTTGTAAAAAGTGCTATTCTAGAACATCACAAAGATATACCTAGTATATTAGACCTATCCCATATCGTAAAACAACGAATAATCAAAATTCCCGTATTGCCTGTGAAAACCGCCTTTGCACAGCGTTTTACGTCCTTTATGAAACCATTCCTGTATAAAAAATTCAATAAACTATACAAAATAATATTGCTATCCCATATCGAAGCTAAGAAAAAAAATTATTCTACTTTGTTGCATTGGTCGTATCAACACACGGAAGACTTTTTGAAAATTGTAAACTAAATGTTAGTTACCAAAATAGCTATAATAATTTAATTTATATACTTATCTTAAGCATGGTACCACACACTACATATTATGTAATGTATTAAATTAAGGAAAACTCACAAAACAGGCCCCGCCTAGTGTGAGGTGTTTTTTGTAATGCTAAATGGTGTAATGTTTGTCTTGTTTAATAAACAAATTATTATTATTATAAAATGAATAAATATCTAGAATTCAATATTAGTCACAAAATAAAATACATGGAAAAAAAAAAGGTAAAAAATGGGTAGGGGGTCGCGAAATATTTCTTCATACTAAACGGGCCGCGTCATGAAAATGGTTAAAGAGCACGCTTTAGAGTGTAGCTTTTCATTGTGTTTTTTGTGCAAATAGATAGGCCGGGTTTAGAGTTGGTTTATCTACTGATCTTGCAATCAAGATCAGTAGATAAACCAGCTCTACACCCGAACTGAACTTGACTTATGGGAATATTATCCTCACCAAAATAGTTATTGATTATACGCTCAAATAGCTTAGATAATATTGTCGCAAGTGAAATATAAAATACATTACAAACATATATATTCGTCCTGGCAACTTACCTATCCAAAACAGACAGCAAACACAATACGCAGAAGAAATAATACGTGGCCACATATGGCATGGTCACCACAGCATGGAAGGACAGGTGTCCCGCGTCAAGCCCATCGGAATAGCTGATGAGGAGCAAGTGCATCAGAGACAGGCCCCCCAAGACCCCGTGGCAAGCTGGAGCACAGTTTCTCCATGCTTTTTGGAGGGTCAATGCTACGTCTAAAGGCGTGAGATCGCCTAGGCTGAAAGTTATGAAACATAATTTATATTAATATCAAATAACGTTATTAATATTAGCATTACTATTCAAGTCAATATCAATGGATACCAGCCGTTTACATGGGACATATTATTTATTATTTTTATTTTATTGGTACATTAAACAGTTACACATTACAGTATAATATAATAAGTGTAAACAAGTAACGTATAAACCTGTAACCCACACCAATGTCCGCGAAATAATAGTTAAAAAGAAAGGTAATCTGAATGTAAACTCTCGCGATTTTTGATTTTAGAATATTGAAATAGAACGTGCAAATATGTCTAAATCTACAAGATGTGTGTTATATGTCTCTACGAGGCGACGTAGAGGCGCCGCACTCCGGCGTTAGTTCGGCACCTTATAGCGTAGAACAGCCGAGGAACACGCGCCTCTCGCCGCATCACAGATCTAGGTACAATGTAACACAATTGATTTGTGATGTTAGTACAATCAAATTTATTATTGCATAAGCCATACAGCATCAAACATGTAAGAAGTTTCCGTCTGGACTCCAGGCTTAAGATTTTGTGTGTAACACCTAAATCGCGGATATAATTGACGTTTTGTAAACTTATGCTATTTAAAGTATAATTATGAGTTATGATGTTTTTATTTTTTGTATAAGTTATTATTTTACATTTTGGAATGCTAAGCTGAAGTTTATTATGAGAGCAATATTGACAAAGTTTATTTAGATCCTCTTGTAAAAGTAAACAATCACGATAGTTTGTACAAGATTTATATTTTTTTTATGTCATCAGCGTATAATAAGAAATGGGAATTTTGAAAACAGTCAGCGATATCATTTATGAACAGGATAAAAAGAAGGGGGCCCATTATAGTGCATAAGTATCCACACAAACATAGGTGCACTCTCTAAACCCTAGATACAGGACAGACGAAGGACCAGCGGCTTCACGTGCTCTACGAGACTTTTTCGTCGCCAAAAGTCCTAATAACACTTATTGGCCTGGCTGGGACTTTGAACATTACCTGCGGTTCCTCAGTGCCTGCGGTTGAATACGCTACCACGAAACCAATTAGGCGGTTTATAAAATAAAATCTTCCACCCTCCTTTCTTAAAAAAAAGTGTATTTAATGACCCCAGAGGTTCTCACAACACATGTCAGACAGAAAATCATCACCCCATCTCATCCGGTGGGGGACCTTGAAGTCGACCCGAGGAAATATCTATCCTAGGACGGGCAGCAGCGTCTCTCTGAGTACTATGACCATCATACTGCGATCGCCAACCCGTCTGCTAAGCGTGGGGATTATGGCATATCACCCCAAGATGATTCTGATTTCTGATTTTCAAGTTAACACCAACCAAGCAGTATTACTGTGTTCTGTAAGCGGAAGCCTTAAAGGGCATTTGCTTCAATTTGCTTACTTTATATTTTTATTTATGTAATTGCAGGCAAAATTAAGGTCCAATATAAATTGTATAAATATTATGCAAGTTTGTATGTGAGATGTTTGTTTCTCAATCATGCAAACACGTCTGAAGAGATAAGAATGAAATTTGACCATTTGAAATTCATATTTGATATTATTTTGACTAGTATAACAAAGGAACAATATTTAAGTGGAGTAATTGTTGACTGATTCTTTATTCGACTTCTGTTTTAAGTTTTGGACCCCTGCACCTGGTGAAACATTAATGCCACTACATTGCTCTATAATATCACTATGTACCATGGTTTTACACAAATAAATATTAAATTTATGTCACTTCGAGTTATGGTTTTACACAAATAAATATTAAATTTATGTCACTTCAAGGTCATCATGGGGGTTTCGAGTAATTCTTATCCATCCTCCAAATTAGTTTTTCTTCTGATCTGGTGAACCAAGAACAAGGTGTCCTTAGGCTGTCTTAATTAAAGAACTGTTGTCACTGTTTTAAATGATCTAATAACTATTCTGTTGGCATTAGGGTCATAAGTAGATAGAGTATTAGTTTACATGCATTATGATAATACCAGAATATGCATGCGTTGTTAAACATATGAAAAAATTGTTTGATGTTTTGTGGAATGTGGGTCAAATTAATTAGCAAGCCACAAGAAGTCTTACCTCAGATATCTGTCACCATCCCTGGACTGTTGAGATTCGATAATTCTATCCCTACTGACTGCTCTGAATGTTCCACCACCTTGCATATAAATCTTTTCAGGTCTATGGGAGCCAAATGGGTCAAGTCGGTCATCATTTGGTGATGTCAACGGTGATGGTGATGAAAATGGGTTGTCTAGGTATTGATCATTGTAAGCATTTGATTCAAGACTTTCTAACATTGCTGTTAGGTCTGTCGGACGAGCTGTAATTCGAAATAAATATATTCATATAACAATTTTACTTTAATAAAAGTTTTAGAAGTCTAACGCATGGAAGAGGAGGGAAAACTTGACAGGGAGACTAGCGATTCAGATGTAGGTTTAAGTGGCCGCTTATGATGCATCAACGCTCACCTTCTCTCTCTCTCTCAGTGTTCCCCTCTCTTCTTAACCAAATTTGGTATGATCCTAACAATGCCAGATACTTTAAGTTATTGATAATTCCCTAGGTTTCCCCTAGAATAGGACCTATCTTTTAATAGGTTATAGAGGGTTTTTGCCGGTATACCCCTCGCACCCACTTCACATTAACCACAAAGCCATTTCTACTTAATTCATTTAATAAGTCATAATACTTGCTTGTCTTGAACGCAAGAAATATTCAAATGTTACCCATAAATGCAGTGTAATTAAAATAAAGCTTATTCCTAAATTTTATATTTAAACTAATATTTTTTTTAAAACAATACCTGCACTATGGAAATGCTCCGAATCCTGGTGTCGCGAGGTAATTTACAAACATATAATTGACGGACACAATTTTCAAAACATTTGTATTAGGAAAAATGGGATTGAAGCTAACTTTCGCTTGCTTACTATGTCAGTATGTCATAATATTAATCGGGACATAATTATATAAAAGTCCCATGCAAAAGTGTATGCAAACAAAGGCACTTTCTAGTCTATCACTCTCATAATCCGATGAGATGACTAGAGACACGATCGAAAAAGAGGTGAGGTACAGAAACAAAAGCTTTACATGTTCTCGGACCTATCAGGGGTAATAGCCCCAACTCCCAGACAACAGGCTGATTCTTTGGGTTTGGCCACATGACATTAAATAGCAGGAAATATTTTAAGCCAATTTAAACATAAACTACACAGAAAGTAATTATGAGAAGAGTATTCTTATAAAAAAATTAAGTATGATTATTGATGAGAATCTAATAAACCTTTGACTTGCAAAAATTTAAATCTATTTATGGGAAAGAAAAAAAAAACAAATAATACAAACATTAATATTTTTGCTAGTAAAGGTCAATTAGGTTCTCATCAATAATCAATAGATTCATCCTTAGTCATGATTTAGGTTACTCTACTAATTTATGTTTAAATTGTTCTCTCATGTTATTATCTATGTTTAATTTATCAATAATGCCATACATACCTAACCTGCTGGCATATGTGAATAATGTAACAGACCCAAAATGCTTTATTTATGACATTATTTGCCTACAAAACCTGACTATAACTATAATTATAACAATGAACTTCACTACCTGGTCTAGCTCCTGACTTATTCTTGCCACTTTTAAACACTTTTGGACTAATATCTCTTCCATTAGTATGCTAATGGAAGAGATATTAGTCCAAAAGTCCTGTCCTGTCGCTCTTCTCTGGATTTCCTTCTTGCCCTTCTTGATTTGTGACGGATATCCTTTGATATGCCATTGTTGTTCTCTACATCATTGGCTTCAATTTCTAGGGTTCCCTATCTATTAGCATAAAATTTTAAGACCTAATATAACTTAGCATAATGTTGTTTGGCATAATTATATTTTCGCATAATATAATTACGCATAACAGCTCATGCATAATTTTTTTAAGCATTATGTCTGTAACCAAAATAATGATTAGGCATAATATTTTAAAGCATAAACTTATTAAGCATAAAGTTCTAAAGCATAACTTTTTTAAGTATAAAGTTATAAAGCATAACTTTTTTAAGCATAATATCCTAAAGCATAAAAGTTAAGCATAAATAACGCATAAAAATATTAAAACATATTTTTATAGGTATAACAGTGAAATAATTATTAACACCTAGAATATTAGACACTATACACGTTTATACAATATTGCTCTAATGAAATTTGTAGGCGCTTGATATTGTAGGTAGAATAGAAATTATTTTTCCTTATTTTTCTAAGTAGACGGTGGTGTCGTAAAACTATTGTGCCACTAAATGTATTATTGCAAAGTTGTAATTTACGTACATTGTGATTCTTACTTATTTGTTTAAAATCGTGAATTCTAGTTACAAATGGAAAATACAGTGCGTACTTTTATAACCAAAAGAGGCGGCATCAAATTAAATGTGGATGGTTTCATCTATGAGAAAAATTTACAAAAGGAAAATAAATATTATTGGGTGTGTGAAATGCGTCGTAATACCAATTATAAATGTAACTCTCGACTTATTATGAAATTAAACGACGAGCAACAACATGAAATACTATCTAAGCACATACAAAATCACAATCATGAACCAAATGCACTTGGAGAACAAGTAAGTTTTTTTAAATTTATTAATTCATACATATTGGCGGCTAGACTGCACCTTAATCTATTGATACACTACGTTTGTTATAAAAAGTACTACTATTTGTTCTTTCTTTTTATTTTTCAGATTCAAACAGCTGTCAATAAAATAAAAGAAGATGCAATATTAAATCCGAGTATAAAGCCAATTGAAATTATAGCCAATAGTGAAACTGTAAACTCACCTTCCGTATCGTGTCATTTACCAGGCAATAATAATCTAAAACAAATTATATACAAGCAAAGGAAAAAAATTGATACTTTTAAAGAACCAGAAGACATAGATTTTGAACTGAATACAGAATGTTTAATTAAAGAATACGACCAGATCATCATTATTGATAAAAAATACGACACAAACAAGAGATTAATAATATTTACTACAAAAAAACTCATTACTTTATTATGCTCGTCTAAGTATATAATGATGGATGGAACACTCAAAGTTGTTCCAAAGATTTTTTATCAACTTTATACCATACACGGGAATGTTGATAATGATATCTCACAAACATTTCCGTGCATATTAGCATTATGCACCAACAAGGATAAAACGACATATAATATATTATTTACATCAATTATTGAGTACTGCGATGCAAATAATTTGCATTTATCACCCAGATTTATATTAATGGATTTCGAAAAAACTGCCCATATATGTGCTAAACAATTGTTCGAAAATACAACAATAAAAGGGTGCAATTTTCATTTAGGACAAACTATATACCGCCACGTACAGAAAAATGGCCTCCAACGTTTATATGGTAATGATATATCATTTGCGTTGGAAATTAAATGTTTATACGCCCTAGCTTTTTTGCCCGAAGAGGATATACCAATTTATTTCGACGATTGGAGAAAAGCCATATCTCCTGAATCAGGTAATATATAAAATATTAATATATTATAACGTATTGAACAATTTTGTTAGTATTTTTTCGCTGTAAGAAGCAAGCATTGCAAGCATACAGCATGCAAGCAAGCATGCAGCATGCAAGCAAGCATGCAGCATGCAAGCAAGCATGCAGCATGCACGCAAACATGCAGCATGCACGCAAACATGCAGCATGCAAGCAAGCATACAAGCAAGCAAGCAAGCAGCATGCAGCAGGCAGGGTTTCTGTGACGGCTCCGGCGCTGCGGCCCTCCGGCGGCCCCACGCGTGCTAATCGTCGCAGACGGCTTTCGCTCACCACCGCAGCTTCGGCTTGTTGGCCGGCTTCGCCGGCCAGCCTCAGCCGCGGCGGCTCGCTCGCAGCCGCCTGCTCCTCAGCCCGCGGGCCGCCTCGCCCCTACACGCCTACGCGATTTTAAATAACACTCTAGGGGTAGGACAAACAAGACTACGTGAAGTCGGTTTTGCAGCAATTCGGTTCTGTGACTAACTTTTGTTGCACAGCATATTAATTTTTTAACCAACAATATTATTTGATTGTTACAGATACTATAGCTAATTGGTTTGCTTAGAATTATGTATGGGGCACTACAAGTTCACCACCACCATTTCCACCCAAAGTCTGGAGTACGTATTTACTAGTAAAGGAAAATATACCCAGGACACAAAATCATGCAGAGGCATGGCACAATAGATTTGCTCATTTTGTGGGAAAACACCATACTGGATTTTATTTTTTTTGCAAAAAAGATAGTTCAAGAAATAAGACATCAAGCCATTGAAATAGATAAACTGGATATCGTAACATCACTTATACCAAAAAAAAAGAAAAAATACACGGACAAAACCCAAAAAATTGAAAAAATCATTAGTAAAAAAGATGAATATCTTTCTAAACTAGAATATTTACAAGCAATTGCTAAAAATATACACCTAAAATAAATAATTAAGGACTACTATTTCAATCAGTTAACTTCTATCTGAGGAATAACCGCCATATTTATTTCTCATAATAGAAGTTAACTGATTGAAGTTAACTAATGTAAAATGTCATGTATATTTATAATAAATCATTTGCATGAACATTGTTTTTGTTATTTATATTAATTGTATGCCTAAATATTATTATGCTAATAGCCATTAGGCCTACTAACGTTATGCTAAAAGTCTTTAGGCCTACTAACGTTATGCTAATAGTCATTAGGCCCACTAACGTTATGGGAATCAAATTTATGCCAAAACAAATTTGTCTTTAACATGATTATGCCAACATAAAATGTATGCCTAAAAAAAGTATGCCAAAGTATTATTATGCCAAAACAAATTTTGCCAAAATCGTTATGCCGAAGTATATTAGGACAAAAAACATTATGCGAAAAGAAGGGATCCCCTATTATACTGCGTACTTTAGCATTTCTCCAAAAGAAATTTTCAGTTACTAAGCAGAAAAAAATATGATAAGTTTTTGAACCATAACTCCTTAAATTTTCATGCTATCACAATCCAGTCAGGGTGGCCTAATAATAAATTCGATGTGGTTAATGGAGCTGACCCTCTCAAGCGTCTCCCAGTCAAAAACCGTCCAGAGTCGAGGTTCTAACCCCAAAGGGAGTGCCCCCCAGCGCGGGTACTTAGTTGTTAGTGCTAGACGGCTCTAGCCCGGTAAAGCAGTGAAAGCCTCCAAATGAACTATACTGGGTGTTAATATAAAATTTGGTAAAATTAGGTTTCCTCATGAACTACACTTCATCATTCATCATATAAAGTTTGTGGATAAAGAGAAAAGGAAAAAGGAAAAATTGTGTCTGTTAAGAAGTTGACAACACCTACCTAGGTAGGTGTTGTCAGGTGTTGTGTTAAGAAGTTGACAACACCTACCTAGGTAGGTGTTGTCAACTTCTTAACAGAAACAATTTTTGTAAATTTGTTTATTTTTCAATAGCAATAAACGTTAACGAATAGTAAGTTTGTGGCACAATAACAGTGGGTTTATGGCATATCCAAGGCATAAAATAATAAGTATATAACAATTTTGATTACGGCATAGACAAATATAAAATCGATTTCGACTTTTCTATATGACAACCAAAATTCGAACCAAACTTATATTATAATATGGTGATCCAGTAGAGAAATATGTATTAATTTCATCAACAAGGATTCTTTCGAAAACATTTTGGCGTATATCGCGCGAGTTAAGGGAGGCAGCCCTAACTGCTTTAGATTCGTAAGCGTAAATCCCTCCTCCACTTGCCCTAGTTAAGTATATTGTTAACTTAGCATAATTAGCTTATAAATACAAATGTAATATGACAATTAAAGATTATTATTGTTCTGCTGTTAAGCTAAATATAGTTTTTTTTATTGAAACTCCCGGGACCCAACCCTTAATTGGCGCTGAGGACAGGATCTTTGCAGTCTTTCGCTTCGGTTTGACGTCCGTTTCAACGGTTTGGCAGAGATCAACGAACAAATAAATTTATTAAGCGGTGAATACCCAGGGTACGGCAGCAGTTGGCAACGATAATCCAGCAAAGGAATGGGAGAAACAAAGGCTCTGTGAGTAAAACTTTTCACTATCCTTCCTGTTATCCTTTATATAATTTCTTTGTTGTAAATATATGTGTTATTAGGATCGAACAATGCCATAATAACATTTTTGTTTATCACGATATAATTCTCGAGGTAGATATTTTTTTTTAGGATTTTTTATATTTCAATATAGATTTTTTTTTGTGTGTAGTAAGATATTTTAATAACATTTATAATGGAAAATATTAAGACCATTTCACCCGAATTTATAAATCTGATTCCAAGATTCAGTGGAGATGCACAGCAACTCCCACTATACAAAAATGTGAATATATCTTGAAAATATTCCAAAGGGACGATCATGCACAAAGTACCTATTTATTTCACGTAATTACAAGCCGATTATCTGGAGAAGCAGCTAATTTAATTGGAAGTTGTGATAGTTTATTAGGTTGGCCCGAATTAAAACAATTATTAGAAACTAATTTTGGTGACCCTCGAACAGAAGAATGTTTGGTATCAGAATTAGAATGTTTGAAAATTAAATATAATGAAAGTTATTTAGATTTTTACCATAGAATAAAAAAAACTTGGAGTATTTTAACATCAAAAGTTAACTGTAGTATATTAGAAGAGAGTATACGAGTAGCTAAACGCATGTTATATAATAATTCAGCATTAAATGTATTTTTATTTAATTTGCCACCCCACTTAGTTAGAATAGTTCGACTTAAGGGAGCAAGCACTATGGAGGATGTTTTAAAACACGTTTTGGAAGAGCAGAACTTTCAAGCCATTTATAGTTTAAAAAATAGTAATAGATCTTTCGGAAACTCCGGTCAACAACGATCGAATAATCAACCACGATATTCTTTCAGTGCAAACGTACCAAATAGATTCCCAAATCAAAATTTCCCTTCTAGTAGTAATTCATTTAATAATTCAAGGCAGTATAGGAATTCTAATTTTAGACCCAGTTCACAGAATATTACGAATCAATCGCCGTACGTAAATCGATCGGCGCAAGTACGTAGTCAGCACATTCCGTCGCCGGCGCATAACGCACCGTTTGCTAATATAGGGTCAAGCACCGATGTCACGATGCGTACTGCAGGTTCGAGGCGAATTAATTATACAAATAATGATCCGTTCTTAACGTATAATAATGAAAATAATATATCGGAACCGGGACCGAGTACGTCAAGTGATAGGGAGTCCGTGCAAAATTTTTGCATAGGGGCCTCAATTATAGAGAGAAAATAGTTTTAAATTGCAATAATTATCGTTCTTTACCATATATTTATTTATTTTATTTATTTTAAACTTTATGCACATATAGGTACAAAGGCGGACTTAATGCCTAAGGCATTTTCTCCCAGTCAACCTTAAGGTGGTGCAGAGATAATTAGATAGGTGCATTAGGTACAGATATAGGAGATCGATATAAGATACGGTACGGTAGAAGAAAAAAAATAGGAATATGAGATCAATAGATATAGACATAAATATATAATAAATACAACTTAAACATACATATAATACTATAGCTAATACATACATAAATATATTATAAAATTAATATATATATATATATATATATAACGAAAGGATATGTTGATTCAGCTCACACATTGTTAAGGGAACCCAGTAAATGTACTCGTAGTTTTTTCTTAAAAGAAAAACGACTCTCGGCCATCCTGACTTCCAATGGCAGTGCATTCCACAGGAGAATAGACTGAATAAAGAACGAAGAGTGGAGAAAGACAGAACGATGAGAAGGACATTGAAGCAAACGGTTATGAGTTGAGCGGAGATTTTTATTGTGGTTACTGCAGAGATACTGAAAGTGAGTTGTTAAATAAGAAGGAGAAAAAGGAGAATCAAGAATAGTATAAAGAGTGGTCAGAGCTCGAAAGGAACGACGCTGACGAATTGGTAACCACTGAAGTTGAGTACGAAAAGAAGAAACATGGTCATATTTACGAAGGTTGAAAACGAATCGAATGCAGTTGTTCAGAAGTCGATCGAGTTTATTGAGGTGATCTGCATTCAGGTCGAAATAGCAAACATCACCATAGTCGATTATTGGGAAAATTAAAGTTTGCACCAACGTTTCTTTTGTTTTCCGAGGCAGAAAATTCCTAAGACGATAAAGAGACCGCAAGATTCCAGTGACCCTCTGACTAACACTTGCAATTTGGTTTTGCCAGCTTAATGTTTTGTCAATAAGAACACCAAGGTCTTTTACAAACGGGCTAATCCCGATGCTCGAGTTGTCGAATAGTAGAGGTGGGAGATCATCTAAGACCACTCTATTGATAAGATGAGAACTACCTACTATAGTGGCTTGGCATTTTGAAGGATTGACACTTAGACCAAACCTATCAGTCCAAAGTTTAATAAATTCTAGGTCGAGATTAATCTTATTAATCACTGTGGGGATGTTCTCAATCCTAGCCTGGGCATATAATTGGAGGTCATCGGCATAAAGATGGTACGAACACTGAAGATGGTAAGTAAGAAAGTTTATAAATAACGAAAATAGTAAAGGAGAGAGTATACCGCCTTGAGGGACACCAGAGTCAACGTTACACCAGTTCGATGACGATTCACCGACTCGGACTGACTGTTGGCGCTCTCGAAGATAGGATACAAACCAGTCCAGAGCTTCGTCAGAGATCTTGAAATGTGAAAGGATCGATAGGAGAATGTCGTGACTGACGTTATTAAAGGCGTTGGAGAAGTCAATCAAAACCAGAACTGTAATCATGGTGTTCTCCATACCCGCCCTTATATCGCCAGTCACTTTAAGGAGAGCGGAAGTGGTACTGTGGCCTGTTCTAAATCCAGATTGTAGTGGACTTAATAAGTCGTTATGGAATACAAAATGGGATAGTTGTTTATTAACACAGGCCTCGAGTACTTTAGAAAGGAAAGGAAGGATAGATATAGGACGGTAGTGAATTGGACTTGAAGGATTCGAGATTTTAGGGAGAGGATGGACCAAGGCTTTACGCCATAGGATGGGGAATGATCCGGTGCTCAAGGAAAAGTTTACAATGTGGGATATGGCAGGAAGCAATGGAGCTAGGATGGGGATTATCATGCGGCGGCTGATCTGATCGCAACCAACTGCATTGGACTTAATGGAGAGTATGATTTTTTTGATCTCTTCTAAGTCAACTGGAGAGAATTTAAATGTATCTATAACGGGGCGCGTTAGACCATTTATATATGAAATAGTTTGGTGTTTAGACAGATGATCCATAGATGAAGAAGTGGTGAAATGGCGATTAAGATCATCCAGAGGAATTGAACTAGGGAGGTCTAAATTTCGCGATTTACCGCGATATAATACCAGACTTAGGTAATGCGGTATTTATGTTAGATTCAGGTAGTACGAGGTCTTTTATAAGTCCTCACTTAGCTAATAAGTATTTTAGTTCGTATATTCGTAGAGAACCGTTCGAAGTTATTAGTACTCATGGCACGAGTGTACATTCAGAGGTAGTTGTAACACATTTGCCCAAGATTTTCAATTGTCAGGGTATGCATAAGTTTTATATTTACACCGTAGCTAGTAATTACGATGGGTTATTAGGTAGTAATTTATTAAAACAATTAGATGCAAAGATCGATTACAAAACATCGACTTTACATACTAAGTATTGTAGCATACCATTTATTTATTCGTCTGAAAAAATAGACACATATATTTTACCGCCAAGGTGCGAATTAAAAGTTAAGCTACCGGTAAGCCTAAAAAACGGCGATGCCATTTTAGAATTTAAACAATTGTCAGAAGGAATTCGTATGCCATCGGCTTTAGTTAATTGTATTAACGGGTATGCATATACAGTTATACAAAATTGTAAGGATATTGAGATGACTTTGAAGGTCACGAGTCCATTTATAGTCGAACCTTATGAACAAGATAATATTTTAATTAATCAAATTAATTCAGATATCGGAAACCAGACAGATTATTTACTTTTAAAAAATTTTGAGAAATTACGGCTTGACCATATGAATTCTGAAGAAAAAAAAATGATTTCAGACATATGTCACGAATATAGAGACATTTTTTACTGTGTGGACATACCTTTGTCCTTTACTAACGAAGTAAAACATAGGATAAGGACGGTTAACGAGGACCCTATTAATGTAAAGGCGTATAGACTACCACCATCTCAAACAACTGAGATTAAGCGTCAAGTAGAAAAGTTATTAAAAGATGACGTAATCCGGGAATCACATTCTCCTTGGAGTGCCCCGTACATTTAGTGGCAAAAAAATTAGACGCATCGGGGCAACAAAAATGGCGCATGGTAGTAGATTATAGGCGTTTAAATGAAATAACCATAGATGATAAGTATCCCTTACCGAATATAAACGATCTTTTTGACAAATTAGGTAAGAGTATGTACTTTTCGACACTAGATTTAGCTTCAGGGTACCATCAAATACAGGTAGAAAAAGAAGATAGGCAGAAAACTGCCTTTGCAACCCCTTTTGGTTTATACGAATATAACCGGATCCCATTCGGATTAAAAACGGCCCCTGCCACGTTCCAGAGGGCAATGGATAACGTTCTGAGAGGTCTACAGGGTATACATTGCCTCGTGTATCTCGATGACGTCATAATATATTCAACCAGTCTTCAAGAACACATAAGCAAACTTAAAGCAATTTTTGACCGCCTTAGAAAAACTAATTTAAAGGTACAGTTAGATAAATCAGAATTTTTACGCAAAGAGGTAATTTACTTAGGACATACAATTACCAAAGATGGCCTTAAGCCAAATAATGACAAAATAGAAGCTATTTTAAAATATCCGATGCCCAAAACAGTTACAGAAATAAAGAGTTTCTTAGGATTAATAGGTTATTATAGGAAATTTATAAAAGACTTTTCAAAGATAACGATACCCATTACATCGTGTCTTAAAAAAGGTAAAAGTATTGTTCATGATGAAGCTTTTAAGAAAAGTTTTGAAACTTGTAAGGAGTTGCTCACCAACGCACCTTTACTGCAGTTTCCAGATTTTAGTAAACCATTCATACTTACCACCGACGCATCAAACTTTGCGATCGGCGCGGTAATATCTCAGGGTATTGTAGGTTCAGACAAGCCAATAGCGTATGCTAGTAGAAAATTAAGTGATACCGAGTCCAGATATAGTACTATTGAAAAAGAATTACTAGCAATAGTCTGGGCAGTAAAATATTTTAGGCCTTATTTGTATGGTAGAAAATTTATTATTTATACAGACCATAGGCCTCTAGCTTGGTTGGATTCATTAAAAGAACCCAATAGTAAATTAACTAGATGGAAGTTACGACTTCAAGATTACGATTATGAGATAAAGTACAAAAAAGACCAACAAAATACTAACGCAGATGCGTTATCGCGTATTAGAATTAATGTTATGAAAGACGACACTGAATCAATGGTCGTAAATATAGACGAAAAAGATGAGGCATTAAAAGCACATATAGATAGTTTAGAAAAAGAAATTGCGAGGTTAAGTAGAAAGGAACCTGACACAGAAATCATTGAGTTATCAGATTCTGAAAGTGATGCTGCAACAGCTAATTCAATATCTAACAGAGAGCATGAAGGTATTCCTATCCTTAACGAGGCAGTAGATACCAAAGCTAGACAAATTCACGTTTTTACGTGGTATAAAGATGACTTATGTGTTAAGGATATTTCAAATCAAAAACAGATAATATTGGAGGTTCATTGGCCTATAAATAATAACGATTTAGTTAAAAGATTTCTCAAAGAATACGTAGATTATAAGAATAAGTATTTTATTTATTTTGAAGACGAAGCTCATAGGAAAACATTTTCGAATATAATTACATCTTTTTATAAAAAAGGTACACAAAACTTTGTTGAATGCACTGAAAGAATAGTCAATGTCGTGGATGAAAATGATCAGAAGGATTTAGTTAACAAGTATCATAACGGAAAAACCTGTCATAGAGGTATTAGGGAAACTTTAGTTAAGCTTAGGAGAAACTATTGGTGGACCAATATGAAAGAAACAGTTACAGCTATTATTAATTCTTGTGATGAGTGTCGTAAGATGAAGTACGATAGAAAACCTCTTAAGCCATTTATTCAGTTAACCCAAACACCAGATAGTCCATTACAGGAAGTTTTTATAGATTTATTATATATAGAAAAGAACCAGTATTTAACGGTCGTAGATTCATTCAGTAAACTTGGACAGGCAATTCAGATTCCTAATGAAAGCACACCAGAAGTAGTAAGAGCTTTGATAAAATACTTTAGCATGTATGGTGTACCGAAAAAAATTAGTAGCGGTTCAGGAACTGAGTTTAACAATGAATTATTAAAAGAAATGTTATCTTTATATAAAATCGACCGGCACATAGGAACACCGAATAATCCCAATTCGATGGCAATAGTTGAACGATTTCATTCTACTATTATAGAAATATATAGGTTAGCTAAATATGAGCAAAGCGAATTGGATGCCGCTTCCGTTATGACCTATGCAATAATGGGTTATAACAACACAATACATAGTGCTACAAATTTTACACCGTTTGAAGTTGTTTTTGGACACACTGAATTAGGACACGTTTTCGATATTGATAGAGATAAAAACTTAATGCAAAAATTATTACAAGATCATCGCAAAAGGTTAAAAACTTTATATGAATATCTAACACAGGAAATGATAGGAAATAAATCAAAAGTTAGAGAAAAAAAAGGTGGAGAAGAACCTCCAACTATTTCGGAAGGTCAAACAATTTTTATGAAAAATACTAGAACTAGGAAAGCTAAAGAGTTACCGAGATATGAAAAAGCTCAAGTGACTGGCAAAGTAAAGCGTAATATAGTTCCAGTAAAACTAAAGAATAGGAACACTAAGGTAGCTATAAAAAACGTAAAACGTCCTCCACAGATGTTGGTGGATCCTGCTCGTCCTAGTGGGTCAAGGGACAACATTGAACGTCCAGAGACTCGATCAGAATCCCGGAATTCTTCCAGTGAGGATTGGAACGGCTCTGATGAGGAGTAGTTGCTGGAATATTATAAAAACCATAGATTTAAAGTCTTTAGTGTTACAAATAGATAATAATATTGAAGAATATAATAAGTTAAAATTGATAAGTAATAGCAATAGTGAAACACGTAGAGAACTTTTAGGATTAACTATTCAGATAGAAACATTTATAGAATTAACTAGAGATAGGTTAAATCAGATTATTCCCTCTAGTAGAACTAAGAGAGGTATTTTAAACCCATTAGGGTCACTCATAAAGGTAATTACAGGAAATTTAGATAGTGAAGACGCTATGAAATATAACATAGAAATTAGTACTTTAAAAAATAGGCAACATTCAGTAGATAGAAAAGTTTCTTTAATGCAGAAAGCTTTCGATAAATTAGTTAATATTTCAGACGACATGAATTTTAATACCAAACATTTGAATTTGAAATTAAACCAATTTCAGTCACTTATTCAGAACCAAACTAAGTATTCGAATATGATCATGATAGTTAATAGCTTAAATCAAGTTTTTAACAACTTTCGTACTATATATACAATTATTTATGAAATTGAAACTGCTATAGCCTTTAGTAAAATACACATTTTACAGCAATCTTTAGTAAATACTACAGAATTATTTAAGATCTTCAAAATAATTGAAAAACATAGTAATTTAGTTTACCCAGTAAGTCTATCAAATTTAGTTAAATTAGAACAAACCATAGAAATTAAGGGATACATTGATAATAAGTTAATAGTTTTTATTTTAGAAATTCCATTGGTCCACAAAGACACATATATTTATTACAAAGCTATCCCAATTCCCATCTATAACCACATTAACCATAAAACCCACACCATTGTTCCAAAATACCCATTCCTTCTAGTGAAAAGATTGAAATACAGGCCCATTGTAGAACCATGTAAGGAAATTGAAGACTCCAAATACCTATGTTCAGAGGAGAACGTAGTGCAGTATCCTGTTGAATCCTGTGTGGAACAGCTTATGCTAATGAAAAACAATTTCACCAAATGCCAGCAATACGAAATAGAAATAGAAGAAACGAAGGTTCAGCCTGTGACGGACAATCACTGGTTAATTTATGCTGAGCAGACTATGACGACGACAGAACCCTGCAATGATGAAACCAGAAAGTTTAATCTTCAAGGGACGTACATTTTATCACCAAGACCACAATGTTCGCTGCAGATGGGCGACATATACATAACCACACCAACAAATGGTAGTTCATTCGGCGTAGAGTTACCACCAGTGCAGATACCAGAACTTCGTGTTGACGTCATCTCGTCTACTAAAAAGATGGATCTTCGGGGAGTAGATTTCGGTGATGTTAGAGACTTATTAACTAAAGTGAAATATAGTGACAATATTAGTGATGGACTGGACAGTATAATAAGTGGAAATATTAGTATATGGACATTAAGTCTCTATGTTATATTAATAATTTGTGTTTTATTTGTTGTTTTGTATAAATTTAAATTACATTTACGTTGTCGAAATTCTCCAAAGACACCCCAAGTACCTTTGGATAATTTCTCTCTTGGGGAGGGAGGAGTTAAGGGAGGCAGCCCTAACTGCTTTAGATTCGTAAGCGTAAATCCCTCCTCCACTTGCTCTAGTTAAGTATATTGTTAACTTAGCATAATTAGCTTATAAATACTAATGTAATATGACAATTAAAGATTATCATTGTTTTTCTGTTAAGCTAAATATAGTTTTTTTATTGAAACTCCCGGGACCCAACCCTTAATTTGCGCTTCGTACTACAACAAAATTACGCGTCGTATTCGATGCAAGTACTAAAACATCGTCGGGTAAATCACTCAATGATTTACAATTAATCGGCCCGACATTACAAAATGACGCAATAGTGTTTGTTTACGTGCAGCAAACTGGCTACGTGCATTTAGTAAGCGGCTGGTACGACGTTGCCAAGTCGTGCCTGTGCCAACTATTCGCCGATATGTTAAGGTCTGAAGTAGTAATGATGTGACGACAGATGACAAAAGAGGCTTTGTAAAAGGGCGAGAAAACTTTTTACGTTTTATTAGTAGCCACCACCGGCTGGATTAAATAGGACTTTAACGGAGTAAGGGTCACAGTATTCAGCGTACACGGAGAAGTCCACGGCAGGTAAGTTTAGTCGGTGCGAGTCCGACATACCCACCCGCAGACACTTTTTGCGGGTGGCATGCGTAGGCATTCCCCCTGCCTAATCAAAAAAAAAAAAAGATACCCAGGTTCTTAACTTGATCACTAAAAGGTATGGTAGTACCTACCAGTATTTTATTTATTTATATAAATAAAACATAATGACACCATTGATAATAATAATAATATCCTAGGATATTATCATTATTATTAACATGACCTTTGGAGTAGTAGACCTAGGAGTCTTCCAGTGCTTCACTGGATAAAAGAGGCAAGTGGGGAATCAGACCGTATCCAAATAAGACTAATCTAAGCAACCCACGCCAGAGGGCATCTCCTTAGGTATTTAAACTTTGGTTCCACGATGAGCTGTGGTGACCCTAATCATCGAAGGACCTCCATGCTGTACCTGACCCCTTCCCGCTCAAATCACTAGGTATCCCATCGGATCACACTTGGGCTTTTTAATATGTCAAGCGCAGATGGCCAGTCTCCATTGAGATTGGCCGCTGAGGAGATTATTGAATAGTATTCTGAATTCTCACATGACATTGGAAAAAATGTATGAGATGTATGGGATGCCTTTAAATTAGACATCTATTTTATTGTTGACATAACCGGATGTCAAGCCGCGTAGCGGAATACTATCGTGGTAATGTAAAACGTCTGTTACATATGCATAGCACAGTATAACCGCTGACTTGCATTTACCCCATTGTTACACTTCGCAACAGCGAGTCACACGAAGGCGTTTAATCAGCATAGCCGGAAAGCAACGTGACCACCGCTGCACCGGACACCCGAAGCCCGCTCCTCGGCTCCGTGGGACCGGTCAGAAGCCACTTCCTACTCAACCATCGAACGGTCGTCACCTAATTAACTTAGTTCATATAATTGTAATTCCTTGATAAGTAATAAATTATTTTAAGTTTGATCTTGATTAGATTCGGGGGTAGTGGTGAATTTATTTTTGTGAAAGTCATTGTTACTTTGATCCATTTTAATTCTCTTTGGACAAAAACGACTTTTGCGTCCGGTTTGGTAACAATTGTAGCAATGTAAACGTATGTCGGTATTTGTAACATGATGCTTACGAAAATGTTCGGTTGTGGAATCAGTGGCGGCTCGGTTACTGTGTATGTGAACGTTATAAGGTACACTTGCACTTGAACGTCTTGGTTTCACGTAAATTGATAAGAACTCCACGATGGTTTCTGTTGTTAATTTTGCATTAGTGGCGGCTGCACGTATTTGTGGATCTTTTTTGCCACGTACAATTATGGCGCACAATAATTCGTCACTTAAACCTCTCGCAATACGTAATCTTAACAAAGATTTCCGCGCGTATTCAGCATACGTGGAGTACCTATCAGATTCTTTACACATCACATCAAATAGTATATTCGCGACGTGAATGCGGCGTGGACAAAGTGACTTTAATTCTATTTGAAAATTTGACCAAGTACGGTTAGCATTAGTCCACTCACGTAGCCATGATTGAGCATCACCCTTTAGAGATAGTCCGACACGGGATAGACATTCTTTGTCGTCCCACTGGTTTTGTGAGCAGGCACGATGGACTTCGTCACACCACGCATAGGCGTCATGAATGCTAGGATCAAAATCTGAGACTGAATGGTTAGATCATTATAAATTGTATTTGAAATTAAGTATTGGCAAACGAATTAAGATAGCTTATTATATTTATACGTCTAATTTTTATTACATTATATAATTTAAAATAAAATACTTATTATAAGGATAGTTATATTAAAATATCCATATAAGATACTACATATTAGTATATTATTATTATATATAATGATAAGTAATAATTTGGTTATAAATTATACATAATTATATTATGAATTTTACAACCAATATATATATATTAATATATTTAAATTAATATTTATATATAACATTATATAAATATTAATTTATTTATGAAAATTATTTGTTAAATTGTTCTTATACATATATGGTACATACATTGCAATACAAATTCATGATAGATCTTTCCCAGCCACTTTTAAACCTTCGGTCAGTTGACCGCAAAAAGATATTGTTCAAAGATTAGACAAAATAGTTCTAGTCTAGTAGACTCAGATAGGCTAAGAAGCCTATTAGATACTTCTGAGTTCACCATGTTGAAAGAAAATTATATTAAATTTAATAATATTTCAAGTATTTGATTGGTTTTAAACACAATTTAATCTCATGAAATTAACACTCAATATAAACAAGTATTCTATATTATTATGTAGTGTATTTTATAATTAGAAAAGTCAAAGTCACTCATACAGTACATACTTAACTATATTGTTTTTCACCCGTGTGAGTGCGAATGTGTTTCACCAAGTGACCCCTAGCGTTAAAGCTTCTCTGACAAGTATTACATTCAAAACGTTTTTTTCCAGTGTGAATCGCTTTATGTTTAGCCAACGCATATTTCGTCTTAAAACTATTTAGACATATAAGACATTTAAATGGCCTATTATAGCGTGTGTCACCATATTATTCTCCATCTGACTCTTGAACTTAAACTGAATCTGACAAACATTACACTTAAAAAGTTTATCGTCAGTATGTGAACGGATGTGTGCTACCAAACTATTTATATAATTAAATCGTAAATGACATATGTCACATATAAATTGCATTTTATGGTAATCATTGCAGAAGTTCTGATCTAACTCGCGTTTGGTCAGACGTGTACACGCAACATAACAATTCAGATTGCCGTATTCACTATAGAGGGATGACAGTTTTGGCTCAATTTTATTAGCCTTCACTACTTTGGAATCCAATTTTATCTCCGAATCGTCCTTGCAAATTTAATTTACAGCAGGTTTTATTTTAGCAAGAGATGTACTTAGTTTTACTGCTACTTTAAAAATTTCTGGTTCAGAGTTGGAGATTTTCATCGTCGTATCCTGGCTTGATGTGTTGACAACAGGTACTTCTATAACAAAAGAACAGATAAATAATAAAAAAATAAAATTGACTTCCATAAACAGGCGAACATGTATGAAGAATATAATGACAGTTTTGCTTAACACCTTCTAGGATCCACGCATATCCGGGTCCCTGTGGACTAAGAGAATTTAATTACAAAGAGAACATCACCAAACGATCACCAAACGTGAACTCTTTTAATTAGCCTTATTCAAAATAAAGGCGACAGTTTTTTTTTTTTTTTTACTTATACACGTTATTAGATGTAACATGTAACAATCATACGAAACGTATTTCACGTAAAAACCTGAAAGACTCAACAGAGGTCCCTTCATGTAACATCAGAACCACCGGGGTTCTTAACTTACCGAATTGTATAAGAAATACAAAAATCATTGTCTTACGTAGCTAATTGCATCCAAACTACCATTCTGAGGCGATTCAATTACTTCGTTCGCTGCCTGGGTTATTCTTGTCCATTCAATTGGTACAACATCAAAATCATCAGCATGTGGCATCATTAGCGTCTTTCTAAAACAAAATCCTGAAAACAATGCACTAACGCGCAACACACATATTAGATCACATTAACGCTCGGTATATTTCAGAGCTTTACCATCGATAATTATAAAAATAACTTCTATGAGATAATTGAAACGGAGACTAAAAATTTGTCATTTCCGTCAGACTTTTTGTGGCGGAAAAATGTGTACTAAACCACCTTTCTCCGACTCGGCTACACCTGACAATAACTCACTTGATTTGAGATTGCTAACATGACTGATCTCACTTTGGTGTAACCTTTGGCCTTTAATATGACCAAGTCTTTTACATAACATCATTACATATGACGAAACATATAATCGTCCGACACAAAGTACATCCACACTAAGAACATCTTCTCATGGTTCACACAAATATTTTTCCCATGCGGGAATCAAACCTGGATCATTGAATGACAACGCGATGATCTTAACCACTGCGCCACACGTGCAGTCAAACTTCAGAGGATGACTTCAAACTTATGTTGGTAACTCCGCTGCTAAGAAGTAGCTTGAGAACGTGCACTGTTATTACACCTACTAGGTTTTAAATAACAACTCTTTTACATTGTAGAATGCAAATATAACACTTTGAGTATTAAATTGAAAAAAATGATAAGACTATCAAGTGTTACTTAGTAAGCTTTGTCAATACCATGTAGCATAGGCTTTTCAGCTCCTTACTCAATCCTCTCACTACCATTAGGCGCAAAACAACGGCATGACATTTTATACAACACCGTGATGTCAACCGTTTGAGGTTGCATTCCTCAGCGGTGGTCAATACCTACAGCTATATACGATGGCTATCATGCAATGCACACGATACTGAGCGGCGCTGGCGACAGCTATCAACAATACGACGACTACTGATAGAGGTTAGATCGTAATCCGTAACACACATCGCAAACTACCTTTTTGTTTAACATGGCGAATCGGTTAGACTAGGAGGCTTTCACTGTTTCACTGGACTATCGCAAACTACCGTGCGACAAACTAAGTGAATGGTTTCGCGCCCTGATATGGGATCCACCTTTCAAGAAAGACTTGATCGGCCACGTGAAATACATAGCGGTATTTCACATACAAAACAATAAAATTGTATCTACTTACGTAAATCACACAACACAAAAATTTACCAAAACAAAACACATTTATGTACACTTCGTAGACTGCGCTCACAGTTAATACACTCGGCAACGGTTAAAACACAATAGTGATTAGAACAAATCTAAACAAAACGAACGACTAGAAATATCGACAGAATCGTGTCAACAACTGCCTGAGTAAGCAAAATACCCTCATTTTTCATTTTATAGTGGTAGATTTTAAAATTACTTTCGATCGTTTCTAACTTACTCATGATAGAATCTAACGTGCGGTGTAGATTTTCTTGTGCCCTAGAAGGCATTGCAATCACGTTCGCTCTTATTATAACTGCTACCGCTCAAGGACCGTAAACGGATCGTCCTGTTTTCGACAATCTGACCGCGAACGAACAAGTTTACGTGAACTTTCAAAACTATCCGGTCTGTCGCGACGCCTAGATCTACTTCGTGTATCACGGCAATAATTTCCACACTTATCATCGTGACAACTATGCGAATCATTGCGTGGTGTGCGCTCTATTTACTTTAGTCACCAGTGAAACTGAACTAATCACAATTTAGATATTAACTAACGGTTTTATACTTTAGGGCGCACACAAAAACAAAACAACAAGCACATGGTACTTACTTTTTAAAAGCAACCGATACCAAAATACAAATAAATTTTGCTTACAGGAACACTGTCGACACTATACAAAAGTAAAATACACAAACGAGGTACTCAAAATCACTCCAATTATTTAAAGATTCTGCACGGTCTACCTCAGCATACCAATTATCGAAAATATGTAAATTTGAGTCAAAATTGGAAATGTAAAAATGTTCATTCAGGCAAACACGACTGTGAAATGCTCTGGGACGCTGCTACGAGTGGGTTCCAAACCACGTGGCGGTGATCGAGACCGAGTGCATGGACGTTGTCTGTGATTAAGTCGTAGGCCACAATAACTGATCTCTCGGTCGCGGCATTATATTAAGCGTCGAGACACTAACCTCCGTGTTCATACATGAGCGACGCGCATCACGCGAATCTGCTTGAACCGGCGATCGCAGGGTATTGCGCTTAGGTGTACGCGAAACATGCTCAAGTCGAGATGGCGACCCAATATGGCTTGGGTTTCCCTCCGACACTCTCGTATCACAAACACTCGAACGCCCCGGCCTAGGTGAAGTCGGAGACGCATCTTCTAATGCCTTAAGACGAGTAAGCATTGCCTGCATTTTGAGCCATAACCTAAAATTTTCGTCTGGCGATCGCTCGCGACGCTCACTGTGGCGACTACCGTGCCCAGAACTATACCTATCCCGGCGATTCACACTATAATCACGCTCACGATTCGACATAACGAAAATAATACCACTAAACAACAACAAAAGCCAACCAATTAACCGAATAAAACTGCACAACAACAACAAAAACAAAATCTGAACTCACCGATAATTGCAAAACACACAAATAACTAAGTGGGCGAAAGAAGAATCCCACTTCTGATCTAAGGAATGAGACCAGAAGTAACTTTTTTAAACAAATTTTAATACAACTTACGGAAACAAAAATCACAAATAACAAACCAATCATTATAATTCAAACAAAGAAAACGAACAAAAGAAGTAAAATCACCCGCACTACACTAGGCTAACAATTATAGACAAAGACTACGAATCGACCCACAATCGGACAGAGTAATAGCCTCGACAACCGTTGGTCGGGAAAGAGAGCGACGCCGGCGAGGCATCGCCTTTTTATAAAAAATCCCCACTCCTGTAGTTTTCCAGTTCCACAATACTTATTGTGCCGTCACTAAGGAAATTCATTGAATTTTATGTTTTTTATAGTAGCCGCGAAGTTTTTGTTATATTTGCGGATATTTTTTATACTTTATGATTATGGATCCCTCGCGTTACTAAAACTAGGACTTATTATTATGGAATAAAACACAACATATTACTTCTACAAATTGTATTATTGGTTAGAGATAATCAAACAGTAGATAGAAATATAATCAGACTTTCGTTTTCATTATATTATCACATAATAAATGATATTTTAAGATCTACGGTATTACCATTACCATTTCGACAGCTTATTTTTTAAAATAATCTTACTTTAACATAATCAGTATTAATAGTTATTTAATATGACAACAAGCAGGTATTAAGGTTTACATTTTGTTAGTTTTTATGTATAAATGAGTGAAAATCTTGTAACAAACTTTCAAAACAAAATCAAAAACGTAGGGACATTTAGTAACGCTAGAGAAAACTATTTGGTAACAACAGAGAATGTGTTGAAAATCCGCATGTTAGAAATAAATGAGATCTAAGATCTAAGAGACCATTACAAAATAAAAACAAAGAAAAATATCTTCTCAAATAACAAATACTTAATACAACCTTCTTCATTATTTTCTGATATTTGGCGAGTAAGATCTACATAAAATTAAATTCTGCATTGAAATCTGCAAACGTGCAATTAAAAACATTTGAATGCTTTACCGAATAAATTTATATTACTCTTCACTTCTCGAAAATTGGTAATATACACGATGCCCTCTTTTAACTCCAAGCCCTCTTTGGGTGACCTTGAGCCGTCTAATAAGGCCCATAGTGAGCGACCACGTCTCTGTTCCGTAAGTCATCACTGGCAACACACACTGGTCGAAAACTTTCAACATGAGACACGGCGATATTTTGGACAAGAAGATGTTACGTAGCTTCCCTAACGCTGCTCAGCCGAGTTGGATTCTACAATTGAACTCCTTCTCGAAGTTGGACCTACTTAGTTGGATGATCTGTCCTAGGTAAATATAGTTCTCTACAACTTCGAGTGCAGAGTCTCCAACCTTAACTAGAGTGGGTGCTACATGGATGTTTCAGACCCACTTGTTGAGAGTCTGCTGAGTCCATCGAGCATTGTACCGAAGCCTTCAAAGGTCTCAGTCATGAAATTGATGCCAAAGCCATCCCATTCTAGAAGCTTGAAGACATCTTCTAATGCAGCGGTGAACAGTTTTGAAGATATAACATCTCCCAGTCTCACACCTCGCTGCAAGTGGATAGGTTTCGAGTTCTGGTCCTGGAGTCGCATTGACATAGTGGCGTATTCTTACAAACTCTTTAACACCTCGATTTTGCGGTAGACGATATGACGCCTTTGGAAAAACCTCATTACGGCCTAGGTTTCGATTGAATCCGAGGTTTTCTCATAGTCCACAAACGCTAAGCATAATGGCTGGTTATACTCTTCGGTTTTCTGTATAACTTGCCGCAGCGTATGTATGTGGTCTATGGTACTAAGGCCTTTACGGAAACTCGTTTGTTCGGGAGGCTGGAAGTCGTCAAACCTGCGTGCGAGACGATTCGTAATGGCTCTCGAAAACAATTTGTAAACATGGCTCAGCAGTGTATTGGGTCTGTACTTCTTTAGGAGGGTTTTATCACCCTTTTTGAAGAAAAGCACCGCCAGACCTCTGTGCCATGCTTGTGGCGTTTGACCTTCTAGTATGACGGAGTTAAATATCTTTTAAAAGGCCCGTAGGATTGGTGTACCACGCACCTTTAGAAGCTCTGCCTAAGTCTGTCATCATCAGGCGTCTTGTTGTTCTTAAGCTGTTTGAGAGCCATTCTAATGTCGTACAAGCTGACGCCCGGGATGTCTTCGGTAAAGGGTTGGGTTAGTCGTGCTCTGGGAATATACTTCATCATATATATTTTTTCATTTCTTATTAGTAATGTACTGTAGTTCTTTGGTAATTTTGAGTACAATCAAGGGTTCATCATCGTCCGAAGATTTAGCTGTATGTAAAGATTGGGGAGCATCATTATTAACCATACCCTCATCGGAGTGAATATAAAAATGTTCATGATTTTCTGTGATATTCCGCATTTCTTAAATCGTAATTTCAGGTCTCCGAAAACTTGGCGGTTTATTTTCCGAAACTCTGTTTAACATATTTTTCGTTATTTTCTTTTGGAGTTAAATTAAACTTTTTTATATATTACTTTTTACGTTCATGTCACGCATTATCAAGTAATGACAATTATCATTATAGTCATTTTAATTTCTCTAGATGTAACTAAAATAAAATAAGCATCAATTAATAATTAACAATTTAAAAAAAACAAGGAGTTGTAGATCATAAAACAAAAAACAATTTTAGCGAAAACGCAAAGCTCGAATAACTTGTGAATAAACCACAGCTTATAACAAAGGTAGGATAGAAACAACATGGCGTGCTACAAAACCTACAAATCATTAGGTGTTCTCATTGCTGGTTGTTAATATTATTTCACTTTGTAGTTTTCTTCCTTTTCATATTTTCTATAGGTGTTTCGTGACGGAGCGACTAACAGAAATCGTCAAGCATCGCTTCGTATCATTTTCCATTATAACGTTTTTCTATGTGCATAATATGTCTTGATGAAACCTTTTGTCATGTTCATTTGATACTGCTCCAAGATTAGCGGGAACGAAATCCAAATGAGAATCCAGGAAATGAATTTTAGGGACATTTTAGGGCTTTGTATGAAGAAAGAAGTTCGAGGACGACTTCACGGTAGTTTATTTTTGTTTCAAAGAAAATTATGACACATATTTACGAAAGCGGTCCATTCTCTCTTTTCAGCTTCATTCAATGTGCTTTCAAAATTTGAGTCCATCATTATCTCGTATTTTGAGACCTACAAAGATTCCTTCTTTCAATTGCGCGTCGGTGATTCGAGAAATTAGAGATATTGAAAACCTTCACCGTCCTTGTGGCTTTAATAAAAATTTTCATAAGGGCCAACGTAGAGGAATAGAACTACAGATAATAAATACATTTCGTATCCGGTTGGCTAATAATGTACTATACTTTTATACTATTTTTGATAATACTTGATTATTCACTAAGAGGATAAAGCATTGTCTTGTTTTACGGCCGCCATTTTGAATCTCAAGCGTAACTAAGGATTCTAATTACTTAATTGTATGGGACTGCCTCGTTTTTCTAACGGTGACATATCTAGCGGTTCAACAGATAATACCTACATTACAGAATTAAATTCCTGTTTCGCGGGGGACTTTGCAAACATGCAATTCACTGACACAAATTAAACCCAGACTTAAAAAACTACATAAGGTTACTGTTAATATGATCCCAATCCGTTAAGGAGATATAGGAATGATTATTTGGAACCAAATGACCCCTTATGCGTTGTGTAAATGTCCACCATTGTCGATAATTTTGAAATTTTATATAATTTTGTTACGTTAAACAAAGTTGCGCGGACGGAGGAGTATTTATTTTCAAACAGTTAAAGTTCATATGGAGAAGGAATGCAGTAAGCTAATATTTTTTATATAATAGGCATTAAAAGTAAATTATTTTCATTAAAATTACATTACTTATGCTTTTGACACACTGACAAACTGAGAACATATTAATATTATTTTTCTATAATGTCTATAGTCTTTGATAATAGAACCTAAATGGTCGATATTTGAACGAGTGCGATCTCTAGAGGTAGTTTCTATAAATATATCTTATAAAATATCTTATCTTTCTATATATACAAGTGCAGTCAAATACTGAAATATATATACTCGTAATATTTTCGAAAGAGCGAGATGATACAGCTTTGAAGTTAGCAATTCCTCATAAATAAATATTTAGGTATACCTAAAGTGCCTTGCAAACCTCAGAATGAATAAATTTTCCTCACAAAAAGAGAACACTTCCAACGTACGGAATCGAACGCTTGTCCTTGAGCAAGAAAGTCTCGCCGACTTGCCTTTTATTCTTATTTTGTTACGTTGAAGGCAACCGGTTGGGTAACTTGTTTTAATGTGTGGAATAAGTGTAGGTATCTTCAGGAGATGTTCGTCTTAAATTAACTTTAAAACTCCATATCTGGTCGACTGGTAACGGCCTCGTTGGTCTAGCGGTAGCATGTTCACCCGCAGAGAACGAGGTCCTGGGTTCAAATCCCGGGTCGGGCCAAAAGTGATTTTGGGACTTTGCTGTAAAACAAAAATTTCTCCGCATCAGCCTAAAGTCTGGGAGTTGGCGGTATTATACCCCGGGCCTCGGAGAGCACGTAAAGCCGTCGGTCCTGTACCGGACCTCTCTCCGGTCGTGTGTCTCGCCGTCTCATCAGATCATGAGAGTGATGGAATAGAAAGTTCACCTGTGTTTGCACACACAGTTATAGACTAATTTTGAAGTGTAGTTATACATAAACATACATATATACATAGACTTCCTAGAGAAGTAGGCAGAGACAACGGATTTCTATTTGTCACAATCTTTGCACACCTTTAGGGTTTAGGGTACTTGTGAGGGTGTTTGTGCACTATAATATGTCCCGCGCAGATGATTACTAAAATTCGGCTCGGAAACTCCGCTAGGAGGACATTACTGGTAAGGTGTTTTAGCCCTTACCAGTTTAGTTGTACTGTATAATTAATGCAACTCAATAGCGAATCAGCAGAGGGGTCATTTGTGTTAGATAAAAATAATAGCCACTTGTTAGTGCCCGCCACCATCTCGGCAGCAAACTCGAAATGGGCACTCAGATAGAAATAAACGTTTGCCCTGGTGGTCAATGACTTATAAGTGTCATTGACCATCGGGGTAGAAAATATTTAGTAAATGTTTCCCTTTCAAGCCGCAGGTCGTGGGTTCGATTCCCGCCCAGGACAGATATTTGTATGCATGAACATGTTTTTTTGTCCTGATTTTGAATGTAATTATCTATATAAGTATGTATTTACAAAAGAACGGTAGTATATATAAATATCAGTTATCTGGTTTCCATAGTACAAGCTCTGCTTAGTTTTCACCTATAGCTCTGCTCAGATGGCCGTGTGTGAATAATGTCCAAGGATATTATAACTTTTTCCTGTTACGCCTTAGGATTAATGTTTTTTTAAAGTGTGTGTTCTCCAACTGTGTTCAGTCCTAATGCTAGTCGAATATGATGTTATGTCGAGGTAATGAGTTGTCCAACTATTGTGTGTCGAAATTGAGACCGTGTCCAATATGTAACTGTTGAAATTCATTATGACAACGGTAAGGAGTACCGTGCGGCTTGTACCACTAATAACTGAACGTAGAGTAGCCACTGCTTAAACGATAAAGATGATTGTAATTCTATCCATTTCAATACATGTTTGGTCAGAATTAATAACAATAATATCCTGGGACATTATTCACTCACGGCCGTCTGTGACTCTACCGGCTAAGTCGCCGAACATCGTTTTCGTGAATGGCGTTCAAATAAATAAAGGTTAAAAATGACTTAATCAATCGTTAAATCGGCTTGCATGACCACATGTGACGTATGAATGGTCCGGAATCGATTGTCAACGTTGAAGTCGCTTGAACAATTAACTAAGACATTTTTAACCTTTATTTATTTGAACACCATTCACGAAAACGATGTTCGGTGACTTAGCCGGTAGAGCCCCTGATCCCAAACAGACCTACTCGTATCAAACCCAGATAACTGATATATTCCATATACAACGATTCCTTTATAAATACGTAATTATATAGATAAATACACCCAGACTCAGGACAAACAGACATGTTCATGCACACAAATATCTATCCTAGGTGGGACAGGTATATGTATAGTACATACCTTCAATAATCATTTACAAAGCTCCGGAAATCTCTTAAATATTATCAGGTGTTAATAGAATACACAGTAAACCAGAACTAAATCAAATAAACCAGCGCTTCTTAGTTCTTATTTACATAAACGAAGCCAATGATTCTCGCAATAGGCAAACAAAGAAATCGATTGGTTTGCGTTCAACCTTCGTGAGCGTCAATTATAATCGGTTTAACACGTTAATCGGGCGGATTATAAAACAATATAATATCCGTAGAAAATTATATAATAATTGAAAAGCTCATTGCCAATTTTAACTCGACATAAAATCAATCATCATCGTCATCATCTTTACAGCTAAAATAAGTCCAATGCTGGATAAAACTCCTTCTAGAATCATCTTGAATCTAGATGATATCATGAATCTAGAATATTATTACCCCATCTCCACCCGTGGGGGCGTAAAAATCGACCCGAGGGAATACCTACCGGAGAACTGGCAACAGTGTTTTTCTGTGAACTACTCGTTTGACCAAGCCAAGTGTGGCGATTATGGCATGTCCCCCCATTCTTTAGGTAGGCTTTTGTCCAGCTGTGGACGTAATTCGGCAGACATGGTGGATACACAATTTCTGAAAACCTGATTAAGAAAATGGCAAAGGTAAAAATACTTCGAGTTTTGGTAATGATAAATGTAGAAACAACTCATCATTTGAGAACAAGTTATTTACAAGTTATTTAAGAAACTGCTTTAAAGGGGCTTTTTTGGTATCTAGCCGAGATATCAAAAGATTGGCAAGTTTGTCTAGAGGTTAGTGACCCTGACTGCTAAGTCAGAGGTCGTGGGTTCGATCCCCACCCAAGACAAATATTTGTGTGCTGAGGACGATTATTTATTGTGTCTGGGTGTATTTTATCTATAATCTCAGGACACATAGCTCGTAGACCCGACGGCCGCTGGGGCAGAAAGGTTCTCGAGCGGTGACCACGAACCGGAAGACGCAGCGTGGGCAGGCCCCCTACGAGATGGACCGATGATATTGTGAGGGTCGCTGGATGCGGATAGCGCGAGACCGGCAATTGTGGAGATCTTTGGGGAAGGCCTTTGTCCAGCAGTGGATGTCTTTCGGCTGATATGATGATGATGATGATGATGAGTACCTATGCTTATCAATTGTCTGGTTGCCATAGTAGCTCTGCCTAGTTTCGGATTATATGGCAGTGAGCTAGATGTCCTAAGACATTCAAATTATTACTAGCGGCCCGTCCCGGCATCGCACGGGTGGACAATTATTTTTTAAACATTTAGGTAGGGTAGTATTTAAACGAGTGACTGTAAATTAAAGTTTTAAGTGACAAAAATAATTAATTTACGTTATAGTATTACTAAGTGAGCGCCTGACTGCGAGTTACGAGAAATCAACAGAACAGCAACTAACAAATATTAATTTGAGTTACTTAATATACAAAATGAGAAGTTTCATAATATTTGAGCGACCTAATATTTCTTCGCTTTGACCAATCAAAAAGATCAGAGGCTTGTGCGGCGGACTTCAAGCGCTATTGTTTTTGTTTAGATTTGCATTGCATGTCTCCTGAAAAATTCGAAAGCTCCAAAAAAATGGGATTTTTGAAAACTTTCCACCAATCTTCGCCAACAATAGTGTCTAGCTTGATGGTTACAAACCTAACCCAAAGAACTTCCGAAAAACTCGTCTCTATCCTAATATGGAAGTTGCCCTCTCAGTACTTCTAGTCGCACGGCTAGAATTTTGATATCTGAAATGGATTAATTATAACCCACTATTTGCAAGCTCGTTCTGGATTTTATTATTAATCAATATTCGCCGTTAGTTTAGTTAATTATTCGCTTACTCAAATTCATGCCGCTCAAGTTATTAAAACAGTATCTCATCATCAGTCGCTAAGTATTTTTGTATTCGATCGTTTTATAACTTCTATCTCGGCAAGTAGCTTGTTAAGTTTCTTAAGTAACTACGTCAACTGTTTTTAAGTTCTGGAACGATGTTGGACCTCGTACATGGTGAAGTATTACCCTGAGGTAAAAACCGCTCAATGCCGCATAATTTATTATACCAGGATTTCCACATCACCTGCCTCCGGCCCCGGCGCTCCGGCGCGTTACGGCGTCAACGTATCGGTGAATTAATTTTATTTCAATTTTATTAAACTTGTAATATTTTTCGAATGGAATGTCCGATTTTAATAAACTAAGAAGTAATTTACAGCCTTGTTTGCTATTTAAACAGCCTTGCTTGAGAAATCATTTATTTAGGTAAGGATTAAGGCAAAGGTATAAATAACTTGGCTGATTTTGGTCGGAATTTCTATTGAATTTTAAAATGTTAAAAGTCATTATAGTAACATAACCACAATAGTTAGACACATGCTATCGCATTTTTTTGTAGATATTTAAATGTTCTTTAATATTGTGCACCTTATTATCTTTGGGGGAGGCCTTTGTCCAGCAGTGGACGTCTTTCGGCTGATATGATGATTGTGCACCGTTTTTTGTTCTATCATCAATAGTTTTCGCAGCGCATGCGATGAAAGATATTTTATAGGCATTTTTTTACACCTGGGTAACATTACTGTAGTTTTTGTAGGAATCCTTATTTTTTTAATCAGTGATAATGTAGCATTTAAATGGTGAAAGAATTTTTACAATCGGTCCATTCATTTTTGAGCCTATTCGTTACAAACGTACATACGAACCTTTCCTCTTTATAATATTAGTATAGATTTATTTTAGCATTGACTTGGTTGGTGTGGTTGGTGGATGCCGTAGGTTGTGAGTTCAATTCCCACTCAGGACAGATATTTGTGTGCATGAACATGTCTGTTTGTCCTGGTTCTGGGTGTAAATATCTATATAAATTTATATTTACAAAAGAAGAGTAGTATATGTAATACATCAGTTATTTAGTTAAGCGTAGTAGTCTTTGCGTGAAAGAGTCATCATTACATCCATATTAACAAACTTTCGCATTTACAATATTAAGTGTAAGCCTTTCCGCTGCTATGATGAGGATGAATATGTGAGATCATGAGAGTGTTACTTGATCATGTAAAAGTTTTAAAAACTTCACCTAAGTAGTTAGATAATAATATTAAAAAATATTTCTGCACAAGAATTTTCATACAATGTTTTAGCTAAGTAGGTTATATGTATGAAAATTTTCTATGCAAAGCAAAACAGCAGATGTTAAATAATTTGTCTAAGGAATTTAGTAAAAAATTAAATTATACCATCCAGTTTCACATCAGCTGCGGGAGTCTAGAAAACAAAGTAGATGGAAAACACCTTCATCCTCCGTAAGGGAATCCTGAACTTTATCTGCCGGTGTGTATAGTCCGTAGCTTAACGGCAGAGCACCTGGATGCTAAAAATAATCATAAAATCGAGGAATTAAGGCGTCATCTAAATTTCTGCCACTGCCTTCTTTTTTTTTGAGAATCAAAGAAAAATGAAAACCGAGTCAACGGGGTGTAAGACAGCTTAACTTTCAGACTCCATAATAATATGAAATCGAAATGGATTATATTTTTTTTATACAACCTGATGGTAAGTGATTACCGTAGCCTATGAACGCTTGCAACACCAGGGGCATCATTAGCGCGTTGCTTCTTTTTTAATGCAATTAATAATTACGTTGTATTCAATTGTTGTGTTATGTAATTTTATTCGCTTCGACTTCCTTCTTTTTTTAACAGTCAAAGAAAATCGAAGCAAAAGGGAAAGAACAGATAACTTCCTTCTTTTGTGGGGGCTAAACAAAATTATATAATTAGTATATCCTGGGACCATATTTAAGCATAAGCAAGCATTTGCCAACTACGCCAAGTCTTGTCTTAGAATAGATCTCAGAATAAATTTGAATATTTTTTTGATGCCCAAAGTCCTTTGTACATCTTAAAAATGCTTATTATTACGTTATATTGTAGCATATTTTAAACTCGACTGCTCGCTGGGGCAGAAAGGTTCTCAGTGGCAATTTAGAACTCGGCTGATAAGATGATGTTGATATTTTGTAAACATTTAATAATGCAAATATATGTAACGTAAATTTCACATTGAATAAATGCGCCTTTCTGTGCCTCAACTATTTCTACAACTATTACAAATATATAAAACATGACCGTGTTATTATTTATTACTCGCGTGTTTGGTGATGCTAATTAACGTTTTATGAACCTTTAAATAGGTAAATTAGTTAATCACCTACCTGATTTAAGACTGCAACACAGACGTTCGAACATATATACTTACATAATAATGATATCCGAATATCATCCACTATAGGGCAAAGGAGTGATCCTTGGGGGAGGCCCGAAGATCACTCTTGGGGGATATGCCATAATCGTCACGATTAGGTGATGGGTAGTTAGGCTGGGAATAGCAAGATTGCCAGTCCACAGTTTTATCGTGTCCTTCATTCGATTGGATATGCCATAATCGCCACGCTTTGTGGAAGGGTTGGCGGAGCAGTTGATGGTCATAGTACTCAGAGAGACACTGCAGCCAGTTCTCTGGTAGATTCTTCACCAGCCTCGTCACCACATAGCAAATTGTGACGTCATTAAATTTGAATTTTGTAGCAATATTCGCAATGCAAAGCGTTACTCTAATCTCAAAAATGGGAAATCATACATCTAATCGTCCGGCGGGTCTCGAACCAGCAACCTCTACCGATCCGGGGTAGGCATTCTGCGTTAAGCTACGAACGATACACACTGGCAGATCAAATTTAGTATTCTATGTACCTTAATATAGAAAGAACCATTCAGACAATATGTAAAATATAAATTTCAATAAATAAACCTAAACATAATCTCCTTGACAATAACTTAATACAAGCTAGCTAAATACCACTACTATTATAAAATAAATTGTATAAATGTTTTAACAATATGTGTACCTAAATATCTATAATAAGTAACTATAAATAATATCTGTATTACTGCAAACATGCTCTGACTATTTACAAGCGCTTTTTTAAAGTCTACGTGAATAAAGACCTTTTTTATTTTTATTTATTTTATTTTTATTTTATTCCCTTGCTAACACTCTTGAAGGATATATGTATTATCCATGTTCACAGTTGCATGTGCTACCCCGCCAGGTAGCCAGTGTGGCTACCCCGTATTGGTAGATGGTGCTGCTTCGAGACCCGCCGGACGATTAAATTTATGATTTCCCATTTTTGAGATTATGACGTTAATTGCGCGTATCCTTATCATCATCATGTCACCCAAAAGACCTCCACTGGGCCAGACAAAGGCCTCTCAGAAAGATCTCCAGAATTGCGGGTCTTATGCTACCGGCATCCAGCAGCGCGACCCTCACAAGATCATCGGTCCATCTTGTAGGGGGCCTGTCTTAGCTGCGTTCTAGTAATTGTTCCAATACATGAGTAAAATAGGGCGCAATACATATGTAGGTATGTCTGTTGGAAGCTATAAAACTGTTCAATTTAATTACTTATATGTGGAAGGTTGTTTTCTTATCGATTCATGAAGTCCTTGAATTTGTTTTGCAGTTGCAGAAGTTTTTCAGTAATAATGCTATAAAACTTAATTTACTAGATGTTTTAGCCAATCGGAGAGTAATCATCAAAAAATCTAAATTGCGGTTTGGCAGAATGTTTATATTTTTAAACCATTAGGTATAACATCTATTATATCGTACATCAATTCCTTTTCTCAAAAATAATAGCAATTTATAGAACACTTTTTTGGATGTCTAATAATAATTAATAAAAATAATTCTACTATTGTTTAATCCATAGTAAGTCTTCACTATTCAGTCTCCATTGCCCATTAGACCAACTTTAGTTACTTAACATTTTATGATCCAGCTACTCCAATCTTTCAAATTTCTTTTATAGATTTTCAACTTTATCACAAAAGCATAAGGTTCACTTTCAATTGGAGAATTTGACAGTTTGGCTTAGCTTGATGTGCTGGCGTCTGTTCACACGGCTTCATATCAAGATATATTTTTCCAGTATAAGCTGATCCCGCGTTGTATAGGATTTCCATACAATGAGAGGTCAGCTTTTATTGGAAATTTATATATTGATATGTAGCCGTGTGTACTATCATTATCTATACATATAATAAAATCGTAGGAAAGTCAAAACTGTACATTTAATATTGTTTTGAAAGGATAATTGGGTTGTCATCTACAATCGATATCAAAGCCAAAAATATAGTTTTCAGAATTTTTGTCTGTTTGTCTGTATGTATGTCCGGGCTAAACTCAAAAAGTACTCCATGGATTTACTTTAAATTTTGCATGAATATTACTAAGAGGTCGGTTCAACATATAGGGTATATATTATCACGATATCACCTACAGGAGAGGAGCTGTGATAATTTTAATTTATAAAGTTTAACGCGGGTAAAACCGCGGGGCGCAGCTAGTATTTACATAATTTTCAAACTATCAAATAATTGTGACCATAAACTAGGCTGGTGTTTTTCTTTTCTTAGATATGATAATACACCCACACATATCTACATACAGGTATTCGAATTATAAGCTTACAAGCTGCGCCCGCGGATTCACCCGCGTTGAAGTAGTTTTGGCGTAAAAGAGTAACAAACAAACATACATACATACATCTATACTCACAAACTTTTGCATCTATACAAATAAATAAAATTGAAGTGTCTGTTTGTAATATTGAAATAACCGATTTTTACTACATGTATATGAATATATATACGGTACATACTCCAAAATAACATTTTTTACCATTTTTGTCTGTATGTCTGTCTGTTTGTTCCGGCTAATCTCTGAAATGGCTGGACCGATTTTGACGGGACTTTTATTGGCAGGTAGCTGATGTAATAAGGAGTAACTTAGGCTACTTTTATTTTAAAAATGTCTTTTATTTTTGAAAAAAAAAAAACATTAAAAAAACTAATTAACACGCGGACGAAGTCGCGGGCACAGCTAGTTTATAATATAAGTAGAATGTTTACCTCTAGCAGTTTTGGCAGTGCACGCCGGAATGCCTCGCAAATCGTAGATTTTTTACTACTTACTTGACACTTATCGTCATATTTTGGACAATTCACTCAATATCTTTATAAATAGTAGCCTATGTGTTATTCTGATATAAGCTATATTACTGTAAAGTCATTAAAGTCTATTCAGTAGTTTTTACGTGAAACAGTAACAAACATCCATCCATACTTACAAACTTTCGTGTTTATAATATTAGTAGGATTGTGACCACAAAGGGTGGGTGTTTTCCTTTCTTTTATAGTAAGCCATTCCACCTGTGCATAGATACCTGTGTGTGTACGTCCCTCACTGGTGCATGAATTCAGTTTATTTGTAGTAAAGTAATTTATTTGATTTAAAAAAGCATATAAATGATGATAATATATTGATATGTGATTATTTATTTGATGTGCAATTAATAATATCCCAAATAGAAATAGGTGTAAATTAAAAAAAAATTAAGTAATTAGTGGTCAGATCACGATAAACATAACAAATAATAGAATGATCGCCAAAAGGTTTGTGGCCTCCACATTTATAAATATATATTTTAATCTCCACTTATATATTTACCTATTATATTATTCTTATTTATTTCCATTTATACATTTCAATAATTACACTATATAATGCATTATTTATATAATTTAATATATACACTCACAGGCACAATTAACCGCCCACCTTGTATTTCTTTCAATTTGCAGAAATCGTCAAATTTAGACCACATTTGATGAGAGGTACGTTGAAAGCTACCTTAAAGGTAAAAAAAAAACAATAGTCTTGAAAGAAAAAGTCGTTTATTAAATGATTAATACCAAAAATCGATTTTGTGTAAATCTTCGATGAAAAATTAACAAATTAGAATTTAGAAAAAAGTGCTCGAATAAAAAATTTAAAAAAAATTAATAATGGGTGTTGCCGCCTCGGGCTCTAATGACTTCTTGGAGCCGGTTTGGCAATCCATCCATGATATCTTGGATATCAGATTGGGGGATATTGTGCCACTCCTCTATATTTTATACTGACACAAACATTCACATCGCGTCGTATGAGTATCGTACTGTTATATATTCCCGTTGCACCCTTTATTGCTTACCAAGCATTCCTTCCCGCTAACTAAGTACTTTGTACATTACGTCTATTTCATGCACACGTCCATCCATCAGTCTCCATCATCCTCTCCTCAAAGACGGTTGTCTTAAAATTAAATAAAGTCTTTTTTAAAAACCCTATTCTACGGAGGCCTCTAACATTTGGTGGCAGCGTAAAGGGATTTTGTAAAGTCCCCGGTACGTCTCAATACCCAAAAAACCAAATCGGCGCGTGTGTATACTGTAAACCGTGTATTCACTGTGTTCGTGCAATACATAATTGTGCATCTGTGCTGTGCTGTGTGTGTGTGAAAGCCCATAGCTGCGCATTCTGCCCGAGTGCTGTAGCCGGCCTTATAGTGCACCTAATACCCACTGTCACGCGTAAGTGTACGCGCTGTGACCGGTATTCGAGGAAGCGCGGACGCCCACGCGCCTGAACTCCAGACAGCCTTATCGCCGAGCTTCAACGATGAACGCCGTTATCGTGCTGTCTGCATTCCTGTGAGCTATCTATTGTATTGTTTTAGTCATTGCTGTAATATTAATTCGAACTTTTATATTATTATTCGTAACTGTGTCCATTACCTTGTTCATATACCTATAGATTTATTTCTTTTTAATTGTGTATAAAATGGCAGAAAGGTCACAAAGTCCGAAATTAGAAAAAGCCGATGTCATTGTATACGACACCGAAGAGGACGGCCAAAGCCATCTTCTTCCTCCACAGACTCGATCAGTCGCTAAAAAGAAGGCTGCAGCCGCAGCTGCACCTAAACCTGATATCGATATCTCTATCTTACTAAAATTTATAAAACCATATGACGGCTGCAGAGAGACCTTAAATTCCTTTATTGTAAACTGCAACAATGCTTATGAATTAGCCTCCGATAGCCAAAAAGATATACTTTTCAAGTTCATTCTTTGCCAACTACAGGGCAAGGCAGAAACCGCATGTTCAATTAAAGAGTTTGCTAATTGGCCACAACTTAAAGATTTCCTTAAAGTACAGTTCAGCGAAAGAAAACATTACGCCCATCTTTTGACCGATCTTCAAGAATGCAAACAACAGGCGAATGAAAACGTTAGCCAATATGCCCTAAGAATAGAGACGTGTCTATCTAAGCTTTTAACTGAAATATCAATCTCACATGGCCATAAAAATAAGGAAATGGTAGGGCGGACAGCCGCTATGGAAGATTTAGCTCTCCACCATTTCCAAATGGGCTTGTCGCCCCGAATATCTAACTTTGTCAGATGCAAAACTTTTAAGACGCTAAACGAAGCCATCAACGTCGCGATTTCGGAAGAAAGAATCCAGCAGTCCCTACCTAGAGCAAGCGCTGGTCCATCCGGTTTCCAAAGTGCACGGCAATACAAAACAAATACCCCAAGGCTGGACACACAGCTTGTACGACGTCCAAACCCATCAACTTTCAATCCTAAACAGCTAAACTTTAGACCAAATACCTATGTCGGTGGTAACATCAATGGCAACAACCCCAACGCCGCGTTTTGCAGATATTGCAAAACACCAGGGCACACCCTAGAACAATGTCGGAAACGAGAGTTTAACAATAACCGCTTTAAGAACCTCAATCAAAATCAACCGCGAACGCCTTATCTAGTGCATTTCACATCCGATGAGACAACAACTCATGAGCAAAATGGGGACCTTCGTTATTCTGACGATGGAATCGATACGGTTGATGGTAACCCAAAAAACGAGTAACCGTCTCGTCCCGGTATCGTGCGGGAGGTCGTGATCTAAAAAACGATACCCCAAATTCTAATTCAAAATCCAAACCAGCCCCGTCACATAGGGACCAATTTAATAAAATAAATCAGGCATCGCTACATGATCTGCCAAAACCTACTATATCCATGCAGCAACCTAAAAGTGTTGATCCGCCAAAACCTAATAATATCTTCGAAATCACAAATGATCCTGCCAAAACGCTATTACCACACGTTATAGTCGAATCCTATATATCCGATACGCCCTTATCCTTACTAGTCGACTCAGGATCCTCGATAAGCTTGATAAAGCATTCACGCTTAGATAACCAGCCTAGACTAACGAAAGAATCCATAAAATTAAAAGGTATAGATTCAGGGGAAGAAACTATTTCTACTTTAGGTTATTTCCAACTAAAGATTAAATTGTCTAAAACCAATATTTCACATCAATTTCATGTAGTCGATGAAATACACTTACCTTATGACGGCATCATAGGCTCCGATCTCCTGAACGCCTTTAACTGTAACATTGATTACGATAATAACCTACTCCGTATTGGTAAAAACTCAATTAAACTACATTTCTGTGAACCTACTTACGTTATCCCAGCTCGAAGCGAAGTGGTTATCGAATGTTCTGTGCAAAATCCTGAAATCAAAGAAGGTCTCGTGTTAGATCAGAATAAAATCGAAGGCTTACTCATAGCAAATTGTATTGTACGCGTCAAGAAAAATCAAAGAATAAATATATCAGTAGTTAATACGACGGAAACTCCACTTACCGTAAAGTCAGCGCTTAACCTAAAACTTACCTCAATCCCAACTTCTACACCCTGCGAACTACTGGAACATTCTGTAAATAATATAAACCCAACGTCAGACACTGTCGGACGCACTAAAGAAGTCCTAAAACAGTTACGTGTGAGTCATCTTAATCAAGAAGAGGCTAATGCGCTCTTCCAGCTTTGCTCCGACTATTCAGACATTTTTTATTTACCAGGAGAAAAACTCACTTTTACTGAAGCTGTAAAACATGAAATTAAAACGACAACAGACACTCCCATCCACACTAAAACATACCGTTTTCCCGAAATCCATAAAGCCGAAGTTAGTAAACAGATGAATCAGATGCTAGAGCAAGGCATTATAGAACCATCAGTTTCGCCATGGTCATCCCCTATTTGGGTCGTTCCCAAAAAACCAGACGCATCCGGTTTGCAAAAATGGCGCGTAGTAATAGATTACCGCAAACTAAACGATGTTACCATTGGTGACACTTATCCAATCCCACAGATAACCGAAATATTGGATCAACTTGGAAACAGTAAATATTTCTCTACATTAGATCTAGCATCCGGGTTTCATCAGATCCGGATAAACGAATCCGATGCGTCTAAAACTGCATTTAGCATTCCTGACGGTCATTTCCAGTTCACACGCATGCCTTTTGGCCTTAAAAATGCCCCTTCCACCTTCCAGAGGTTAATGAATACAGCCTTGTCCGGTTTACAGGGTACCCGGTGCTTCGTGTACCTCGATGACGTAGTAATCTATTCATATGACTTAATTAGCCAAATCCAAAACCTTAAATTAGTATTCCAAAAGTTGCGAGATTTTAAATTAAAGCTTCAGCCTGACAAATGTGAGTTTCTTCGACGAGAAGTGGCTTACCTCGGGCATGTAATATCTGAAAATGGCGTAAAACCAAACCCTGAGAAAATCAAAGCCGTAACACAGTTCCCCGTGCCACGGTCCCCGAAAGACGTGAAATCATTTCTGGGACTTGTTTCATATTATCGCCGTTTTATACCAGATTTCTCAAAGACTGCGAAATCCCTTACCAACCTCTTGAAAAAGGACGTAATATTCAAATGGGAGAACCAACAACAGCTCGCTTTTGACACACTGAAACACCAATTAACGACTGCTCCACTCTTAATCTATCCTGATTTCACAAAACCCTTCATCCTTACCTGTGACAGTTCAAATTACGCAATTGGAGCTGTGCTGTCACAAGGAACCGTCGGAAAAGATCAGCCTGTCGCTTTTGCTTCGCGCACCTTAAACAAATGTGAATCCAATTACAGCACAACTGAAAAAGAATTATTAGCGGTACTGTTTGGTTGTAAAACATTCAGGCCATACCTTTATGGCCGCAAATTTCTCATAATTACCGATCATAGACCTTTAAAATGGTTGTTTAACCACAAAGATCCCAGCAGTAAACTCCAACGCTGGAGATTAAAATTAGAAGAATTTGACTATGAAATAGTCTACCGTAAAGGCAAATTAAATTCCGCTGCTGATGCGCTCTCTAGATACCCGGTCAACCCTATATTGCCTGAAAATAAATCAAACCTTAATGCCAACCATGGAAGTAATGAAACTCCACTACAAGCATCACAATCTTCGGGCACTCTTAATGACCTTAGCGAATTAATTAACGATGATTTACAAAACCTCTTCGTGTCTCCGCCGTCGAGCCTCGATGCTCAACTCATAAATCCTGAAATAGAAAACGAAGTATTAGATTACCTGAATTCTGAGCCTACCGACCACGTAGAACCGCAACCCTCAACCAGCCGAGCTAATCCTGAAACCTTACCTGCCTCTGTTCCAGTTCGGGACCTTGTTGCTTTACCTGAAAACTCACCCATCTCTACCCAACCTTCGCCGGTAGGGGAACCTTCTCTAGGAAATCCACCACCGCCTAAAAACATCAATATACACGATGAGACCTATACCAAATTCTTAAAATCACCCACAGTATTACATGACACAGTGATAGTTGAACACAACGGAAATCTCCTTAAGACACTACATAATTTAATTATCATTCCTACTTCAATAGATATGGACGAGTCTATACCATATGTCCAGGAAATTATAAACAATTGCCCAGAGCACGACCGCGCAGAGTTCATGAGACAAGAAAGGTCCCTATATTGTTTCTTACCACTCACTATCGGAAATAAAACTTACCTATTCTTATTCACTAAAGTGCATCACTTCGATGAGAGTTCCTACCCGGATATATTTAAATCGCTTAAATACGCGCGTGATCAAATAATTATGAATTATTCCACAGTAAACGAAATCAGCTGCTCCGATTTTGCGAACCCATTTGATAAACATTCCTTTACAAAAATTTATAATATGTTCAGCTACTTATTTGACGGCACTAAAATTAAATTTAACATATATCATAACAATATCATATATCCATCGTTAAGTGAAATACCCAAAATACTGAAAGAAAACCACGACATTCCCATTGCAGGCCATTTAGGTTCCACGAGAATGATAAACCGAATCAAAGATAGGTTCTATTGGAAAAACATGCAAAAAGATATCGAAAACTACGTGAAGAATTGCCCATCATGTCAAGAAAACAAAGCTTTACGTAAAATCAACAGAGCCCCGATGGTAATAACGTCAACTTCAACTTCGCCGTTTGAAAGAATTTCACTTGATATAGTTGGACCTTTACCCGAATCCGGAACAGCAAAATATAAATATATCCTAACCATGCAAGACGACCTCACAAAGTTCTCCCTAGGTTACCCAATACGTAGCACCACAGCAGAGGAGTCATGTGAATGTCTTATCCATTTCATATCCCTTTTCGGAATTCCCCGACATATACTCACTGACCAAGGCACTAATTTTACAGCAGAATTATTTAAGAAAACATGCGAATTTCTAAAAATAAAACAGTTATGGTCTACACCCTATCACCCCCAGACGCAGGGCGCTTTGGAAAGATCGCATTCCACCCTTAAGGAATACTTAAGGCCCTACATGAACGAAAACCAAGACAATTGGCCGAGATACGTCTACACCGCAATGCTTGCCTACAACACCGCCATACACTCAACCACGCATTACTCACCCTACGAATTGCTCTTCGGACATAAACCGTGCATCCCGGATTCGATATACGAAAATAATTCAGATACCACTTACCCCGAGTACGTTAAAATGTTGCAGCAGCGCATGCGGTATACACGGGATAGAGCTACAGAGTTCATACAGAGATCCAAAACGAACTCAAAAAATTATTATGATTCCCACACTCGCCCTGTGACGTACAGGGTTGGTGATTATGTTTTATTGAAAAATCATCTTCGCCTACGCAAAGCTTTATCACCCCCATGGAAAGGACCATACAAAATAGTTAAGGTACATGGAAACCACACAGTATCACTACTCATCAACAGACGCCACGTTAAGCACCATTTTGATGAAATAAAGCACGCCAATGTGTAAACGGATACAGTTACGAGCTTACAATTATTATCGTCTTATGTAATTAAGGAAACTAGCGATAGGCATTTCTTAAATATTAGCATATTGTTTTTATTATTTTACAAATCTCATATATGCGTATAATTCTTATAGTTATTTACGACAAATAGGACTTACACGACTCTTTCTATTACAGCATATCGGCTAACGCAGAATTCGTTGAACAAATCAATACAAGTTCCGGTATATACTTTAATCCGATTGGCGAAATTAAAATACGGGCAAGCTATTTAGATATAGTTACATTTATAGATACCTCTTATATTGAACCGCATATTCAGAACCTAAATTCGGTTATCGGTACCCTTAGATTTGTATGTCATCAAATCCAAATCAAAACACAGAGCAATCTGGAATGTCACAATGTATTAGAGCCGTTATCGGTTAGATATCATGACATTGTTTCGGAATATTCAGCTATATCTCACCTAACAGAAAAGCGATCTAAACGAGCGGCGTGGATAGGTGGCATTGGCTACCTCTCCAAAACTATTTTCGGTACTTTGGACGAGAACGATGGCATAAAGTATAATGAGGCCATACAAAATATACAAGATAACGAAAAAAGACTAGCTACGTTAATGAAAGAAAACATTTTAATTACTTCAACCACCTTGTCAAAATTTAATGACACATTACACATAATAAAAATTAATGAAGCCAGTCTTAATCAAGCTATTGACAATTTCTCAGCACAATTAAAAAATGTCACGGCACTCTCTCATGAGTTATACATTAAATCAAAAATCAACTCGATAGTTAATAGCTTAGAGGCATCCCTATTAGCTTTATCATTTCGATTAGAAGACCTCACCAACGCAATAATGTTCTGTAGTCAAAACACCCTACACCCAGCCGTGTTATCACCCGAACAGCTATACGAAGAAATTGTCGATAACTTCAGATACTTACCTGTTGACCTTAGGCTACCTACACACTTATCTTTAAGCAATATGTATAGTTTAATGAATTTGTCCAATGTAATATGTTATAGTGTTAGTAATAAGATTAATTTTATATTAAGATTACCCCTTGTGTCCCCTAAGGAATACAATCTTTATCATGTTATAGCATTACCTACTCCGCATAACAGTATTAAGCCTGATTCATTTAGTTATATAATACTTTCAAATAAATACATAGCAATGACTAAAGACAAATCTGAATATTGTAACTTGGACTCGCTAAAGGAATGCAACGTAATGAATTTGCGCGAATACGTCTGTGATATCGCGACAGTGTACCCAACTAGTGCAAACCCAAGTTGTGAAAGTGAACTACTGTCAGGCGTAATAAGCGCTTTACCAGTGCTTACACTGCACTGGTAAAGCGCTTATTCACGGACTAACAGACTTTATCCACGGACAAATAGATTTATGGAAATCACTAAAGAATAACGCATGGATTTTTGTGCAGTCCCAAACTAATAGACTTTATATTGAATGCCGTAGTCAGAAATTAGTAGACCTAAATATAATTGGTACTGGTATCTTAAGGATCCCTGAAGGTTGTATAGCCTTCTGTAAGGGTACAAAATTTTTACCTAAGTCTACCCCAATAAAAATAAATGTAACCGTAAGTCACTCAGATTTTAATATAATTAATGATTCATGCTGTAATTTAGATAAGTTTAATAATGTAAGGAGTAGTGAGCCTCCATTAAAACTACAGGATATTGACTTAGATATCTTCACCAGAGAGACTAGATCGAAATTAGATTCTATGTCCAACAAAGCTGAAGAAATCCTGGCTAACCACCCTATCATAAAATATGAGACTCATTACTCTATCATGATTAGTTTAGTGATAGTTATAATTTCTTTATTTTGTATTTTTAAGTGTATTTGCTTTATTAAATCGCACAACCGTTTTATCCATCGCTTTCCTCTACTCCGCCGTCCCGCCTCAGTAGACCCTACCTTAGATCATCCTACAACTCCCGAACCAGTCATTCCATTGAAAACCCGGACAGTCCATCCTCAACCAGACAATATTCCAGCTCCTAGTATCAGAATGAACATATAGAAAGAAAGAAAAGAAAGAAAAATATATTTATTCCGTAAACAAGCACAGATAATAATAATAATATATAGGTACACATAACGAAGTTCTTAATTGCTATCTGTGCGAGTCCGAATTGGTCCCATCTCAGCACTAGCTGCGACATTACTGATGCAGCGCTGGTTTTCTGATGGAACCAGGTAAATAATAACAATTCATGTGCCAGTACAGCTCGCATTTCAATTAAAAAAAAAGTATCTGAACACTAATAATATTACTTACAACTAATTTAAATACTAAATATGTGGATATGGAGACTTATAAAATAAAAATATTAATAACTACAAACACTAATTTGTAATACGTAACATACACAGTATATAAAATAAAAATAAAATTAAAATTTATGTTGTGATTATGTCGACATTCTTGTCACACGTTTTTATTTATTTGGACACACCAAAAACAAATTAATTACGACTAACTCGACTATTGCACAATATACATTAATTATTTAATCTATGTTACTAATCGAGCCGAGTTGTCTGCCATCCTTACATACTCTTGGATTCTGACTGTCAGATGAAAGAAAAAGGGACGCGGAATTTGAATCACTTAATAATATATGTGCACAACAAATTATTTTCGTTCATTATACGCAGTAGGTACTAAATTAATAGCGTAAATATGTTTGGTGTATAGGTACGAGTGGTGATTGTGATTTTTTGACATAAAACTGAAATATGATGATTTATGAGAACAACACTGTTGGAGTAATGGCGATGCTATTATCATGGACTTCGTCGCTGCGTTAACGTCAGGGCATATTTGTTTTGAGCTGACACGAGCCGCTAAATGTGTGTGGTTATTTTGCGATACTCCTTCCCACCAAAATGTGCATAAAGACGGGTAAGTTCAGCCTTGTAAAGTAGTAAAATAGTACTTGTACTGAGCTTGAAAATTTAAGACATTAGTTTTTGTCGGTCTAACAATTCTTTTTTATATTTGGTATTAAAGGTATGCAATGTTTGCAGACACTTCAAAGGGGGTGGTATATTGCACCATATAAATTAATTTCCTAAACATCGTTGAATTAACCCCGATGTTTAGTCTAGCCCCGGGAGGTGTTATATATTCCCGTTGCACCCTTTATTGCTTACCAAGCATTCCTTCCCGCTAACTAAGTACTTTGTACATTACGTCTATTTCATGCACACGTCCATCCATCAGTCTCCATCATCCTCTCCTCAAAGACGGTTGTCTTAAAATTAAATAAAGTCTTTTTTAAAAACCCTATTCTACGGAGGCCTCTAACAGTGCGATGTAAATACGGAAAGTGCATTTACCTATTCGTACGGCGTGAATGGATGATAAAGAATTAGCGGGGATCGGCGCGTGCGCCGACCGGTAGTTCAGTTGCATTTTTGCTGCACTTCGTGCTTCTCGCGTCACTCGATTCTATCGCAATAGCTACCGCTTACCGCGTGTCTATTAGTGTTGAATGTATTTCTTTTCCTACTTACTTTCTTTCTTATTCTCTTCTGAACTTTTCTATGGACTATCGCTTGTGTGTATTGTGTGTGACTATTAAACTTTCTTCTGTGTTACGTTATTGTGGATATTTATTTGAACCAATCCCGAAACAAAGAAGGTACCTATAAGTGATTTCTTCTACACTACATCACACACTCACCACCTGCCGACCATAGGTTTATACACTGAAACCCAAGCGCCCCTTTTTCTTTGTATTTTTCTTACGTGGTGTGGAAATGCTCAAACCGCATGTCCGTCGCTTGGGGAACCGACGGGGTATGTAGGGCTCGATCCACTAAAATCACCACGGTAGCCAGCCTCACAGTGCTTGTAGCGGGGGCTCTGAGTACTCGTGAACAATCACACCAGTACCGGCACGGACGACGACTATAACCTGTAATGTAAGCTTACATAAAATTCAAGGATATTTTGTTATTAAGTGAACTGCCACCGACAAAGCGATTAAATTAAAAGAATGCTGAAAAAAAAAAGATAAACGAAACGAGAGTACCATCAATAAATAATATACATATATGTATAAAAAATCATACGAATATCTGTAAGGAAACGGCAAAGAAATCAGAACGACGAAATCAGTTCATTCATCCATTCCTTCGTGTGCGCAGTAGGCACCTCGGAGTCAGTTCTCCAAACTCCCCAAAGGCATCTGACTTGGCATAACGACTGTTGCCTACTGACAATAGCCGGGTATATGTTAAGATAATATCGTGGGACATTATTTACACACGGTTATCTGATCCCATACTAAGCAGAGCTTGTACTATGGAAACCAGATAACTGATATACTACATAGTACATACACTACTTTTCTTTTGTAAATACATACTTATATAGATGAATTAACGCAATTTTCGCTCGATAACCCCAAATTCTGTACTACACCGTAGGCATTTATTTGTATTCTGTTAGCATCTGTCTGTCTCGGTCGGTTGCTCCGCCCATGACACGCCCCTTCCGTGCTACGAATTTCGACAATAGACTCATCGGTCCCGTCATCACACCCTAGTTTGTGAATGAGGATAGTAGATAGGTTTTATAAGACTAAATAAATACGGCAGGGACATTTTCATGCTAATACACAAAAAGATTTAGATAACGAAATAATATATTGTGGATCCACATTAAAGTGTTTTGTCAGTAATCAAATCACAATAAAAATATTACTCAAGCATTACCACTTACACGGTGACTCTGACATGCCTTATCGACTGTTGTCTAAGAATTACAACCGGGACCGACAGCTGAATGTGCCTTCCTGAAGACGCTCAGAAATGAAACTACTTTAGGTGCTAATAACTGACTGTATGTACAGGTGCTTTACCGTAATTTACGAATCAGTGGAGTATCTTTTTTTTGAACTGTCATCCATATTTTCCATGTCAACAACATCTCTGTCTACAGTTATTTCTCTCAAAATACAAGCGATAGCCCTTGATATTTTAGGAATACAATTGAAAATACTGACTATGACTTTTGGCACGAAATACTTTTTTTTTAATATCACGGACATATCAAACAGGGCCATCTATCCCAAACCCAGTAAAGCTTTTACTAAAGCGTGTAAAGTGGCTATTAGTGCCTCGTAAAAGGCTTCATCATCATCAACATCATATCAGCCGAAAGATGCCCACTGCTGGACAAAGGAGGCCCCAAAGAGCTCCACGATTGCCGGTCTTGTAAATTTAAACTATCCCAAACTAAAAACTAATTCCTTAAAATGATCATTATCGACATATCGTATAGCTTTTCGCTAAAATTCTGTACTTTAACAACAATATGCCGCAGCCATTTTGAAGCTGCTGAAGTAATGGAGTATTTATTCCAGGCCACCTGGAAATTCAGAGAAAGGACAGTCTTCAGTGATGAGTACTAGTCTTTTGCCATCGCTTTCACAGGTTGGTGATTCCCTGAGACCGACCGACACGACAGTTTTTAGCGGTTTTCCCAACATTTTTCTAGGGACCCCTAATTAGATTCTTATATTAACGGAAAGGCCTCTTTAAGGCGCTTCTAGTGATACCCAGTTCACCTATAGTAGTTCAGATCTCGTAACGAAATTCTTCAAATAACGTTACGTTCATAGACTTTGTAGGTAGATCTGGTGGATATACATTTTAACTCGTTTTACAGTTTTAAGAAAGTTACACTAAATGCGCTATAACACCTAACTTTGTATGTTTACCGGTTTTGAATTGTTATCTGCATTTATTTCTTTTGTTTTGTATCTGTTTTGTTTAATTTATTTTAAAGTCATTTTAATTTTAATAGCTGAATAATGTGATTATGTCTGTTTTCTTTGTTTTCTTAGTTTTTCTTTTTGTATCTTTTTATAATGATGTATGTTTTATTTATACATGCGGTGCTTACCTGTCAGTTACGTGTCCTGCCTACACCGAATATGCTGAGTAGCGGCGTGATGCAGTTTACTTCACACACTTATATTTCATCATACGCAAGTGTCGTAATTGCTGAGCTTCTGCCTCGTGTCGCCGCCCCGTGTCGCCGCCTCGTGTAACCTAGCACCTACTTCATTATTGCTGACAGAAGATGTGCGCTTTACCTTTTTCCCACATTCGTTATAATGTAATTATTAATATGTATTTCACTTCGGTACCACCATCGTCCGAGTCTAGACGCTAAGTTCAAATTGTAATATTCAATTTTTATATTAATTAAAGTATAAGTATATTCATCTGGGTTTTTTTTAAACCCTCTGGCTGGCGTATTCGTATGTGGCACAGTCGGTCGTTCTTCGGGGCAGTTTCGCGGCGCGTAGACCTTCAGAAATCGTTGTTCTGCTGACTCCGTATAGTCGCTGCCTGCATTCTCCAGTGCTTCACCGAAGAGTCGAATCTTAAGAAGACTACACCGGCCGAGGGCGTATTAAATAATCAATACAAGAAGAAGACCAGATATGCAGATTTTTATGTAAGTACTTTGAAAGTTTTTCTAAGTGTTGCTTCCTTGTCCCTCCTTCAAAATTTTCCATCCACGGAGAACCGGAGAGACACCTGTCTCAGATCGACAGGGCCGTAGAAATAGGTATTTAGACGAGTCTAGAAAATTGGACTCTAGTGAGTTAGAATTAGATACTTTATTTTATATTGACTTAGAAATTATGTCTTTTAGCATGGACGAAATATATAAGGCCGTGAGGGCAGTGCCGGAATTTGATGGCAACCCAAACGTTTTGACTAGGTTTATCGCAGTATGTAATACGTTAGTTGAGGCCTACGTAAAAGAAGACCCGAATTTTAGATTAACCAATATTTGTTTAATAAATTGCATTTTAAATAAAATTGTTGGCCCTGCAGCTGCGACAATTAATTCAAATGGTATTCCGTCCAGTTGGCTAGAAATACGTTCATTATTAATTAGCAATTTTGCCAATCAAAGGGATGAAGCCGCCCTGTACAATGACATTTCTATGTCATCCCAAGGAAATAGCACCCCGCAGGAATTTTATGACAGATGCCAAAACCTTTTCAGTATGGTAATGACGTATGTTACCTTACATGATGAGTTAAATACCACTATCCTCGCAAAACGCGAGTTGTATAAAAAATTAACATTAAAAGCTTTTATAAGAGGTCTTAAAGAACCTTTAGGGTCCCGTATCAAATGCATGAGGCCCGAATCAATGGAAAAGGCTTTGGAATTTGTCAACGATGAACAAAATGTAATGTACCTACAGCAGAGAAGTGAGCCGGTAGCCGATAGGCGCAACGCACATTTAGCGCATTACGCACAACAGCCGAATTTTTCGAGATCTGCAGGTACTGTACATATTTCACCTTCCACTTATTTAGGTCCTAGTTGGAGCATGCCTACACAAATGCAGATGCCATCACAGCCCCCGCAACCCCCGCAATGGAAACCCGCGTTTAAATTTAACCACCCACCAGGGCAACCGCAATCGCGAGCCCCTATGTATAATCGTACTCAACAAATATTTTGCGCACCTCCACCGAATTACAACCCCCGTAGTAACGTCTTCAAGCTACCCCAAAGAGTTGAACAACCACATTCATCTGGGCCCAAGCCGATGAGTGGTGTCAGCCATTTTATTCAAAAAACCCTTCCACCAACCATTAGAGGACATGATTGGCAGAAATCTGGAAATCCGCCACCCACAAATTATTTAAAATCCCAACAACTTAATTTCAACATGACCGCCGACCCTAATAACGACTTATTATACCATCCCGACTACTATGACGAGAACGGTGTCGAGTATCTTTCTTGCGACGATAACAATTATATAGACAATTATAACCAATACAGTCAGGATGACAGACAGTACGATATGACATATGACGACTCGGATTTTCACAAGGCTTTGACGAGAACCGAACCAGAATAGAATTAAATTTACAAACTAAACGGGAACTTCGTTATATACAGATAGCGGACCCCCCACTCAAATTACTGGTAGATACCGGGGCAAACCAGTCTTTTATAAGCCCCGAGGCTGTCGAAAATTTTTTTTCACACATCCCCTTAAATGTTGACCCCTTTGAGGTAACCAGTTCTCGTTCAACTACTGTACATGATTTTTCTATAACGTTGCCTAATTTCTCCGAATTTAACGAACAAAAATTAATTAAGTTATTCGTCTATAGATTCCATAATCATTTCGATGGACTTTTAGGGTTAGATATTTTAAACAACTGCCAAATAGATTTAAAACATAACTTTTTAATCACAGAAAATACAAGCATACCTATGTTACTGTATAAGTGTAGAACTTTAAATTCTCAGGAAATAATTCCTGCCCATTCTAGTAGATTGGTAAAAGTACCGATGTATAACTATGACGGTGACGTATACGTGAACGAGCAGATCATGTGTCATTGCATTGTTCATGAATGCATTACTACTCTTACCGATGAAATAGGTATCTTAGAGTTAGAAAACCCAACGAACCGCGATATAATTATATCATGTGAACATTTTAATTACCCTTTGCAAGCATATTCGTTTAATACTGAATGTGCGAGTACTGAGTTAGACCCCCAACGCGTAAATAGGGTATTATCGAAATTACGAACTGATCATTTAAACGCCGAGGAAAAAGCTAATTTGGAAAAGTTATGTAGTCGTTACGCCGACGTATTTTATTTAGATAACGAGCCCCTTAGTTTCACTAATAAAATAAAACATCGTATTAGGACAACCGACGAAATTCCTATTCACACCAAAAGTTATCGCTACCCTTACGTACATCGAGAGGAGGTAAAAGACCAAATTGCTAAAATGTTAGAACAAGGGATCATAAGACCCTCAGACTCCGCATGGAGCTCACCCATATGGGTAGTTCCTAAGAAAATTGACGCGACCGGAAAACAAAAGTGGAGACTTGTGGTTGACTATCGTAAATTAAATGACAAGACTATTAGTGACAAGTATCCTATCCCCAACATATCTGACGTTCTTGACAAGCTTGGTAGATGCCAATATTTTACTACGTTAGACCTTTCTTCAGGTTTTTATCAAATTCAGACCCATCCAGAGGACATTTCTAAGACAGCATTTACTGTCGAGCACGGACATTTCGAGTTTTTGAGAATGCCCATGGGTTTAAAGAACAGCCCTTCAACGTTCCAGAGGGTGATGGACGAGGTACTCCGTGGCCTTCAAAATGAAATTTGTCTTGTGTACCTTGACGATATCATCGTTTTCAGTACTTCTCTACAGGAAATGATGATAAATCTAGAGAAAGTTTTTAATAGATTGCGTGATTCTAACTTTAAAATACAGATGGATAAGTCAGAATTTTTAAAGCTGGAGACACCATATTTAGGCCATATAATAAGTAGGGAAGGTATTAAACCTAACCCTGAAAAAATTTCAGCCATTCAAAAATACCCCATTCCTAAGACACCTAGGGAAATCAAACAATTTTTGGGACTACTAGGATATTACCGTAAATTCATACCAGACTTCGCTCATATTACTAAACCTATGACTAAATGCCTGAAAAAATCGAAGAAAATTGTAATAGACTCTGAATATATAAACTGCTTTGAAAAATGTAAGTCCCTACTGACTAATGACCCTATACTACAGTACCCAGACTTTTCTAAAGAATTCATACTGACTACGGACGCTTCAAATGTAGCAATTGGAGCTATCCTCTCTCAAGGTCCGGTGGGATCAGATAAACCCATCTGTTATGCATCCAGAACTCTCAATGACAGCGAAGTAAATTATAGTACCATTGAGAAGGAGCTTTTAGCTATAGTATGGGCGACCAAATACTTTAGGCCATATCTTTTTGGTCGTAAGTTTAAAATTATCACTGACCACAAGCCGCTTCAGTGGATAATGAATTTAAAGGAACCTAACTCTAGATTGACCAGATGGCGCCTTAAACTAAGTGAATATGACTATACAATAGTGTACAAAAAAGGGAAATCTAACACAAATGCCGACGCATTGTCCCGAATACAATTAAACAATGAGGAAACCGAATCGCTTATAGTTAACCCAACTGAAAAACCTCCATCTCAATCAGGTTCTACGACAGTTACCGTCCATACTAGTGATGAAAACCCCATCCTAGAAATCCCCATAACAGACGAACCATTAAATAAGTTTCATAGACAAATATGTTTCACGATAGTAGGTGACATTAAACGACGTCCGACCGCTACAAAACCCTTTGACATGCACACGCGTACCTTTATACAAGTTTCCGAATCTAACATAGAACATGACGTAGTAAATGCAATAAAAGAATACGTAAATCCAAAAGTGAAAACTGCTATTAAAATTACACCACCCTTAGGGATGTATTCAATTATTCCGATTATTCAAAATAATTTTAAAAGTTCATCTATGAACTTAGTTCTCACTAAAAACGAATTAGAGGATGTAAAAGAATACTTAAAACAGTAGGAAATAATAAAACATTACCACGAAGGCAAAACCAATCATCGTGGCATAACTGAGTGCTATCTCGCTCTATCCCGTAGATATTTTTGGCCTAAAATGAAAGAGGAAATCACTAAATATATTAATGAATGCACAATATGTGGGCAATCAAAGTATGACCGCAATCCAATTAGACCCCAATTTAATGTAGTTCCACCCGCAACAAAACCCTTAGAAAGAGTGCATTTAGACCTTTTTACTGTACAAAACGAAAAATATTTAACATTTATGGATGTTTTTTCGAAATATGGGCAAGCGTACCATTTGAGAGATGGTACGGCTGTCAGTATTTTACAAGCCCTATTGACTTACTGTACTCATCACGGACTCCCCATGACTATTATTACAGACAATGGTACGGAATTTACGAACCAACTTTTTTCAGAATTCGTAAGACTGCATAAAATAATACATCACAGAACTTTAGCGCATTCACCGAACGATAACGGAATAATTGAACGGTTTCACCTTACATTGTTAGAGCATTTGCGAATTTTACAACTTGAGCGAAAAAATGAACCTATCATTAATCTAATGCCTTATGCATTACTAGCGTACAATAGTTCAATACATAGTTTTTCGAAATGTAGACCCCACGATATAATTCGAGGTCATTTTGACCCTCGTGACCCGTGTGAAGTTTAGATTTATCCGAGCACTTAATGCAACAATATATTTTAAATCATCGCGAGCAAATGAAGACCGTATATAATTTAATAAATGAGTCTTCTTTGGAAAATCGCACTAATTTAATCAAAAACCGTAATAAGACCCGTGAACCAGAAATTGAGTACCAACCCGATCAACAAGTATTTATTACCAACCCATTGGCAAGCCGACAAAAGACCGCATCCCGTTATACGCATGATACCGTGCTAGCTGACTTACCGATACATATATACACGTCTAAAAAGAGAGGCCCCATTGCCAAAAATCGACTTAAACGTATCCCTAAATCATCAAAATTGTTACAGACTACTTCTGGTAACTTGGACCGCCCACTTGACTAAGGCACTAGAATAGCTCATATATAATAAAATATAAATTTATTTCAGTTTGTTAGGTTTAATTAACTTTTAGCTATATAATACGTTAAAATGCTTACAGCATTAATTAGGATAGAATATACATAGTTTAATTTTTTATTCGTGCATCAAGCACATATCATAGTATGTTAAGCTTTGATATTTTAAGAGGAATTGTCATTCATTTGAAAACTATATATAGTCACAATCAGATATTATGGACAGATTTGAGGGAATACCACAAAATCATAATACATAGTTATTTTTATTCAGATAATAGAATAGTTTTGTATTTAGAATTCCGGTCATTTCTCCATTTACTTTCCAATTGCATTGCCCCTCACAAATCCTTCCGAAATCTTATTCCCCATATCCCTATATAGCAACCGACGGAAAAACCTTCATGTACATGGAGGCTGAATGCCCGAAGTTTAATCAACATCATATCTGGGGAAGGAATCAGTAATCGTCCGAGAGAACAACGAGGCTACTTATAAAACGTTTTCAAATAGCGGAGATTTCGCCAAATTTTTATGTCAATCAATCTACAGTCATCCCGCATTTCAAGCTCAGCACTATAAACCTGAAAAATCTACATAATATCGAAGACAAGATCTTACTTCAGCATCCAATACATATAAAACCCGTAGAGCAGAAAGAAACACTATACCATACAACTATCCCTTTCTACGGAGTGTTATTCGGTGCAGCCGTACTCGTATTCGTCATCGCTGTTCGCCGCTACAGACAACGCACTAAATTAGTTGCTGTAGAATCTAAAACAGAAGAGATCACCTATGATACCCAAAGTATATCGAATCCAGAGAGGAATATTCCAGCAACTTTCTCACTCAAAGTTCTCGAATAGTTGCTGTTCTGAGGGGGGAGGAGTTACGTGTCCTGCCTACACCGAATATGCTGAGTAGCGGCGTGATGCAGTTTACTTCACACACTTATATTTCATCATACGCAAGTGTCGTAATTGCTGAGCTTCTGCCTCGTGTCGCCGCCCCGTGTCGCCGCCTCGTGTAACCTAGCACCTACTTCATTATTGCTGACAGAAGATGTGCGCTTTACCTTTTTCCCACATTCGTTATAATGTAATTATTAATATGTATTTCACTTCGGTACCACCATCGTCCGAGTCTAGACGCTAAGTTCAAATTGTAATATTCAATTTTTATATTAATTAAAGTATAAGTATATTCATCTGGGTTTTTTTTAAACCCTCTGGCTGGCGTATTCGTATGTTGTCAGTGATTGTCTATGTTATCGTAAACGCGATGAATGAAATCATATTGGCTTACAAGAATTAATTTGTTTAGTTTCTTTCCGTGTCCCTAGATGGCGTTGTTCAGTCCGCTTAAAAGTCGATATGGTTTCGTTCACATTTTTCATATAAGTATCGACGATAATTAATTTAGTTCGTGTTTCATCCGCTACCGCACCGGGGCGCTACTTGTAGTGCAATAAATTATAAGTGCAGAGCAGTGGTTTGATTTCACCGCGGAGGACCCTGACCCTTGTTCATGGTCCTGAACGAGCCAGATCGACGCAGCGAAAAGAATTTGGTGGTCGCAGCAGAAGACGACGGCGGAGTCTACGGAAGAGGCTAACCCACAAGACGACGAAGGGCCGCGGATCAACGGTGAGGTACCCCCGACGAGGATCAGCCCCCGCCGCCCCGGAAGAGGAGTAGCCCCGCCGCCCCGGAAGAGGAGCAGCCCCTCCCCCCCGGAAGAGGAAGTAGCCCCCGCCACAGAGGAGCAGCCCCGCTACCCCGGAAGAGGAGCAGCCCGCTACCCCGGAAGAGGAGCAGCCCCGCTACCCCGGAAGAGGAGTAGCCCTGGACACTGGAGGTGCCCCCACGCGCAGCAGGACATCGGAGCTGCCCCTCCCGCAGGACAGCGGAGAGGAGCCTTCGCCCCCGCGCAGGACATCGGAAGAGCGCCCCGCGCAGGACATCGGAAGAGCCCCCCGCACAGGACATCGGAGCAGCCCCTCGCGCAGGACATCGGAGGAGCCCCCGCGCAGAACATCGACGGAGCCCCCCGCGCAGACATCGGAGGAGCCCCTCGCGCGGGACATCGGAGGAGCCCCCCGCGCAGGACATCGGAGGAGCCCCCCGCGCAGGACATCGGAGGAGCCCCCCGCGCAGGACATCGGAGGAGCCCCGCGCAAGACATCGGAGGAGCCCCCCGCGCCGGACATCGGAGAGGAGCCATCCCCCCGCGCAAAACATCGGAGGAGCCCCCCGCGCCGGACATCGGAGAGGAGCCATCCCCCCGCGCAAGACATCGGAGGAGCCCCCCCGCGCAGAACATCGGAGGAGCCCCCCCGCGCAGGACATCGGAGGAGCCCCGCGCAAGACATCGGAGGAGCCCCCCCGCGCAGGACATTGGAGGAGCCCTCCGCGCAGCAGGCCACCGGAGGTACCCCCCGCGCAACTTCCCTCCTTCGGGGAAGGGTCAGGTTTGGAAGTTTAGAATATTTTAATTTCGGAACATACGAATTTTGTTAGATCAAAATGGAACCTTTAATTAACCTTCAAGATGAAATTGCCCACAAAATTGCAAAACAGAAAACTAATTTTAAAAAATCGCCTAAGGAGCGATTAACTGTCACATATTTAGAAATCAGACTTGAAAACTTAGAACAACTATGGAGTACTTTTTCTAGTAGTCATACTAAAATTATAACCGGTATGGGAAAAACTGAGTTGCATAATACCGAATATTATAAAAATGAAGTGTTTGATAAGGTAGAAGAAATTTACATTGAGTACAAATGTGAAATGAAAGAAATGTTATTACTAAAGAATGCCAATAACACTTCGTCTTCCACTTCATCTACTGAAGGGCAAATTAAAGGTTGCAGTAAAATTAAATTACCAGAAATAAAAATTCCTATGTTCTCGGGAAAGTACACGGAGTGGCAATCATTCAGAGATTTATATGTAGGCTTAGTACACCAAAATAAGTCTCTGGATGATGCACAAAAATTTTATTATTTAAAGGGTCATTTACATGGAGAGGCGGAGTAATTGTTAAGAAACCTTCCAGTTACGGCTGACAACTATAAGACAGCGTGGTCAAAGTTGGACGGAATGTATAATAATAAGAGGTTTTTAGCAAACTCCATTTTAAAAAGATTGATGGGTCAAAAGATACTAGCTAGTGAATCAGCCTTTGAAATTAAAAAACTCGTTACCAATACTAACGATTGCTTGGAATCTCTCAAAGCATTGGGAGTGGATATATCGTCTTGGGATATTTTGATGATATACATAATAAGTGCAAAATTAGACAAGGAAACCCGAAAGTCTTGGGAATTGAAAGTGTCATCAGAACCCAACGACGATCTACCCACTCTTGAGCAATTTATAAGTTTTTTAATGGGACGGTTTAGGGGATTGGAAAACCTAGATAATAAGTCGGAACGGGCTCCAAAAACGACTCAATCTTTTCATGTCATGAAGGATAAAATCAAAGTACCTAGTGCATGTGCATATTGCTCCGCCGACCACAAAATAAGTTCGTGTCCCAAATTTAATAAGGAATCCGTGGAAAAACGGCGCATTTTGGTTCAGGAACGTAGTTTATGTTTTATTTGTCTGAACAACAACCACTCGGCCAGGTTTTGTAAAAGTGCACAGCGTTGCAAGATATGCAAACGCCGCCACCATACATTAATTCACACTATAGATGTTTCTGGGTCTTCTCAAACTACTGAAGAGACTCCATCAACGTCAGAGATTATAGGCTCTTCGGTGAGTGATGGAAAGTCCAAAGATGTTACCCAAGAGGAAAAGTCCAGTAAGCCACTTGTCTCTTATTTTTCGACAGGTATGAGTCATAAAACCGTATTATTAAGCACGGCTATGATAAAAGCTGAGTCGAGGGACGGGACATATCGGGAAATTAGAGCTTTGCTGGATCAAGGGTCTCAGGCCTCGTTTATAACTGAATCAATGGTTCAATACTTAGGGATCAAAAAGTCGGCGGTTAAAGGAACAGTTATAGGCGTAGGAGGAGAGAAAAGTGTAACATCAAAATACGTTGTCCACATAACATTAAGCTCCAGGCTTGATCCGACTTACCAGGTTAAGGTCAAGGCTCATGTTCTCAAGTCAGTAACATCACTTCTTCCCGCAGCTCAAGTATCAAAAGTTGAGTGGATAGATTTGACGGAGGATGATTTAGCTGATCCGGAATATTATGGTCCCAATAAAATTGATGTACTATTAGGTGCGGATATATACAGTCAGATCATCAAAGTGGGTATAAACAAGAACTTGAGTGGAACCGTGTTGGCACAATGTACTAAATTCGGTTGGATTTTGTCTGGTGTAGTCGGTTTAGATAGTTCCGTGGTTAATTCTCACATTACAGTTATGCACTCCAGTATTGCATGTGATGAATATCTGAAAAAATTTTGGGAGTTGGAAGCTGAACCATCTGAAAATATAAAAATATTAACGGAAGACGAAATGAAATGTGAAGAATTGTTTAAGTCCACAACGAAACGCAATGATAACGGGCGGTATATTGTAAGATTACCAATTCGGGACGGGGACCTGAAACAAAAAGTAGGTGAAACAAAGGCTATAGCAATAAAAAGACTAAATAGTTTAGAAAATAGGCTAGGAAAAAACACTAAGTTAAAGGAAGAATATGGAAAGGTTCTACAAGAATATTTAGATCTTAATCATATGAAACTAGTAACAAATAAGAATAATAATAGTGAATCAGCAATTTACTTACCTCATCATGCCATTGTCAAGGAAGATAGAGTCACCACGAAGGTTCGAGTGGTGTTTGATGCTTCCTGTAAAGGTACCAATGGTACATCCCTAAATGAAAACTTAATGATAGGTCCAACTTTACAAGCGGATCTCCGTCACATAATCATGCGTTGGAGAACACATAAAATATGTCTGGTTGCAGATATAGTGAAAATGTATCGGCAAGTAATAGTAGACAGGAGGGATACTGTTTATCAGCGTATTCTTTGGAGGGATAGTCCGAAACAGGAAATAAAGGAATACGAATTAAATACGTTAACATTTGGCACTGCCTCTGCCCCGTATTTAGCTGTACGGGCATTACAACAAGTAGCATATGATGAGTGTCACGATAACCCTAAATTAACAGATATCATATTAAACGACTTTTATCTGGATGATTTGTTAACAGGGGCGGAGACAGTGGAAGAGGGGTTAAAAATATATACGGAAATAAATACAGTCCTAACGAAGGGAGGATTTCCACTACAAAAGTGGATGAGTAATAGCAAACAGTTGCTAGATGCTATTAACGATGAGCTAAAGGGTAAAGATAATGGATTAAAAATACAGGTCGATAATGTTACGAAGATTCTGGGACTTACCTGGAACTCAATTGGTGACTTTTTCCAATATTCTGTTGCGCTCCCATCGTTGCCGGAACAAGCTACTAAAAGGAAAATTATATCAGATATCTCACGATTGTTTGATCCAATGGGCTGGCTGGCACCAAGTATAATTTTAGCAAAAATATACATTCAAAGGCTTTGGCTAGCAGGAATTGATTGGGATCAAGAAATTCCACAAATTTTATATATATAAGAATGGGCCACTTACCATAATAGTTTATTGTCTCTAGAAGATATAAAGATCCCACGTTGGATATCTACTACTTCTGGAAACTTTAAATCTGATTTACACGGATTTTCTGATGCCTCAAAAATGGCTTACGCGGCTGTTGTTTATTTCAGGGTCGTAGATGATTCCGGTAATGTTAATGTTTCTATAATAGCCTCGAAAACAAAGGTAGCTCCAGTGAAGCAAGTGTCCATACCACGGTTGGAATTGTGTGGAGCAGTACTGTTGGCAAAATTGATGAAGGAAGTGAGCAAGGTTTTAAATATTTCATTAGTAGATTGTTACGCATGGACGGACAGCCAAGTGGTATTAGCGTGGTTGGCATGCCATCCGAGTCGGTGGAAGACCTTTGTTACGAACAGAGTGTCTGAAATTTTGACAATTTTAGACAACAAACATTGGTTCCACGTGTCTTCAAAGGATAATCCAGCAGACTGTGCTTCGCGTGGTATACCTCCAGCTGACCTTTCATGTGCTTCAATATGGTGGGACGGTCCAGAATTTTTAAGGCATCCAGTAGTTGAACTTAAGAGACCGCAACCTAAAACAACTAATATCGAAGAAGTAACATCTCATACAACTACGGTTAGTAATTCATTTTGGAACAAATATTCTTCGTTGTCAAAGTTGATTCGCGTAATCGCTTATTGTAGAAGGTTTTTACATCTAAGAAGTCAAACAACAAGAAAACATCACACTAAGAGCTTAGATAAAGAAGAATTAAATGAGGCAATGGAGCTGTGTATTAAAAAAATGTCAGGAAGACGAATTCTCGGAGGAATTGAAGGAGCTAAAGATGAATAAATTACTAGGAAAGACAAACAATTTAAAATCGTTAAATATTTTTTTAGATTCAAAGGGGATTTTAAGGGTTGGAGGTAGACTGGAAATGTCACAGTTGGAATACAACCGAATACATCCAATACTCATACCTAAACAGTCTTTTTTAACAAGTCTTTTGGTTGCCAAAGCACACCAAAAAACTATGCATGGTGGGCCTCAACTTATGGTTACTTTTTTGCGTTCGAGATATTGGATTATAGGGGTTAAATTATTGGTAAAAAAAATATGTCAGAGGCTGTGTGACATGTATTCGATATTCGGTTAAAACGAGAACTCAACTCACGGGACAGTTACCCACAGCTCGAGTCATGTCAAATAAACCTTTTCTCAGGAGTGGAGTAGATTATGCTGGACCTATTAATATTCGGATGTCAAAGGGTCGCGGTAATAAATCGTATAAAGGGTATATAGCATTATTTATTTGCATGTCTACACGAGCAATACATTTGGAAGCAGTCAGTGAACTAACTACTAAAGGGTTTATGGCCGCGTTCAAAAGATTTGTTGCAAGGCGTGGGCGATGTGAGGAGCTATATAGCGATAATGCGACAAATTTTACGGGAGCAGCTAGGGAATTACTTTTTTTGTTTGATGAGGAGAAGTCCTGCCTTAATGCTGAATTGGCTGATAGTCTCATGAACAATGGTACACAGTGGCACTTTATTCCCCCTCATGCGCCAAACTTTGGAGGATTGTGGGAGGCAGGAATAAAGTCAACCAAATACCACCTTAAACGGGTAGTCGGTAATTCCACACTAACCTTCGAAGACTTAGCTACGGTATTGGCTCAAATAGAGGCTTGCCTCAATTCGCGACCTCTTTCATACATAGAGGATCAAGACAAATTATCAATTTTAACGCCTGGTCATTTCCTGGTCGGGGAATCACTTGTAGTAGCACCCGATTTGAATTTTGAAAGGTCTAATATTCATAGCTTGCAAAGATGGCAGTTTCATCAAAGAATGATGCAAGATTTCTGGCGACGTTGGTCACGTGATTATCTTAATCAATTTTTACAAAGACACAAATGGGCACTGCAAAACCCAGAACCATCTATAGGTGACGTAGTGTTAATTAAGGAGGACGATCTTCCGCCAGGCAAGTGGTTAATGGGTCGAATCGAACTCAAGCATCCTGGTCCTGATGGAATCACTCGAGTAGTGACTATCCGTACACAAAATTCAGTCTTTAAAAGACCAATATCTAAGATATGTATATTGCCTTTATGTAATTAACTAATTAAGTCAGCGGCTAAGCTAACTAAGATATGTGTATTATCTTAATGTATGTAAGTAAGTTAGTTAGTGCCTAAGTTAATAAGTTTATTCTTAACTGTATGAGATATTTAGTATAAGTTAACTTGTTGATATGTATAGATTACTTAAAATTAGAGTGTCTTTGGTGGGCGGTTAATAAAGGACATTGTATGAAAAATGTCCTTGGTGGGCGGAATGTCTATGTTATCGTAAACGCGATGAATGAAATCATATTGGCTTACAAGAATTAATTTGTTTAGTTTCTTTCCGTGTCCCTAGATGGCGTTGTTCAGTCCGCTTAAAAGTCGATATGGTTTCGTTCACATTTTTCATATAAGTATCGACGATAATTAATTTAGTTCGTGTTTCATCCGCTACCGCACCGGGGCGCTACTTGTAGTGCAATAAATTATAAGAGCAGTGGTTTGATTTCACCGCGGAGGACCCTGACCCTTGTTCAGTGATTGTTACACTAGACTTGTTTGTAAACATATGTATCCTGTAATCGGTAATAAGTGTAAACAATTGTTGGTGAGCCAATAAATAAATAAATAATAAATAAATAATACAATGAAAGTACACAGAGTATCAGTTATTACTACCTACTACTACTAGCTATCTATGTCACTGAATAACTCCTTATAAATTCCAACTCAATGAGCTTGTCGTGCATCCCTATGTTTGTATAAGACATTATCATTTATTTATTCAGAGAACAATTTTACAATCGTATTTGAATATTAACGAAACTTAGGTACATCCTAGGCACCAAAAACAAAAAAAGGAAATTATATAATTTCCAGCAGTTTCCAGCGACCCGCTCAAGATTATCGGTGCATCTTGTAGGAGCCTGCCCACGCGGCGTCTTCCGGTTCGTGGTCGCCACTCGGTCCGGTGCTTGCTGCTTACTAGTTTCATCAAGGTTATATTAATTTACTAGCTGTGCCCCGCGAATTCACTCGCGGTAAACTTAATTAATTATAGCCTATGTGTTATTCGCATAGACTATTCTTAGGAATTTAATTTAATTAATTAAAAAAAACAAAAATGAACACGAATAAACTTGATCTTATTACACAGAAATTATTTTACAAATTGACAAGAAATAACACACGGTGGTTGAAGTTATCGAGCGTACGCCTGTCGGCCAAATAGGAGGCGCACTGGTTTCCGATGGCTTATATAGACTGCAACGACACTCGTCCCACTCTTCAGTCTGAAGTTGCTAACACGGCCCCTCCTGACGGAGCAGCGTCTCGATGCTCTTTGTAGATGGTCCTTGCTCTGGCTCTGAAGCTATGTCGACGCTTGAATTTTCATGAGCTAGGAAGCAAAAACATAAATGTTATTTCTTAGATTCCTTTAACATGCACTTTGATAACTTAAAACTTATACAAGCTATGATGTCACTATGAGCTCACATATCATTTTACAATGTTATGTTTCATGCGATAATGTTTATAAGCGATGCCGCACAAGGCCTTATACGCTGTAGATAAGACGACTCTCCGATGCTACACAAAGCCTTACACGGAGTAAATAAGATGCTTTCTCGACGCCACACAAGGCCTTACACGAGATCAATTCAACACAATGCCTGATGCCGAAGCTATCCAGGTCTTACATGTTCAATCAAAGTAATCCGATGCCACACAAGGCCTTACACGGAGTCAGTCAGATGCTTTCTCGACGCCACACAAGGCCTTACACGAGATAAACACAACACAATGCCTGGTACAGAAACTATCCAGGCCTTACATGTTCAATCAAACAAATCCGATGACACAAGGTCTTACACGGTGTTATCCCGATGATTCCTGGTCAAAAACACACAGATCACCTCCAATATCCAGGTGTCACATGAATCACATCATGCGAGTAAGCAAAACAAAAACAAACATAGCTCCATAGCGTGTTACATATGCATAGCACACTATAACCGCTGACTAGCATTTACCCCATTGTTACACTTCGCAACAGCGAGTCACACGAAGGCGCTTAATCAGCATAGCCGGAAAGCAACGTGACCACCGCTGTACCGGACACCCGAAGCCCGCTCCTCGGCTCCGTGGGACCGGCCACTTCCTACTCAACCATCGAACGGTCGTCACCTAATTAACTTAGTTCATATAATTTTATTGTAATTACTTTATAAGTAATAAATTATTTTAAGTTTGATCTTGTATTTTTTTGGGTCCTTGGCTGTCGACTTTAATATCTGGCGCAGTCTAACGGATAGTAAAAATAGAGTCAGTGCATCAAGCAGGACCCGAGCAGCTATCCAGAACCTACGGTCGTCGCAGCCAGCGGAGTATCCGGACATTGATACACCAGAGGTACAAGATCTACGAATGTGAGTACTTTAGATTCATACTAGAGTCGCTCTCCTTTATATTTTAAGTGTTTCCTTTAAATTACCAAGATTTTCCATCCAAGGCAATCTTGGTCCCCTAGATTAGAATATAGGCATAGTAGAAACTATCAATTAGATTTAAATAGAAACCTAGATTTAATAAATTTATTTCCTGAACGTAATAAGAGTTCAACGATGGCAGACTCACTAGTTGACCACATCTATAAAGCCCTACGGCTACTTCCCGAATTTGACGGGAACGTAAACGTTCTCACGCGATTCGTTAAATTATGCGATCAGATGGTCGCAGCGTATATGAAAGACGAACCCGAGTATGGGCTGAGTAACTTGGCTTTATTGAACGGAATATTAAATAAAATTGTTGGACAAGCATCTCGTACTATAAATACGAACGGTATTCCCGATAACTGGGCCGGTATTAAAGCTGCCCTGGTTAATAATTTTGCGGACCAGCGCGATGAGACCTCTCTATATAATGACTTAGCGCTGTTATCACAAGGTGCCATGACACCGCAGGAATATTACGAAACCTGCCAAAATTTGTTTAGCACTATTATGACCTATATCAGTCTCCATGAAACGGTAGCGGAAATAGAAAAATCTAAAAAAGATCTATATAAAAAGTTAACACTCCAAGCCTATCTACGCGGCTTACGCGAACCGTTGGGTTCCCGCATCCGTTGCATGCGCCCTGAGACGATAGAAAAGGCATTAGAGTTCGTTCACGAAGAAATGAACACCTTGTACTTACAGCAACGCAACGAGTATGTCCCTGAAACGAAGCCGTCGCCTCATCACCAGGTTAGTCCTAGATTTAATTCTGGCACCATGCCGCCATCTGTTTTTATGCCGCCCATGCGACCATTTAACTTACCACCAAATAAAACTTTTAATAGGCCTGCTCAGCCTGGCCCTTACCCTGGCCCTCAGCCTGGCCATTCTAAAATGTATGTGCCCTACGCACCGCAACCCTTTGCTAGATATAATGCACCCCATTTTCGTGGACCTTCAAGGACTCAGCAAATGTTTGGTGCGCCACCGCCCAACTACAGACCCCAAAGTAATGTATTTAAAATACAGCAGAGACCCATGACAAATAACGTCCCGCAACCTATGAGTGGCGTGAGTCACTATGGTCCCCAAATTTATACCGAATCGTACACCCAATGACTGGACTAGATCAGGAAACCCGCCGCCCTCGAATTATTTTAAAACGCGTGAGGTAAACTTTAATGACTTTGACTACCAGGACTATGAATACGACCCATACTTTGAATATTACTCCGATGACTATCCCCAGGAACAGTATCAACATGACCATATGTACGAACCTCCTTATTGCACGGATTTTATTAACGAATCAGAAGACATTCCATCTTGTGAACCCGCAGGTAATAGTGGGGAGGATTTTCGGAAAACCCCGAAATCCGTAAAATTAAAATAGAAGTAAATTTACAATCCCAGAGACAGCTACCGTACATCCAAATTTTAGATCCACCTATTAAACTTTTAATTGATACAGGTGCAAATCAATCTTTTATCAGCCCCGAGACTGTGGAAAATTTTTTTTCGCACGTAAATTGTAATTATGAACCTTTTGAAGTAACAAATATCCATGCCACCTCCCGTTGTAACTACTCAATTACATTACCGTGTTTCCGAGAATTTAATGAGTCCGATGATGTAACTTTCTTTGTTTATACTTTCCATGATTACTTTGATGGTTTGATTGGCTCGGATTTATTAGAAAAATTAGAATCTAATATTGACATGAAGAATAAATTATTAATAACACGAAATTCGAAAAATCCCTTATTAATGTACGATTCACGTAATTGTAATTTATTTGAAGATATTATTCCGGCAAATTCATCTAAATTATTACGTGTACCAATAACTTTTCATGACGGTGAAGTATCTATACCTGAACAAATTATGTCCAATTGCATAATAAACGATTGCATTACAACAGTCCAGAATAATCGAGGTATTTTAGAAGTAACTAACCCTACGCGATATGATGTAGTATTTTCGATGGACCGTCCCGTACTTGCAGAATTATTTAATATTAAGTGCACGCGCACCGAACAACGTACCGACCGCGACCGTATTAATGAAGTTCTATCCAGACTACGCACCGATCATTTAAATTTGGAAGAAAAAGCTAATTTAGAGTCACTTTGTTCTCAGTATGCTGACATTTTTTATCTTGACCCTGAGCCATTGTCATTTACCAACCAAATTAAACACAAAATACGTACAACTGACGAATTACCTATCTATACTAAAAGTTATAGGTACCCCTATATTCATAGAAAAGAAGTTCAAGATCAGATAGGCAAAATGTTACAGCAAAATATAATTCGGCCTTCACAGTCTGCCTGGAGCTCCCCCATATGGGTAGTTCCCAAAAAAGTTGACGCCTCTGGTAAAACAAAATGGCGTTTGGTAGTAGATTTCAGGAAGTTGAACGAAAAGACGTTAGACGATCGCTATCCTATACCTAACATAGCAGATGTCCTAGATAAACTGGGCAACTGCCATTATTTCACTACTTTGGACCTTGCTAGTGGATTTTACCAGGTGGAAATGCATCCTGACGACATTTCCAAGACAGCCTTTACAGTAGAACATGGCCACTATGAGTACTTAAGGATGCCGATGGGTTTGAAGAATTCTCCATCCACGTTTCAGCGTGTGATGGATAATGTTCTTAGAGACCTCCAAAATACCATTTGTTTAGTATACTTAGATGACATTATAATATTTTCCGTTTCACTGCAAGAACATATGGTTAACTTAGAAAAAGTATTCAAAAGACTCAGAGAAACCAACTTTAAGATTCAAATGGACAAATCGGAATTTTTGAAATTAGAGACCGCATATTTAGGCCATATTATTAGCCACGAAGGTATAAAACCAAACCCCGATAAAATATTGGCAATACAAAAATTTCCAATACCCAAAACAGCTACCGAAATTAAACGTTTTTTAGGGTTAATAGGTTATTACCGTAAGTTTATTCCAGATTTTGCACGTATTACCAAACCCATGACCCAATGTCTGAAAAAGGGCTCTAAAATTAATATAAATGATACAAATTATAATAACTGCTTTGAAAAATGTAAGACTTTATTAACCAACGACCCCATATTACAATATCCTGATTTTAATAAGGACTTTATTTTAACTACAGACGCATCTAATTTAGCTATTGGTGCTATTCTCTCTCAAGGTTCTATAGGCAGTGACAAACCTGTTGCTTATGCGTCCCGGACCCTTAACACTAGCGAAATAAATTATAGTACTATAGAAAAAGAACTTTTAGCTATCGTGTGGGCAACCAAATATTTTCGCCCATACTTATTTGGCAGAAAATTTAAGATTGTAACCGATCACAAGCCCCTTCAATGGGTGATGAATTTAAAAGATCCGAATTCACGTTTAACCTGCTGGAAGTTAAAATTAAGTGAGTTTAATTTTACTACAGTATATAAGCAGGGTAAATTAAATACTAACGCAGACGCGTTATCGCGCATTGAAATTAACAATGAAGATCTTAGTTCAATAGCAGTCCAACCATCAGAAAATTTACCTTTAGAAGTTGAATCTTCTGGGTCCAGCACCGTAACCGCTCATACGAGTGCGGAAAATCCAATTTTAGAAATACCAATTTCGGATGAACCCCTTAACAAATTTCATCGTCAAATATGTTTAGTTGTAGTAGGAGATATAAAAAAACGCCCAATTGTGACTAAACCTTTTGAATCTCACACTAGAACCGTGATACAACTATCGGAAAATAGTTTGGAAGGTGACGTCATAAATGCTATTAAAGAATACGTAAACCCAAAAGTAAGAACAGGATTGATTATTACTCCACCATTACAAATGTATAATATTATACCAATCATACAAAATAACTTTAAAAGCTCCTCATTTAATTTAGTTTTAACTAAAAAGGAACTAGAGAACGTTAAAGACTATCTTCGACGGCAAGAATTTATCAAAAATTATCATGAGGGAAAAACCAACCATCGTGGTATTACAGAATGTTTTCTTTCTCTTTCATGCAAACACTATTGGCCTAGAATGAAGGAACATATTTCTAAATATATTAACGAATGTAGTATATGTGGTCAAGCGAAATACGACCGTAATCCTATAAAACAAAAGTTCAATATAGTTCCGCCACCTTCAAAACCATTTCAAATAGTTCATCTTGATCTTTTTACAGCTCAAAATTAAAATTTTTTAACAATAGTTGACGCTTTTTCAAAATATTCTCAAGCATATCATCTCCGTGATGGCACAGCCCTAAGCGTTGTTCAAGCTTTTTTGACATTTAGTACACACCATGGCATCCCGATGACAGTTGTTACAGATCAGGGACCAGAATTTACAAACGCATTATTTGCTGAATATGTTAGGTTACATAATATTCAACACCACAAAACTCTTGCACACACCCCTAATGACAACGGCATGATAGAACGATTCCATTCAACAATTCTTGAACATTTACGTATTTTAAAATTAGAAAAACGCAGCGAACCCGTTATAAATTTAATGCCCTATGCAATATTAGGTTATAATAACTCTATTCACAGTTTTACAAAATGTAGACCGATTGACTTAATTACTGGACATTTTGACCCTCGCAGTCCCTTAGACATTAATTTGTCTGAACATTTGCTTCAACAATACATATTGGACCATTAAGAACGAATGACGCGAGTATATGACATAATCAATGAATCTTCTTTACATGACTGGACTATACTGACTGAAAATAGAAACAAAGACCGTGAAAACGAAGTAGAATACGTCCCCGACCAGCAGGTATTTGTCCGGAACCCTACAGCGAGTAGACAAAAATTGGCCCCCAGATATACCCAAGACACCGTCCTAGCTGACCTGCCTATTCATATTTATACGCGCAAGAAACGCGGTCCGGTGGCCAAGTCCCGACTTAAAAGAAGCCCTAAAGATCCCGTATTGTTACAGGATACTACTGTTGGTGCTATTCCGACTGACTCGAGGACAAGAAGTAACGATTGACCCGTTAGACGATGGCCCTGGGTTGCTTCCGTTTAAATTGGGAAACACCCGAATTATTTCCCACTATCATTCTTTTCTTAGTTATATAAGTCTTAGTAATATTGAATCTCAAATTAGGCAAGTTAAAGACCAGCTATCTCAATTTCGTCCTAAGATTAATAACGCCACACAATTTTTGTACGAACCACATTTAGAATATCTCAGTTTAAAATTAAATGAAATATATGATAGTCTTCAATCATTCGAACATATTCGTAATAAAAGAGGACTCATCGACGGACTTGGCTCCATAATTAAAAGCATATCGGGTAACTTGGATTATACTGATGCTATTAAGTACGAGAATGCAATAAAAGTTCTTCGTAGTAACGAGCATAAATTAGAGCCTCAAGTTACTCAGCCTATTAGCTTATCTAAAGAATGGATGTTGCATGATACCAAATTATTAGCCAATATAACTTCAAATCAGAATAAAATAAGTAAACTTTTAAATCAAATTGTTAATAACACCCAAACTGATTTGGTTAATTACGCCCATATTGCCCAATTCCTATTAATATTAAGCGATAATATAGATAAGTTAGAGGTAGAGTTTTATAGGCTAGAAAATACATTAGCATTTATTCGTGCATCGAGCATGACTCATTCGGTAGTTAGTATTAGTGAATTAAAAAATATGCTAAGTAAACTCAGAACTTTATATTCAAGTAAAGAAATTCTTGATATAGAGATTAGGTATTATTACGATATTATTAAGCTAGGATATTATTACTCAAATAATGAGATAATAATAGTTCTCAAGGTGCCGATTGCTTTTCCTATACCCTACGACCTTTACAAACTATCCATTGTACCCAATAAAAATCACCAAATTCTTATCCCTACCTTACCTTATGTTGCGATTTCTAGTATTGACTCTATGTACATGGAGGCTGAATGCCCGAAGCTGAACTCCTTATACCTCTGTGAAGTAACGCCAACTTACCAGCATCGAGACAAATCTGATTGTATCCAACATCTTATTACAAGGCAATTGCTCATCTCGTCCTGTAAACTCAATTCTGTTATTCTAAAAAGAGAAGCTGTAGAACAGCTTGATGAGAAGCACTACACGTTGAGTTTCCCTAATCCGACCAAGGTGAAGATCTACTGTGGACAAGAACAATATAAAACATTGGAAGGAAGTTTTTTGGTTATAGTTCCATACAACTGTTACATAAAGACGCCCGAGTTCACAATAGCTAATACAAATGATCGCGTAAAAGGATACGCATTGGAGATTATCCAACCAGCCAACATAGAAGCATCAGAAAGTATGAGTCTTTCACCCATTATATTAGACTCCGTCGACCTTCAGAATCTGCACAGCATCAACACTAAAATATCTCTACAAGTTCCACCAACAATGGATGAAGTCAGAGACACAACTCTATACCACACTACTATACCCTTATACGTGATTTTAATAGGCGCAGGTGCACTCACTATTGCAATTATCTACCGACGATGCCAAAAGAACCTGGGCCGAGAAATAATTAAAACTGAAACCCCAACCATTTATGCAGAGATCGAAGAAAAAGATAAAATTAATCCAAGCGAGATAAGAATTGGACACAGCAATATTTCGGCAACCATAGCCCACAAGGTTGCAAAATAGTTGCTGATCTACGGGGGGAGGTGTTACATATGCATAGCACACTATAACCGCTGACTAGCATTTACCCCATTGTTACACTTCGCAACAGCGAGTCACACGAAGGCGCTTAATCAGCATAGCCGGAAAGCAACGTGACCACCGCTGTACCGGACACCCGAAGCCCACTCCTCGGCTCCGTCGGACCGGCCACTTCCTACTCAACCATCGAACGGTCGTCACCTAATTAACTTAGTTTATATAATTTTATTGTAATTACTTTATAAGTAATAAATTATTTTAAGTTTGATCTTGTATTTTTTTGGGTCCTTGGCTGTCGACTTTAATATCTAGCGGACATCAAAGCGTATATAAATATAAAAATGTAAACATAGCGATATTTTAGCAGACAAGGGTTAAAGCTTACATTCAAAAAAGGCTGCACAGGTGTCAGGGGTCCACTCGCCATGCCACGGTGTCAAATATTTCGCGGCTGCTAGCGGAATTTTGCCAAAGAGGCAGCAAAGCACTCATAATGCGGTATGGACCCCGGATGCCACTGTCAAGTTCATCAGATGTTTGAGAAGATTTTATGACAAAAACCAAATCGTTCATAGCGAAATCCATTTTGTATTTAACGTTCGGCCGAACCTGACCCTCACCGATCATCCAATCAAGATACTTAGTAGTAATGAACTTGCACTTTCTTAGATTAATCATTTGTTGCTATTTTCAAATTTCCTAATTTTTAAGAATTAATTATCTAATAATTGTTTGGCCAATTTATTTTTTCTTTCCTATTTACTACATCAATACCGAGCACTGGCAAGATATAATATTCACTGGGTGCGAATAAACTATCACTCGAGAAGTAAAGTTACAACATTTTTGAGACGAATTGTATACTAATAAATCATTTTACTTGAACTCTACCAAAATCAAATATTAATAATAATAATAAATTCATTTATTTCTCTCAAAAATTAATATCTGTAAGTATTGCTTGAAGCAATATAATCATTTATGATATGAAGATAAAATCACTCGGTAATAATGAAATAATGAAATTTTTTCAGCACTTGGGTATTTACATACACTTGTACTTGTCAAGCTTACAATGTATTACATAAACACAGTTTAAAAACGGTAATTAAAGCAACAAAATATTTTGAATTAGTCCGTCCGTGCGGTCTGTTACGTCACATATATTTTAATATCCTTAAATAAATATTAAATAGCAAGTTACTAAGCTATTATTGTAACATTTAGCAACTGTATATTAAAAATTAAAGAATTGAAAACAACGAGCAGTTGGCTAGCGCAAAAGGCTCTCAACCAGTAGCTTAATTTTCGGGGATAGTGGTGAATTTATTTTTGTGAAAGTCATTGTTAATTTCATTAGTCGGAGACTGACTGAGAGAGGTTAGAAGAGATATATCTACATACTCTACTTGACAATAACTTTATACGAGCTAGCTAAATATGTTTACTATTATAAAATAAATTTTATAAACGTTTTAACCCTTAATTTGGGAATGATTAAAATGCAAAAAAATAATAAATAATATAATAATTAATTTTATAAATGCCTATTAATATATAAATAATAAATGCCGAGTAGCCATTTTTAAAGAAATGGCAATATGCGTGTGTTTAGAAATGTGTTTTATGTTTTTTAAGCAAAATATATTAGTGTCGTGTTATGTAAAAAAATATTAATTACACACAAATTGTTTTTTCTTAAACATATTATTTTTTTAATGTCATAGGCAGTACCTATATACTATGCCAAATTAAGGGTTAACAATCCGTGTACCTAAATATGTATCTAGAAATAATTATGTATACTTAACTATATTACGATAAACATGCACTGACTATTTAAAAGCGCTTTTTTGAAGTCTACGTGAATAAAAACCTTTTTTATTTTATTTATTTATGTATGTGGAGATAAGGTAAAAGGGGACATATAGTAGTGGTTATTTACAAGATTTTTTTCTTTTCGGTCGTCCCATCGGATCATAAGAGTGATGGAATAGAAAGTGCCCCGTTGGTTGCGCACTCATTTGTGCACTATTATATGTCCCGCGCAGATGGCTACTCTCCATTAAGGCTGGGCGCCGGACATTGCTATATTTTTGTAATATAAAATATGTAACGTAATTAACGCACACCCTCAAACACCCCAATTAGAATATTATGTTCTAATCATAACACATACACTGATTTTTTTATTTAACATGTATATGCATTGTTATTTACTAAATTAGTTTCTTGGAATAAAGTTTATTCTTCTTTATTTTGTATTGAATGATGGAATTTGTATGAATACAAATAAACTGCGATTTAAAAGCCTTGTTACTTTGACTTACGGCCTATCACAATTTGTTTTCACTGTACAGGGTTACAGGGACAATAATTTCCGTTGTTTTAATTATTTTGGAATAAAATATTAATTTTATTAAAAATGATATAAATCGATTCAGTAAACGATAAAATAAAATAAAATAAAATAAATAAATAAAATAATAAGGTTTTTATTCACGTAGACTTTAAAAAAGCGCTTGTAAATAGTCAGAATATATTTGTAGTAATATTGTTGTATACATTATTATTTCTAGTAACATAGATATTTAGGTGCACATTGTATGAAAACATTTATAAAATTTATTTTACTATAGCATTGATATTTAGCTAGCTCGTATTAAGTTATTGTCAAGAGATTATGTTTAATTATCTAGTTTATATATTATTATTTGGTATTCGCAATGAAAATAAGAAACTAATGATAGGAAACTCTAATGTAAAGTTTTCTGTTACGAGAAATACCTCAAACACTGAAAAATCTTACGCTGTCACGATTAATAACAAACATTATGAATTTACTCCGGGCTTAAAAGAACTTTTGGTTCGTAGTAAACCCAACTTGGCATTAGTCACTGAAGAGGATAAGATTAACTACAAAGAAATACTTCTTAACACAAACGGGATTTTCAACCTAGTGGGCAAATAAAAGGTGATAAAGGAGCAAAATATCGTCAAATAATAAAACCACTATTTTCTGAAATTCCTGTTCCAAATAAATGTTCTGAATCATTAGTAAAAACGAAAACTGGTGGATATATATCGAAATTTAAGAAATATAAACCAAATACAGATTATATTTATTGGGATGATCCGAATGAATTGATTGAAAGATTAAAATTGTTAATTGCATCTCAAAGCGCTGGCAACACTAACCATGATAACGAAATTATATCAATAATCGAAGAATTGAAAGAAGCAGGTATTATAAAATAAAAATATTTATGCTCTAAGATATAGTTATTAAAAGGACAACAAACATGAATGACCACGCATCAACATCTCGAGCGTGCAGTGAAAGTGATGTTACAAAAAATATCATAAAAGACAACTACCTTATTATAACGTTATTAAAAATCAGGTTGATAAAATTTATACTATTTTATTAGATAAAATAAAATATATTATTCAAACAATCACAAGATTAATCGATCGCATAAAAAGAGTTGAAAAGAATATTGATTTGAAACAAGTAGCAAAACAGTTCCAAAAGCATTATGAGCAAACTGGACGTCGTAAATGAAATTCATAAAAAATGTAAGAATAAACTATCCTCGTAGAAATGTAATTCTAAAAGATATCGATGATCTATGGCAAGCAGATCTGATCGATATGCAAGCTATGTCAAAAGTAAACTGCGGCTTTAAATACATATTAGTGGTTATAGATTGCTTTTCAAAATATGCTTGGGCAATCCCACTCGAAAAGCAAAGTAAAGAACTCGTGTCTAAAGCATTTGAGACTCTTCTGAAAAAACGTATACCGAATAATTTGCAAACCGATTTCGGGAAAGAATTCTTTTTTTTTTTTTTTTGGTTTTTTATTTTCAATAAACTTATATTAGATTTATACAATATTGCATGCCGTACCACGAAAACCTCACCGGGTTTATCTGGGTACCGGCGAGCCGTTCACGTATGCCGTATTACAAGGTTAGTACGAGTACATAGGAAGGTATAATTGATACATAATAGGTAGATACAAAAATTCAATTATTACTTACAATATAAAATATACAACACAATAATAATTAAATAACACCGTTTTCTAAGAAGAACTTTTTAGATTTGTGCTTAAAGCTTTTGGAACCATTTTTGTACAATGTTTGTAGATCTTCTGGTAGGTTATTCAGGTAAGAGGGTATCAAGTAGCCTGCAACTCTCGTTCCGTACAAATTTGTTGTTTTGGGTAATGTGTATTTGTTTTGATATGTGACTGATCTCAGAAACCCAGGTCTTTTATATTCGATAAGCAACTCCGGGTGTTTCGCTTCAGAAAGAGTTAGGTATTTTACTTTGTTATATACGTTTATTACTTTGCAATATTTGAATAGATCTTCCTCACTATCTTTATATTTTCTTGTTATATGTTTGGGGGCAATTACCTTTAACAACTTTCGTCGTGGGCCCATTTACATAACTGATCATAATTATGTTGTAGATATTTTTGTGCCTCGTGCAGGTCTCTATGACTCACTATTATACAGGTATCATCTGCAAATTGATACACCGACGCTGAGCTTGTTATGACATTAGTCATATCGTTAACATACAATAGGTATTCTGTCGGACTTATAATCGAACCCTGGGCCGTGCCTTTGGTGGACTGTATCTGCTCACTGAATTGATTTTGTATTTTGACAGTGTTGTATCTGTTGGTGTGATAGTTTTTAAGCAGTTCCAGTAGAGGTCCTTGTATACCGTTCTGTGCCAGCTTGTCATAGAGTATGTCACTCCGGAGCACTTCGAAAGCTTTGCTGAAGTCTATAAACACAGCTAATACATGTTTCCTATCGTTTAGGTACCCGTTAACCTCATCTGTAAAACTACGCAATAGTTGAGTGGTGCTCCTATTTTTTTGAAAACCAAATTGTTTTTTATTTACTACGTCATATTTTTGTAGAAACTTATTGATTTCATTTCCTATGTACCGTTCAATGATCTTATTGACACAAGAAAGTACAGTTATAGGACGGTAATTATTGATGTCATTGCGTTTTCCTTTTTTATATATAGGACGAATGACTCCTATCTTGAGCAGGTCGGGATATATGCCGGTTCGCAGGCAGCTGTTGATTAGATGCGTAATTACTGGTATCAGTTTTTCAGAAATGTACTTAAGGTCTTGAGCTCGGATTCCATCGTAGCCTGGACTTTTTTTGTTATTTAATTGTTTAATAATGTTTCCCACCGTTTGCCTGCATGCCAATTTGATTCTTATTGATCTATCTGGTATAATTTCGTATAAGGATTTGTCTAAGATAGGTACATCGTAAGAGTTGCAGGTGTTATTAACATTTTTATCAAATTCACGTACAAAAGTATTGGCTAGCGATATAGGACTTTTTTTAAAGGTTGACAATAATATACTATCAATGCACTGCATAATCCTACCAGTAAGTCTGTTCACTATTTGCCAGATTTTCTTGCTATCCTTAAAGTTTTGTGTAACTTCTGACATAATTTGTTTATTCCTCATATGTTGGGTGTATTTATTTGTTTTGTTTCTATATTTATTATACAAAAGCCTTTTTTGTGGATTATGTTCGTCTTTCAACCAAATATTATAAAGTTCATCACGCTTTTTACACATATTTCTTAACCTTTCATTGGCCCATGTACATGTTGTCCGCTTACTGGAACTAGCTTTACAGGTAGTATATTTACATTTCTTGTATATAATATTAAATGTACTGTGTAAACAATTCACAATATCATTTGGATTTGTGTACAGCAAGGGTTGACTCCAGTCCGCACTATTTAATTCATTATGCTCTCTTTGATTGTTTATTTTAGTTTCAAATTGCCGTGGTTGTCGTGAGTCACTGGTATTAGTCGCGTTCGTTATCATCGCGAAACCGGTTATACAGTGGTCGGCCGGGGCGCTGTTTACTACAGCTGTGTACACGGTATCTGTACTTACGCTGCGTATAAATATGTGATCTATGCACGTCTTAGAGACAAAGTTACTATGTTTGTCTATACGTGTATATGAATTAATCCCGCTTACAAATCCGAGACTGCATAGTGAGTATAGATACTGGTTTACAGTAGAATTATTAACTTTTATATCTACATTAATATCTCCTAAAATAACGTAGTTCTTGTTTGTGGGATATTTCGAAACCAAGGTAGATAGCTCCTTTATGAACCGGGCTTTTAAAGTTTTCTATAATGATAAATTTCATAACATTTTGAAAACTAATGATATCAATCACTACTCTACATATTCTACTAAAAGATTGAAAGATTCATAAGAACATTAAAAAACAAACTTTATAAAGAGTTCAGTCTAAAAGGAAACTATAAATGGATAGACGGTACGCTTGATAATAAAGTTTATGAATATAATCACAGTTTTCATAGAACTATAAAGCAGTCACCAGCGTCAATAAATCAGACAAATAAAAAAAATGTGTTACGAAATTACGCTAATATTTCAAAAAAAGCTAACATGCTTTTGAAATGCAATCGATTTCAAGTGGGAGATTTTGTGGGAATCAGTAAATACAAAGGCTGTTTTGAAAAAGGTTTCACTCCTAATTGGTCCACAGAAATATTTAAGATTTTTAAAGTGCAAGATACTCTTCCCACCACTTATTTATTAGAAGATGTTCGAAAACAGCCAATTAGTGTGTGAAATCGATTGTAAAGCATGATTTCTTTGCAGGGAATCAATCTAGAAGCTTCTAAGGCGGAGGCATTCAATGAATAGTGGAAATACCTCTGCATGCAGCGCCAGGCGTACTACAGGTAAGCGACCTTTTGACATTGTGCCCCGCCCTAGCAAACATTGAAAAGTTTTTAGTATTTATTTAAACGTTGGAATAGTTGATGTTGAGTAAATTATTATTTATTACAAATAATAAATAAACAGATTAGGGTACAGTAGAAAACTAATTAGATATCACTAAAAACTATAATTTGTAGTAGAAAACTAGGCTTTATACCAAAGAACTCAAAGATCATGTGTCTTACAACCGCAAATAGGGTGTTGGCGGATGCGTTTCCTTGAGTTTTTGATATTACAACTATAAAAGCTATATACACTATGTAAAAATAATAAGTAATTGACCAAAAACTATGTTTTCAGTACAAAATACACAAAAACTATTGTTTAGAGTCGATTTCAGAAATATATATGTGTATTATAATGAAAACGAAGTTACTTTATATGTAGGGGGGCTAATATTAAACGATAGACACAAAAAGAATGATTGGAATCGTATGTTTGTGGATAGAGATATACGTAATGAATGGGCAAAAACTACCCGCCTCGTAACCTCGGTTCGGGTGATGAAAATTCTAAACTTGCGAATAGCTTATGAAATACTGGTGCGATCACCGTGTGTGTGGTGTCGTTGGATGCGTCTTGACGAGAGCTAACAGGTTAGTAAATAAACAGATTAGGGTACACTAGAAAACTAATTAGATATCACTAAAAAACTATAATTTGTAGTAGAAAATTAGGCTTTATACCACACAATTTATTGCAAAAACTCCAGACTACTGAAAATAATCTCTTGAAAAACTTTAGATCTGAAAATAGACTATTGAATTCGTTTGTTTTACTAGAAACTGAGGAACAAGAGGTATTCAAAATTGTAATGGCTTTGAAAAATACGAACTCCATGGGTTGGGACGGTATATCTTCAGCATTTATGAAAAAATGTGTAAGACATCTTACCATGCCTCTAACTTATATTATTAATTTGTCTCTGTCATTGGGTAAATTTCCTAATGTATTAAAAGATGCGGTTGTTATTCCTATTTTCAAATCAGGGGAGAGAGACAGTATTACTAACTATCGACCAATATGTCTTTTGTCTACGATTGCTAAAATTTTTGAAAAAATCATCAATGTTCGACTAGTTAACTACTTGGAAAAATATAATATTATATCTGATAATCAGTATGGTTTCAGAAGAAATAGATCTACTATGGATGCAATTGAACAATTAGTTACGAATGTCGCTAAGAATATAGACTCAAAGAAAAAAACCATAGGCATATTTCTCGATTTAGCAAAAGCCTTCGATACTGTCTCTGTCCCCCTTCTAATCTGTAAGTTGGAGTCGATTGGTATCCGTGGCACTCCATTGGATCTTTTTAAAGATTACCTAAGCAACAGATCACAGTCTGTAAGACTAAACAATTTTGTTAGTTCCAAACAAAAAGTGAATTTCGGTGTTCCCCAAGGCTCAGTTCTTGGGCCTACACTATTTTTAATATATGTAAATAATCTTTGTAATCTTCAACTTCACAATACAAAAATTATTAGCTTTGCTGATGACACAGTCATTCTATTTCAAGATGATACCTGGACGAAAGTTAAACAGGCAGCTGAAAAAGGCATAAAAACTATAATAGAATGGTTGGATTCCAATTTATTGACATTAAACTTATCCAAGACCAAGTATATAACTTTTAGTATTAAAAACAATTCACAACCAAACCCCAACTTTATTTTAAAAGCGCATAATTGTAATGACACTAGTTTAGAACATTGTAACTGTTGTATACTTTCCTCAGTTGATAGTATTAAGTATCTTGGTGTCGATATAGACAAGAACCTTAATTGGAAACAGCACGTTAATAAGTTGTTAACGTTATTTAACGGGCTCGCATACGTAAACTAATACCAATTTTCAAAAAGTTGCGTAATCTTAAAGACAGTAAGATTAACAAAACTGTATATCTTGCTTTATGCCAATCTATAGCTACCTATGGTATATCAGCATGGGGGGGAGCTAAAAAAAGTATTTTAATTAAAGCTGAAAGAGCGCAGAGATGTATATTAAAAGTAATAAATTTTAAACATTTCAGATATCCTACCACTGATCTATATAAAGAATTCAAAGTATTAACAATTAGACAGTTATTTATAAAAATTATAGTTCTTAGGCAACATTCCTGTACAAAGGGTAGTAGTTTATCAGCCAGAAGGAAGTATATGGTTTTTGAAATCCCTACATGTAAAATATCTTTTACTACAAACTTCTCATTCTATTTATCTCCCTTATTGTATAACCGCATTAGTAAGACCAACCCTATTAAAGATATGACTAGATATGTTTGCGGAAGGGCTCTGGTATCGTTTCTGAGTAAATTGGACTATGAAGAGACTGAAAAGCTATTAAAAAGGGCGATATAATATTTATGATATAATTTATGTTTACTTTTTATATATTAATACAAGTTCATTATTTAAATACACATAAATATATAAAGCTATATATACTATGTTCATATACACTATAAACAATATTTTTATCATATATAAAACACTACATCAAAAATTACAAACTTATTAATAAAAGTTAAACCTTAGTTGTTAAGTTCTTTATCAGATTATTCTGTTTTATTAGCGTATACTATGTGTTTACATCCAACTAGCCACTCCTCGGCTGTACGGATACAAAAGGTGCGATATACCATTTGTTACCGTATTACCTGGGGTTGCAACGGATTATGAACTCTGTCGCTAGTACATTAAGATCGTACGTAAATTTTATTCGGTAGTGAGAATCTTACCTTGCCGTAACACAGTTTCGACTAACACGGGAGGTAAAGAAATTTTACGGATTACCGACATTAGTACTGTACTAAGTTGTTAAAACATTAGTTTATAAACTTTAAATAATAACTGTGCTTATGTGATAGTACGTTAGTATTAGTTTAGTTTAGTTTGTTTGTGATATAACAACGAACTCATCTTACATTCCGTTCTATATAATTAGATTAGATAATTAGAATATACCAAAGAAACGGTTCCAGGTGATATTGTTTAATAATTTACGAGCTAATAAGTAAAAGTATATGATAGATAATAGATAATATATTTTGTTAACAAGGATTAACTGCTTCTTATACTCAGTCTAAATTGAGCAACACTTTTTGGATATTACCGCATACTGTAATAATAATTATTCAGGAAGTTAAAACAATGGTCAAAACTAATACAAACGGCATGTCCTTCTGACTATAAGCCTAAATCTGGCATTGCTGTTCTGTTACACTTTGATGAACCAATTTTACTTTATTTTTGTTATTTCTTTACAGTTCTACCACGCGATATTGCACTAAACGTTTGTGGTCGTAAAATTATACGCAAGCCGTTCTGTACTTTATTATTTCGAGTTGAAGTTCAAATTATGTTGACGTATTTTGTTCTATTTTTTTCAAAGACTGGTCAGACGGTGTTGTGCAATTACAGAATTTGTTTATGTCCTGCCATGCATTGGTCCGTTTGGAGTTAGTGTTATCTATTTTATTATAAGTGAAGTAATGCTCGTTTATTATAGTTTACATTCTTACTTTTACACATTATAATGGTTTTAGATTTATTACTAGATACGAGTCTGTTAATATTTTTATTTTTGTAGTTATTTTACGGGTTATAAGGTTTATAAGATGTATTGTATTTAAGACTGTGTGTAGTAAAGTTTCTTAAATTAAAAAATTAAATAAATTTCTGTCAGTAGTTCAATACGTTATTTTAAAAATTCATCACTCACTCATCTATATATATAAAAGCAGAAACTGACTGACTGATCGATCAACGCACAGCTGAAACCACTGGGTCTAGAATCATGGAATTTTGCACAAATATTCCTTAAGTGAAGTAGGTGCGCACTGAGAAAGGATTCTGGAAAATTTTACCCCGAACGGGGTGAAAATGGGTGGTAATGTTTGTATGGAACAACGTGTTTTCTTAGTCTGATCAACTTCAAACTTGGCAGTTATATGCATATGTCACGTTATACGTATATTTTGTAAAAGGAGGGTGTCTGTGTGTGAGTGTGTATTTATTAAAACTTATAATTTAAGATTTTTTTTATATACCCCTACCTATAAATGCTAATTTATGGAGTGGATGTATGGATGTTTGTTACTATTTCACGCAAAAACAGCTGAAGTGATTTGGATACATTTGGGGCACAGATAGTTAATAACCTGGATACTTTTTATTCCGCAAGTACTTCCACGCGCTTCATTAACACGTAAACGAAACATATTGAGAGAAGTAGACAATGTATTAGGAATCACTTTTTTTACCAAAACAAATGATTTTTTCGAAGTGAAGTCTTCTTTAGCGGCACTGTGTTCTTTTTAAGGATAGGTAAAAATTGTTGAACTCTCGTCAGGACATGTGACCTGATCAATAGTATATTCGTAAGATGGGGGAGAGTAGAGCGCCAGCGCAGTATATCGCACTAAACTGGCAACCCTGTAGCCACCAATATTTTTATTTACTTTTTACAACGCCCGCACTAGGCCAGGTATATTAAAACTCATCTATATGAAACTTTTAATCGTTCTAAATCTAGTATTTTTCAGAGAAGTGGTTAATAATAATTTGACGAGATACAATTTAAAATTGATCACACTTCTTTGTTGTCTTACCTAATTGTTTACTGAGTACTAACAACTTATCTTAGTATCATTACTAAAGGATGGTAAAATAATTATTTCCGATGTCATTAAATAATTTAATGAAATCGTATTGACATTTTTGAAATGAAATCTTTAGCGGCGTTGTGCACTTTTTTGCTTAATTATGTTAGACCTGAAACGGAACCCTTATCGATTCGTCATGTCTGTCTGTCTGTCCGTCCGTATGTCACAGCCACTTTTTTCCGAAACTATAAGAGCTGTACTGTTGAAACTTGGTAAGTAGATGTATTCTGTGAACCGCATTAAGATTTTCACACCAAAATGGAAAAATAATTATAATTTTGGGGGTATACATAGAACTGAAACTCAAAAAAAAATTTTTCATCGTACCCATACATGTAGGGAATCTATGGATAAGTCTTCAAAAATAATATTGAAGTTCCTAATATCATTTTTTCTAAACTGAATAGTTTGCGCGAGAGATACTTCCAAAGTGGAAAAACGAGTGTCCCCCCCCCACCCCTGTAACTTCTAAAATAAGAGAATGATAAAACTGAAAAAAATTATGATGTACATTACCATGTAAACTAACAACGAAAATTGGTTTGAACGAGATCTAGTAAGTAGTTTTTTTTTAATGCGTCATAAATCGTAAACCGCAATTGACCTTTCATTTAATCAACTGCTGCGAAACCCTTCATGGGCGAGTCCGACTCGCACTTGGCCAGTTATTTAATTTATTCCCACCATAGGGAGGGAAGCATCTTCCACTCGCTACACGGATCAAATTCAAAACAGTACTTTCGGAGTAAAAGAACGAAAAAATAGTTTTCACTTCCATCGGCAGTCCCCAAAGATGTGTGTTTTTTAAACTGGGACATTATTCACGCACGGCCATCTGATCCAAAACTAAGCAGGACTTGTACTATAATGCTTCTACTATAAACCAGGTGTGTGGTTTTCATTATTATACACATATATTATTATACACATAGATTTTAGAATAAGTACCAACATCTTCAAATATGTATGTATAAAGGGCAATGTATGGGCAGGATTATCGTACTAAAGTTAAATTAGAAATTAGAATACTAAAACATTGTATACTTTATAAGGGAAGACACTAGTCTCCACGACACAGGGAATCCTAGTGTGGAGTCTAATGGACTGCCAAAGTTCAATTACCTGTATTGTTACTGTTAAGTACTCGTAAATATGTCAAACTGAAATGTACTAAATTATTTGGATTCAATTGGATTTGGATTGGATTCAATATTGAGTAATATACAGTCTAAATATATTTCTAAAATCGACTCTAAACCATAGTTTTTGTGTATTTTGTACTGAAAACATAGTTTTTGGTCAATTACTTATTATTTTTACATAGTGTATATAGCTTTTATGATTCTAATATCAAAAACTCAAGGAAACGGATCCGCCAACACCCTATTTGCGGTTGTAAGACACATGATCTTTGAGTTCTTTGGTATAAAGCCTAATTTTCTACTACAAATTATAGTTTTTTAGTGATATCTAATTAGTTTTCTAACGTACCCTAATCTGTTTATTTACTTACCTGTTAGCTCTTGTCCGGACGCATCCAACGACATCGCACACACGGTGATCGCCCTAGTATTTCATAAGATATTCGCAAGTTTAGAATTTTCATCACCCGAACCGAGGTTACGAGGCGGGTAGTTTTTGCCCAAACATTACGTATATCTCTATCCACAAACATACGATTCCAATAATTCTTTTTGTGTCTATCGTTTAATATTAGCCCCCCTATATATAAAGTAATTTCGTTTTCATTATAATACATATATATATTTCTAAAATCGACTCTAAACGATAGCTTTTGTGTATTTTGTACTGAAAACATGGTTTTTGGTCAATTACTTATTATTTTTACATAGTGTAAATATAGCTTTTCGAATTGCAATATCTAAGATTAGTTGTTAGTACTCAGTAAACAATCAGGTGAGACAACAAAGAAGTGTGATCAATTTTAAATTTTATCTCGTCAAATTATTATTAACCACTTCTCTGAAAAATACTAGATTTAGAACGATTAAAAGTTTCATATAGATGAGTTTTAATATACCTGGCCTAGTGCGGGCGGTGTAAAAAGTAAATAAAAATATTGGTGGCTACAGGGTTGCCAGTTTAGTGCGATATACCGCGCTGGCGATCTACTCTCCCCCCATCTTACGAATATACTATCGATCAGGTCACATGTCCTGACGAGAGTTTAACAATTTTTACCTATCCTTAAAAAGAACACAGTGCCGCTAAAGAAGACTTCACTTCGAAAAAATCATTTGTTTTGGTAAAAAAAGTGATTCCTAATACATTGTCTACTTCTCTCAATATGTTTCGTTTACGTGTTAATAGTAGTACGTTATCTATCCCGTCGTTTGTTGTTATCTATAGTTTCATTTTCTGCATAGGAATCGAACCCACTATTACATCAAAATTGATCTTAATCATATATTGATAAATATTTTTATTATACAAAAAGAAAAATAATTAGACATTATCAATGTATTATCATTGTATTTATTATTTATTTATATGTTCAAACCAAATTTTCGGGGAATTTTAGATACGGCTTGAAGATAAATCTAAACTGTCACCTGGCAACACTGATATACTGTATTCGACCAAAGATATTATAATGTAACAAGATTGCGCACTGAAGGAGCAAAAACGGCCCGAGCAAGAAGTCGCTGTTTTGGATGGCATCTCCTTCTAATAGAGTGACCATGCGTCGTGGAATTATGCGAATGTTTTAACGCGCCAAATTTAAAATTTTGTTTTTATGAGAATGAATAAACTTACTTTTGAAGTATAATCATACTACCTGTGCAGTGCTTTTAAAGGATCTATATATAAAACGTAATGTATCCAAATAGTTTTCAAGTATATTATATGTTTTATTTACTTATATTCTTTTTTGATGTTTGTTGTTCTGAAATTTGATGGAATAGCATCTATTTTCAGACGTTTCTTGAACGCACCAGAAACACTTGAAAAATCTTCTTGTTTAAAATGTAATCCACAAACTACCGCGTATTTTGTAAAGAATCATGACCACTTTCCATACATTGATTGACCTGTCACTTGATTTTTTTTACAGGTCGCGTCTATCTACAACTAGTGTTGTATAAAAACAATTACTATTTATAATAACAAAATAACTTATCATCTTTTCATTTAGAGGCCAGGGAAAAATACTATTGTGTAAATAAGTTTTTAAGGTTAAGCAGCTGTCAGATAAGATTAGACAGCTATTATAACCTCAAAAACTATAAGAGGGTAATTAAAATGAATTCGTTACATTCAATGAGAAATAAAACACTTAATGGTCGCAAACACTAGTTACATTCTCGTCGAAAAATATCCTGCTGATGCCGTAAAGTGCACTTTGTACTAGTTAAAGCAATTAAGTAGGTACCTATAGCTTATTTCTTAATCGAGGTATCGGACAAAATCTTTCGTCAAAGCGGACCAAACTCCAGGAGACTGGAGAACTCGAACCGTGAACAGACAAGAGGTCTATTAGTAAATAATACAACTAGCGTATTAGCCCTAATACGCTAGTTGTAGCCTTCGCGCATTACGCGGCCAAATAATTCTTGTGACATGCAAGCTCACCAGGTTTGGCACTAGGCGGCCAGCGACCAAGTGACAACACTTGGTGGTCGCGCGGCAAGGATTCTACATGGTTGCAAATAAACGGATTGGCCGCAGAAACTGGTGGCAAGGCCTGGTCGCTAAAAGCCCGGGAGCCCTTACTGTTCCATAACTAAGCAAAAGCCTCTTCTTATTATACAGAGAAGGAATGAGTATTAATTACCAGTTTTGGTCAAGACGGGTAGAATAGGGAAATTAAATAAAAAACAGGATTTTATTTATTTTTGTTTATTCAAAGTCTTCTCGCACAACCACTGCATCCAAAAATGCCGCTGGGGCCTCAATGTTGCTTTCATGCCTAGCCCAACCCAGGTACCACACCAACGTCATAACGTGCGCACAACACCCTACTGTGCGACGTCCTACTATGCAGTTGCAGCAATATTCTTTAATGCCTTCTCTTCCATTAACACCATTTGTTATAAAAATGTACACATAATACTGGCGTCTTGAGATATGTCTCGATTTTATTATTCCTTTTATAAGAGAATTTTCCCCACTGCCTAACTCAGGTATACGACTAGTGTCTAGACAGACTTCTATTCTATATCCGCCATGGAAACGTATGTGTTCACCAAAATAAGAACGTGCTTGACGAATTTGGTAAGTTCCCAAGGCAAACAGTATTAACTCATTGTATTCTAGACGGGGGAACTCAATATTAACATTATCAGCAGTAATGCTTTGAAAAAAGGATGCCCGGCGATTTAAATTATATTCTCTAATTATACTAGATACATTATTTTCCAGGGGCATCCTTTCATTAATTATATCCAGAATTTGAGGAGCATCAGCTCTATTGCGAAGACGAACACCAAACTTATTTATCAAACTGGCAGCAATTTGGAAATAAGCCATCATATTTGGTACAGTTTTATTAAAATGAAACCTTAATAATCGGAAATCTCTTTTAAAATATCCATTTACAACTTCCACCACCCATCTGCATATAGTTACACATCTACTTCTATTTGCTTGGGCGGTGGTTAACTGGTGTTCGCCTTCCAAAAGTGACTCTGGCATATATGCCTTATAATTACAATGCTCCAATAAGCTGATGCTATCTCTGAATCCCCTGTCTAAAATAAATATGTCATTATTTTGATAGTACTGTCTCAGTGGGGAATGTTCATTGCTGAATAAAGAAGACATTATTTCTGCATCTGATGTGGTAGCTTTGTATGGGCCAAAACAATCTAAAATGTAACCATCACATGCAACTATTAAAAATGGTTTTAAAAGATTTCTGTATTTGTGTAATGAATATGATTATTTTTGAAACATATAATTGCTACTTTTATTTAAAAAAATGTATGTTCCATCACACATCACAATACTTTGCTCATTATTTGGATTATAAATTCCATTGGGTATCATGAGATTGTGTTCTATTAATTGTTCTCTCGTCAAATGATTTATCCCAAGATTACAGGGAACAAAATCTTGCAAAAGCATCTCAGTATATCTGCTGTTTGCATTAACCTCTCTAATGTAGTGCGAGGAACTTCCAATATTGTGGATATTCTTAAGTCAGAATCGCCTGTCCGCAACTTTATTAGCACTGCAGCTAAACCTAGTATACCCCTGTGTTTTTCCAACAGTCGGGGAAGGTTATTCAACAAATTAAGGAAATTGGCTTTTGTTAAGCCCATCCAATTGTCGCTGTCGCTTTGTCGCTGGAAAAGGAACTAGGGAACAAATATTGAACGTACGCCTGCTCATTGAGAAATGCAGAGAGTTCAACAAACCGTTGGTCTTGTGCTTCATTGACTACGCCAAAGCATTTGACTGCGTGCAGTGGAGTACCATGTTTGATGTGCTTGTGGAGATGGGAGTCCCCTTGCACCTCATTTTCCTGGTGCAGAATTTATACCTTGACGGCACTAGCTTTGTGAAATTGGAAGACCATCAGTCGAAGTCCTTTCACACTGAACGAGGCGTGCGCCAGGGCTGTATTCTTTCGCCTAAATTATTCAACCTGTACGGCGAATACATAATGAGAAAAGCGCTGGAGGACTGGGATGGAGGCGTATCAGTAGGTGGCCTACGCATCACTAACCTCAGATATGCTGATGACACGACTATAGTTGCATCGAGTGAAGTAGAGATGGCAACTCTGCTGAAGAAAATAGAAGGTGAGAGTGCCAAACTCGGTCTTAAGATCAACCATTCGAAAACCAAGATAATGGTGGTGGACCGAGCGCAACTTCTACCAAAAACCGATGCACTCAATGGCTACGAAAAAGTCATTCAATTTGTGTACTTGGGGTCTATGATCACAAATGAGGGCCACTGTACAGATGAAATACGCCGAAGGGCCGGGATGGCCAAAAGCGCTATGGCGAATCTGGACAAAATCTGGAAGAACCGCGGTATTCGCCGGAAAACCAAAGTGCGACTCGTTCGTGCCTTGGTATTTTCTATTTTCCTGTACGGCGCAGAAACCTGATGCTGCAAGAGCAACGATAGCAAAAAGATCGATGCTTTCGAAATGTGGTGTTGGAGAAGGTTGCTCAGAATTCCGTGGACCGCTATGAGAACCAACGAGTCCATACTACAGGAGCTTAACATCACGACAAGGCTCTCAGCAATCTGCCACCAAAAGGCCCTTCGCTTCTTCGGACATATCATGCGGTCTCCTAAGCATAGTCTGGAGAAGCACATCATAGTAGGTCAGATGGAGGGAAGACGAGCCAGGGGCAGAGCACCCTCAAGATGGATAGATGCCATCAGGAAAACTGTGGGGCCGGACATCCAGACGGCAGTCCACTGCTGCAACAACCGCAGCGAATGGAGAGCTCGCTGTTGTGGTCGCGATCCTCAGCATTGAGGGACCGAGGAATAAGAAGCCCATCCAAAACCCAAACAAATTATCATCAATTTTTTGAACAGTTTCTAGGCTTGAAAAGTCAAGAAAAGTCTTGTGTTTCTAAACAAAGGAAAAAACATGCTCAACTTGTTCAATTGTGAAATCCCTCTTGCTGTTTGGATTGTCAACAAGAGAATCCCAACTGTTTACATATAAATGGTCTGTGCATACCCTAGCCAGTTTGGGAATATAAAAATTGTAGTTGGACAAAAGGGTAGCCCGCAGTGCATCTGACAGAGTATGCAGATTCACATTCTCACACCCATAAAATACACAGTGAGATGCTGTATTGGGAGCACGTTTATAATTAAGTAATGTTATGTTACTAGATTGTTGAGTTTAAGGTTGTTGCGAATGAGCTGGAACTGGCTCTGCATATGATTCCCTTTCACGCTCTTCATCTGTACTTGCAAGGAATGGAGAAGGTTGTATATAGGGAATATGAACTGGATCAGCAGACTGTTCCACTTCTTGTTCAATTACTTCATCTCGAAGAGTCTCACCACCGTCTAAGCCTCTTTGCTCATCCTGTTGCTGAGTTGATAGAGCATGTCTTTTAAATCGCAACCAACAGGCATGGCAGACAGTATCAGATGGTGATATCTGTCAACAAAACACAATATCTCTATACTAATATAATAAAGCTGGAGAGTTTGTTTCTTTGTTTGTTTGGTTGAATGCACTAATCTCACGATCTAGTGGTCCGATTTGAACAACTCTTTCACTGATAGAATGATATTTTATCACCCTACCACTATTAAGAGCGGAGCAGTAGCTAAAGATGTGGGTGAAACCGCTTGGTACAGCTAGTTTAAAATAAATACAGTGACATACATAATAACTCCATAGATTAAAATGTGATATTTTTAGAGAAATTGCAAACATTTTAACATCATCTTCATTATTCATTTTTAGTTAGAGAGTAGAATATATATATAGAAACAGATTTTGAAAAACTAATTAAATACAAACCTGACGAGGTGCCACAGCAGTTCGAATTAAGTCTATCATCCTTAGTGTGAAACTTGATGGATTTTCTTTAAGAATATGGTCATTTTGACGATTGCGCAATGATCGGCCACAAACAGGGCATACTTGGGCATGGCCACGGCGAGATGAACCAGCAGACGGATCACAATCATTGTTTGCATGAATCTGAGCATTTATAGTCTGCATAGATAGATCAAAGCATGCTTCACAAATGTAATCTTCTTCTGTTATCTGAAAAAAAAAAACAATTATGACATTTGAAAACCTACAATGGAAATAAGTATATTTATATTTACATGTTTGGTTTTTTCTCTTATAGAGCTGTAAGAGAATACTAGCTAAACATGGGGAAAATCTACATGTAACTAAGACATTCAGTCAGTGGGTTGTCATCTATTTGTAGCAATATTAGAGCTATTTTTCATGTAGGTAACTTGTAAAAATATACTTTACCACTTCTTAATACTAATAAGTTTATATAAAACAATCATTGCATAGTGGATTGAACTTTTTATACTTACAATTACTGGAGATATCCAAGTGCTAATTAGTGAGATGACTCTGCTATCAAGCTGAATGGCCCGATAACGCCGAAGCGTATTCACACATATATTGCAGTTTATACAAAGCAAACTCGTAGAGGGCTCCATAACGCTTTCCAACAAGAGCGATAACGTCTTCGATCCGAATCAAAAAGTACTAAATCGGTATCCGTATAACACAAGCACAAGTAAACGTAAATAGTAGGTATCGAAGTCCGTGGAGAATGCAGAAGTTGTAAGGGTATCAGAAAATCACAAATCGCACAGTACAAACGTAGCAAGAGCAAACGAACGACTGCCAAAGAGAATACAATGACTAACGACTGCAAAACGTCAAACCAGTGACAGCCTGACATTTTTTTTTCCATAAGGGCAGGCTAAAGTATTTGAACCATATTGCCAAGTTTTACGAATACTTTATCTTTTTTCAGTTTCATTAGAATGTGGGTGCAGAGCCTGTCATTTATTTAACGATATGTTGACAATTACGATATTTTGAGCATTCATTACCCACATTACGAGATATTTTGAGAATTACGATATTTTGAGCATTCATTACCCACATTACGAGTCATTCGTAATTTGTGAAACACGTTCCGTTTCCAAAAATCTATTGAGAATGAAAACGTAACGTTGCTTTTTTTCCTGGCCTTATTTGGAAATTCTATTAAGCAATACGTAATAAGCAAAAAATTAACTATTTTTTGAGATATTTTCCATCATTAGACGAGTCAGAAAAATTTTAGGTCAATAATGGACATGATTCTTTACCGGGAACAATATTCATCCATTTTTTTTTCAATTCCTCGTTTTTGGGAAATCTAGAAAAACGATCCATTAAATACGTAACGAATGGTTACCCTGTTGCTGAACTTAGCCAAAATATAGAAACATTACAAGATAACACTTACATGAAAAGATATACCACTCCCCAGATGACCCTCACTTTTACACCCTTTCACGCAACAAGTTAAAACCATTTTTAAGCAAATTGGAACTGGATTGCAGCACAATACGATAAATAATTTCAAAACAAACATTCGCCATATTTGTTTACAAATTGAGTGTGGTAAACGTCATTTCTTATAAATACTGCTATTGAATTTACTAAACCCAAATTAAATGTATTTAAAAAGCTATCAAAGAATAAGACATAGTTTAAAAAAACGTTGTGTACGTCTTAAATAAATAAAAATTATTTGATTATAGTTATATGAAAACATGATCCTAGGTGTTTGACCAAAAATTCTACTATTTTATACGTCAAGTAAGTTATTTTTAGGCTGGCCATCTGTTAGACAGGTACAGATTCTAGCACTAGAGCCTCTCAAGTGGTGCGTTTTTTCCTATTGGTACACTACAAAGAGAAATGGACTGTATCTTAAAGACTTTGAGTTGATTTTACTTTGAACTAAATCTTGGAGTGCGCAATCTTGTCATATTGTAATATCTTTGTATTCGACATTCTCATAAGGCCGAAGAAGCTAGGGCCGAAAACAAAAGAAAAGTAGTTGACTTTGCCGTTCACAGCTGATACAACAATGTTCCGTTTCTCATAATAAAAATTGGAATGTGGATTGTTGATAATTAATAAATCTATTTTTATGTCTCACTCGTTATTTTCTAAATAGTTCGATAGTAATAATAATTCACAGAAAAACGATGCGCACCATGTTTTATTTATAATTATGTCTGTTTTTAAATGTTTTCCAAAGAGTAATTAAGAAGTTTATGCATGTAACAAACTTACAATTGGTGTTCAGATCCATAGAAAATTTATTTACCACATAATTCTACCTATTAACTTATCAACACCTTTATACTACCTATTACTGTCAGTAATTATCTTTAAAATCCTAAGAAGTCACCTATGTGTTAATATCTCATCTATTCGTAAAATTTGTCCCCTTACGTAATAACATCTAAAATCATACCGAATATTTGTTCCAAAACTGGCAACATTATTCTGACATGTCAAAATAGATAACCTTATTTTTTTTCAAAACAATCGATCGTAATATTTGATCTTACAAAGATATACTTTATTTATATCTAGTACAAATGTTCCTATAAACAAATTTTGTACAATTGGACTTTGATTAGATTTACGTATTTACCTATTGAATTATACGAAACATCAACTTACTACTCCGCTACTGTATTTAGAATCTAGCAACATGTACATGGAAAGTATTCGAGATCTGTGTTGTCAAAGGTATTTACGGATAACGGCGCCAAATTCTAATTGTGAAGGCAGTATAACGTCTCCGTGGCAAAATATTATCAACATCAAAATAATAATAAAAAAACATAGTTTCTAGATATCAAAAACTCAAGGAAACGCATCCGCCAACACCCTATTTGCGGTTGTAAGACACATGATCTTTGAGTTCTTTGGTATAAAGCCTAATTTTCTACTTTAAATTATAGTTTTTAGTGATATCTAATTAGTTTTCTACTGTACCCTAATCTGTTTATTTATTTACCTGTTAGCTCTCGTCAAGACGCATCCGGTTGGATGGTTACACCACACACACGGTGATTGCACCAAAATTTCATAAGATATTCACAAGTTTAGAATTTTCATCACCCGAACCGAGGTTACGAGGCGGGTAGTTTTTGCCCATACATTACGTATATCTCTATCTACAAACATACGATTCCAATCATTCTTTTTGTGTCTATCGTTTAATATTAGCCCCCCTATATATAAAGTAACTTCGTTTTCATTATAATACACATATATATTTCTAAAATCGACTCTAAACAATAGTTTTTGTGTATTTTGTACTGAAAACATAGTTTTTGGTCAATTACTTATTATTTTTACATTATTCTTATTCTTCTGGTTGCGGCTATTTCCAGTCTCCGGAGGTCCTGGTAACACTGCGTCCAGTGATGAACTATTGTGCTCGCCGCTCCAACTAAACTTCCCTGTCTAACCCTGCAACATAGATAAATTGCAGAATCTTTTTGGCAGGAGTGTCGATAACATCGTCCTGGTGCAAGAAGTGTTGGCCCAGGACGGTGTTACGTTTATGCATCAGTGGCTCACAGTGGCAGAGCAGACTTCGATCGGCGAGGTTAAGCAACTAGGCTCGCGGTCAGTCCATAGATGGGTGACCGCCAAAGTGGTTTAATTTCTGAGCGTCTCCGTGCTTCGGAGGGCACGTTAAGCTGTCGGTCCCGGTTGTAGTCATTAGACAACAGTCGTTAAGCCATGTCGGAGGCCTACTGGGCGGCTTGAACAACTCTGACACTAGGGTTACCACTACCCATACGATAAGCAAGCAAGTGGCAGAGCAGGTGTAGAGGTGTTTCGTCTGCGTTATTGCAGAATCTGCACACTCTACAGTCTCCGATGCCCACCGTGGATAGGTGTTTTCTGAGACGGCAATGTCCCGTAACATCCTAGTTATGATGCATAAGTTCCTCCTATTAAGCGCGAGGACTTCGTTCGCAGTTTTGCGGTCGTAGCCCTTGATAGCTTTTTTGGAGTGAGTTAAACCTGGAAGTTTGTGCCAGCGTTTAACAGCTTCTTGTTTGCAATGGTTCCTTAGGGTGAGTTGGACTGTGCTTTTTGGTATTCCGCATATCGGCTCAGGGCCGTATTGGACCAGTTTAGCTCCAGCCCGTGCAAGTTCGTCGGCACTTTCGTTGCCCTCGATACCCGCATGACCCGGTACCCATCGAAGTATCACCTTGTTCCTAAGGCACAGGGTATTGAGACTGTCAATGCAGTTCATAACCAGCCCTGACGTTATAGTGTCAGAATTCAAAGCTAGGAGGGCCGCTTGACTGTCTGAATGGATGTAGATTGTATGATTGACATAGTCTTTTTGCAAGTTGGCTTCTGCACATACAATGATGGCATAAACCTCTGCCTGAAAAATTGAGGCGTATTTACCCAGATTTTTACTGGCTTTGAATCTGGGTCGTTCCCCAAAAACTCCACAGCCTACGTCATTTCCCATTTTGGAGCCATCGGTGTACCAAATTAGGCTCCCCTTCTTCCAGGATACTTTGTTGTTAGTCCAGTCGTCCCTGGAAGGTATCTCCACACAATAATTCTTGGTGCTATTATATTGTGGGGACAAAAAGTCTAATTTCATGCTTAGTATGGGGTCCTGTTGCACTTGGTCACATAAATCCCTCAGTGCCTTTGAGAGCCACGTCTCGGTCCCCTGTGCGGCTGCTCTCAGCATGCCGGCCTTTGCCTCAGACTGTATGAACAGTGAAAGAGGCGGCAGGTTCAGCAATGCCTCAAGTGACGCTCCAGGAGTGGAGGACATGGCTCCCGTGACTACCATACATGCAGATCTTTGCAGGCTATTGAGCCTGTTTATTACTGTCGTTTGGCTGGTTTTATTCCACCAAACTACGGAGCCGTACGCGATGGTCGGTCTCGCTATAGCAGTGTACAACCATAGGAGAAGTTTGGGGTGGGATCCCCACCTTCTCCCTACCAGGCGACGCCCTATACCTAAGGCAATTTTTGCCTTTTGTATAGTTTTCTTGATATGTGGGTTCCATGTGAGCTTTTGGTCAAAAATTATTCCCAAATATTTAACCTCATTGGAAAACTGTATCTCGCTGCTGTTCATTACTGTAGGGGCTAATTTGTCTAGAGCCCTCTTTCGAGTAAACGGTACGATAACTGTTTTGTTAGCATTTACGGATAGCTGATTCGCTCTACACCATCGATTGACAATGTTAAGAGCGTTCTGCATCAGTGACGACAACAAGCTTTGACAGAAACCCCGTATAACTACAAGGTCATCAGCGTATCCCAAAGTGTCGATTCTTTGTTCTGCTAGCTTGTATAAAAGCTCATCTATTGCTAAGGTCCACAGGAGTGGGGATAGTACACCTCCCTGTGGACAGCCTCTCGTTGTTGCAACCTCCAAGGAAGTTCCATGCAGCGAGACCAGAGCTTTACAATGTTCTTGTTTGTTAGTCCATTGATCAACGTGCCTGTCGGGGTGTTATCAAAGGCACCTTCAATATCCAAGAATGCACAGAGTGCTATCTGTTTGCCCTCCAGTGCTCTTTCGACCCTGTCTGTCAATTGCAGCAGGGCGGTTTCCGTAGACCTGCCTCTACAGTATGCGTGCTGAGTACTGTGGATAGGCTGTGACTTTAGTCCTTCCTCCCTTATGTACCTGTCGAGTATTTTCTCCAGTGTTTTCATTTTTACATAGTGTATATAGCTTTTATAATTGTAATATCAAAAACTCAAGGAAACGCACCCGCCAACACCCTATTTGCGGTTGTAAGACACATGATCTTTGAGTTCTTTGGTATAAAGCCTAATTTTCTACTACAAATTATAGTTTTTTAGTGATATCTAATTAGTTTTCTACTGTACCCTAGTCTGTTTATTTACTTCCCTGTTAGCTCTCGTCGAGACGCATCCACCGACACCGCACACACGGTGATCGCACCAGTATTTCTTAAGATATTCGCAAGTTTAGAATTTTCATCACCCGAACCGAGGTTACGAGGCGGGTAGTTTTTGCCCATACATTCAGTCAGTGTGTCGGCGTCGGTACTCGGCGGGCGACCGACGCGTTGCTAGCCGTGCCGTGGCCTCGGACGCCGAATCATGCGCTGCAAGCGACGACATGTCTGTGCCTCGTGCGAGGGTGATTAATTCTAGTGCTAACACCGCGGCCGACATGGTTATGAGTCAGGTAACCGAGAAGATAGTGAGTGCAATAAGTGCTATTCCGGTAAGGTCAAGCAGTGTTTTATTTCAAACTATTTGAGTGTTTTGGCTACTGAAGAAAGTGTTGACGCGATTCAGTCCTTAGTTCAGAGTTGTTCTAGCCATTCATTTGTGTTTAATTTTAATCTATCTCCTCTATACACTTACGGAGAGACGCGATGGATCGTGTTTAAACACTTGAACCACAAGGAATGTTTGTTTTATTACTGAGTGCATTAACTGTACATATAAAAATATTTGTGTGACCCATAAATAGTTGTTCTGTGTCTGGATGTAGTTGGTGTCCGTCTATTATATGTTAGTAATGTACCCCGCGACACAGGGATTATATTCCCTAATGCGGGCGTTGTCTTTAATAAACGGAACAAATCTACACCAAGTGAAATATTTATTTTTGTGTTGTATGATGTTACGTAAGCACATTTTAATATTTTATTTGTAAAATGCTGCGATATATTTCACGTGGCCGATCAAGAAGTTGCTTGAAGGAATGCTCCCGTATCAGGGCACTATTCGCATATTTTGTCGCGCGGTGGTTTGTTTGTGACGTTTAATATTCGACCAGAAGTCAGCAAGCGTTGATAGCCGTGACCGGCGCCGCTCAGTATCACGTGCGTTGCGTAAAGTTGTAGCCACCGCTGAGGCATACTTCAACTCAATGGACTACACGATGTTGTAGAAAATGTCATACCGTTATTACGCCTTATGATGATAGTGAGTGAGGAGCTGAGAACCCTGTGATACTATTGACAACGACTTTGACTACTCAAACCACGTGCAACCATAGCTAATACCGAACTAACATCTGACCTATTCGTATTATTTTTGCCAATTCATTAAATACCTGGTAGGTATAATAACCGTAAGCGTTCTCAAGTTACTTCTTAGCAGCGCGGTTATCACACTAATTCTGAAGACATCCTCTGATGTTACTTGCACATTTTGTAAAATACTAGGTCATACAGAGGACAAACGTTTCACCAAGGTGAGATCAGAGTCATGTAAGCAATCTCAAAACTGGCTAGTGAGTTAGGGTCAGGTGTAGCCGAGACGGAGAAATGTGGTTTGTTACATATTTTCTCGTTACAAAAAGTCTGACACGTAAGACAATTTCTTGGTCTCACTGACTACTCCCACTATTATCTCTTAGTGGTATTTTTTATAATTACCGATAGTATTGCTCTGAAATATACCGAGCGTGAATGTGATCTAATACCGCGTGTACTGCGTTAGTAAACTGTTTCCAGGATTTTGATCACGAAAGGGGATAATGATTCCACATGCTGATGATGCTGATGTTAAACTAACAAGAGTCCATCAGATTTCAAAGCCTTGTAATTGGACACAAATAACATAGGCAGCGAACGAAGTTATTCAATGGCCTCAGAATAATATACTTTTGTATTCAGGTGTATTGTTGTGTATTGATGAGATTGTGAAAGCTATTAAGAGTATGAAATCGGGTAAATCACCAGGGTATGACAGGATAATTTCCGAGATGCTGAAGGCTGGACATGGCGTCATAGCGAGTCAGCTGTGCAGCCTTTTCAATTTGTGCTATAACACCGGCCAAGTGCCAAGTGATTGGTGCAAGGCTGTCATCGTACCTCTTTACAAAGGAAAAGGCTCACGGCAAGACTGTAAAAACTACAGGGGCATTAGTCTGCTCAGCGTCGTTGGTAAGTTGTATGCGAAAGTATTGGTATGCGGAAGTAAAATGAGCCCATCATGCTTTAATAGAAAATAATAATACCCGAACAACACAAGGTTTATTTATTACTGTAATTTTAGGAATTTACTTTACTATTCTTCAAGCATATGAATATATTAAAGCTCCATTTACTATTGCTGATAGAGTTTATGGATCAACTTTTTTATGTTGTACTTATCAAGTTTACAATGGAGTACATAAACATAGTCGAATACAGTATAAAAATTACAAAAATATAATTAGTCTAAACTAATTATATTTTTAAAAAAGTGAAAATGATCTGAACTCCGCCTATTATTTTTAAGGAGTGTAAACAACTTCTTAATGGAAAAAAACTTCGTTTAAAAAAACCGACTTCAAAAACTAAAAAGTATAAAAAAAATATCTTAATAAAGATTCAATTTAATACATCTCTTATGCAAACGCAATACCTTTAATATTAATGAAATACTATAATTTATATGTACTACTTATTGATAGGTTTGCAGTCGGTGCCAAGCCAAATGTAAATAGCAGGTACCACACTCGCCGCGCGTTACTTTCAGCGGGATAGCTTCGAATGTCTACACAAACAACCCATGCGGCAGACGTCGTTGACGGTCGTCTCGCAATATAGTAAAATTTTGAAGCGTTGTCTCCTAATGAATAATATATCTGTTTGTTTTTCAGGGCCAAATATATACGCATAATATAGACTTATTATAACTATAATAACTCATTCAGTTATAAATATTAAATATATTTTTATGATACAGTTTCATCTGTTTCATATTAATAATTCACATTGTTCTTTATAACCTTTAGTGTAGGAATTTCATCACAAAGTATGAAAGCTGTATGTAATATTAACTTGTATTTTGCTTAGGGCTTGGCACCGACTTCAAACCTATCAATAAGTAGCACATATAAATTATAGTATTTCATTAATATTAAAGGTATTGCGTTTGCATAAGAGATGTATTAAATTGAATCTTTATTAAGATATTTTTTTTATACTTTTTAGTTTTTGAAGTCGGTTTTTTTAAACGATGTTTTTTTTATTTGTTACTTTTTAGTGTCTAGCTAGCACTACGAAAGGTGCCGCGCGCCAGAACTATAGGTCCCAACAAACGAGAACGGAAAAAAGATATATTTTCCGTAAAAAAATGTTGCTCGAAACTCTTTTTCACGTTCTTGTGAGACAGAGAATGGTGGAAAAAAACCTTTTATAAAGTAAGATAAACAACATAAAATTACGTTCACTCGAAGAAAACTTGCACAGTACGAGTCTAGACTCGCTAAGATTCATGAAAGTCTGAACAGCAAGCGCATAGGTTAGGCCGTATTTATAACCATCTAGCTAACGAGTCTGTGTGCTGAGGGCTTATAGACTAGGTCGTATTAATGATCGAATTGCCATCAAGTCTACTGAGCAGAAGGCATGAGTCTAAGAAGAATAGGTCTTATTAATGATCGATTAGCCAACGAGTCTTCTGAGCAGAGGGCTCATAGCCTAGGTCTTATTTATCATTGATTAGCTAATGAGTCTGCTGGGCAGAGGGCTTTTAGACTAGGTATTATTCATTAGCCATCGAGTGTACTGAGAAGAAGGCTGATAGACTAGGTCGTAATTGATGATTAAGACATTGAGAGAGTTTGAATCGGACTCGCCCGTGAAAGGCGGAATGTTTTTTTCCGTAGCAGCAAGTATTTGAGTTGATAGAATGGAAGGTAAATTGCGGTTTACGATTTATGACGCATTAAAAAAACTACTTTCTAGATCTTGTTCAAACCAATTTTCGGTAGAAGTTTGCGTGGTAATGTACATCATATTTTTTTTTTAGTTTTATTATTCTCTTATTTTAGAAGTTACAGGGTTACGCCTTTGGAAGTGTCTCTCGCGCAAACTAAGCAGTCAGTTAAGAAAAAAATATTTTATAAACCTCAAAATCATTTTTGAAGACCTATGCATAAATACCCCACATGTATGGGTTTGATGAAATTTTTTTTTGATTTCAGTTATATTATAAGTATGGGGAACCCCCAAAATTTATAATTTGTTTTTCCGTTTTTGTGTCAAAATTTTAATGCGGTTTACAGAATACATTTGCTTACCAAGTTTCAACAATATAGTTCTTATAGTTTCGGAAAAAAGTGGCTGTGACATACAGACGGACAGACAGACAGGCATGACGTTCCATTTTTTGCCATTTAGTTACGGAACTCTAAAAATGGCAGCTATTCCGCATCAAACTAAAGAAGAATCACGTAAATCGGTTCATAAACCTCAGCGTAATCGGTGTGCGTACATAAAAAATGCGCTTGGGCTAAAACCTGCGCCTACATGCTTTTCCAAAAACGAGCATATACGCGAGTATTAAAAGCTAGTCGTCTGAAACTGTTCTTTATGTTCATGCCAAGAAACAATTGAACAGTATGAGTCTAGCTAGACTGGCTAAGTTTTAAAAACGTCTGTGCCAAAGACAATTACATCGTCCACATAACCAAAAATTTTCATACAAAAATGTCCATAAAATGATAACTAATGGGCCAAACTATATAATTTTTTTATGGGACCAAATAGCAACTATTCCGCATCAAACTAAAAAAGAATCACGTAAATCGAATCATAAATCTCTGAGAAATCGGTGTACATACATAAAAAAAAAATACCGGTGAACTTGAGAACCTCCTGAACTGACAATTACATTACTGAAGATACTCCGTCTGTTACAATTTTAAAATTAAACTAATTACGAACGTTCTGGTTGTTTTTCACTTAAACATAAAAATGTATGAATAAAAAGCTGAAAAAATATTGCAACCAAAAATAAAATGCAATAAAACAACGAAAAACAAAACTGCAACTAACGTGTAGGCAAATACCAAAACAATTTTATATAAAAAATACAAGTACATATACACAAAATAAGTTATGGTGCTGACTGTACCGTAGTTACAAATGTCGATAATACATGTAAGTGAAGTATAAAAAAAGAACAATATAAAAATATCGAGTACAGAAAATTATGTTTCTGACTGTACTTTAGTTATATTGTTGATAATACATCAGTAAGTGAAATATAAAAAAAGAACAATATAAAAATATCGAGTACAGAAAATTATGTTTCTGACTGTACTTTAGTTATATTGTTGATAATACATCAGTAAGTGATGTTTCAAAAAAAAAAAAATATAAAAATAACGTGTGTCGAAAATTATGTTTCTGACTGTACTTCCTTTATTTTTAATGTTGGTAATAAACCAGTTAGTTAAATACTCAAAGTAGTGTAAGAACTAAAACAAAACAAAAAAAAATTATATGTACATCATCAGCCAGGTTTTGCCCACTGCTGGACAAAGTCCTGTTCCAAGCTTAGGTGGTATATTTTGTACTTAAGAAGGTAGCGCAGATGCTCGACTACCTGGTGAATCCCTTAGTCGCCTTTTACGACACCCACGGAATAGTATGGGGGTGGTCCTATTCGTCTACCCTATCGATGCCGGAACCACACAGCTAACTGGTGAATCCCTTAGTCGCCTTTTACGACACCCACGGAATAGTATGGGGGTGGTCCTATTCGTCTTCCCTTTCGATGCCGGAACCACACGGCTATCTGGTGAATTCCTTAGTCGCCTTTTACGACACCCACGGAATAGTATGGGGGTGGTCCTATTCGTCTACCCTATCGATGCTGGAACCACACGGCTATGAAATATATTTAAGTAGAACAAAAAAACAAAATTATGTTGCTGATTGTACCAATGTTAAGAAAGAAACAAACTATAAGAATTTAAAATTTATAAGTGAAAAATACAATAAAAAAAATGATAATTTGAATAATAAGAATTCTTCTTTTTGCTAACAGTAGGTACAACGTAAATAAAGTAACGATAAAGTTGGGTTTTACGTTTTTTACGTACACGTTAGTTACTATGCAACCAAAAAAAAATAAAAACGTTTCACAAAAACTAAAAAACAAAGCACACAAACACCAATGCTACTACACTACCTCCATAAAAACATAAAAAAATGACCATAAAAACCACGTTATGGGCGCCAGTGAAGCGTATGAGGTGTGGTTCGTAACTAAAATTAAACAAATACACTACTCTCACCACTTACAAATTTATTTTACAAAAAAACTAAATGGTCATGGGTTATAAGCCCGTCAATTATTATGCCCTATGGAGGTAGGCGCGCCAAGTACTCTCCTGGCTTCGACGATGACGGTGATGTCGCGGAGTTCCAGGAGGTTGCCAGGCCGGAGGATGACCCACTGGGATAAGGCTGGTCTGAGTATGTGACGGTGTCAGTGACCGCCAACCAGGTACCGGTAGGTCCGATGTGGCGGTACGGTGTATGACCGTACCTTGGATCCGTGTAGGCCGAACTTTGGACCCTGGGGATTGAAGTCCGCTAAATTAAATATTCTTTTGAATCAAGCCTCTCCTGTCTGTGACCGCGTAATGGTGATGAGGAAGCGGGAGTACCAATTACGCATAAGGCGAATGTGTGCAATTGTCACAGGCAGAAGCGGAGTTTACAAATAAAGTTTGTATAAAAAAAAGGATAAAATAATGGTGTGAAGCACCGTACATAAAATAAATTTAGTGTAGGCATAAGGCACAAGATGAAGTTGACATGGTATTTGCCACAAGGTCAATTAAAGGTGGCAGTTACACGTTACAATACCCTACATGAGATGAGAACTAAATAATAATCAACACTTACCCAATATGGGGTTGACACTGAATGTACCATTTACGAAATAAATATATTTGAGAAGCTCTCAATTGTCTTAGCACGATAGACGACACACAGTAAAAGAAAAATAAATGTTTCTTATTGTTACTGTGCATACGTGCCAACACATCGAGTGCACTCTCGAACTGACCCCCCACCGATAATCATAAAAGCTATATACACTATGTAAAAATAATAAGTAATTGACCAAAAACTATGTTTATTAACTAATTACAATGATACAACCAAAGAATTAGCTGTCTCAGTAAATCAGCAGTATTATTATTAATGGTATCACCTGATGGTGGCGCGCGTCCGCCGAGCTGTCGACAGCGAGCACCTCGGCCTGGCTGCGCCGCCGCCCCAGAGGTTCTATGTCAACGAGAGGCTAACATACGTCAACAGGCATCTGTTCTACCTCGTTCGACAGGCTGCCCAGCGCGTTAATTGGCGTTTCACTTGGACCAAGCATGGTAAAATATTGGCAAAGGAATCTGATGGCACCTTTGCGATCCGAACAGAGGCTGACATCCGTCGTGTTTTTGGCGAGCAATCGTTTGACAAAGAAGCATAATGTTGTGAAGAAGAATAATGTAAAAAGTGGTACTATTACTCCTCTTACGAATGTGATTATTCTTAGTGCTGTCTTTATATCATATTTACAGTTAAGGATCTGCATATACACCATATTTCACCTATTGAACATATCATGTTTACCCAATTTGGTTAAGAGTGGCTCATGTAAATATTTACAATTACATTGTATTATTCATTTAAACATTATTCTTTTATCTGCTTATTGTCAATTTTCTAAATTAATAAACATAGGGTTTAACTTATATAAATATTTACAATGTCATTGTATTATTTGTATAGATATTTTCTTGACTACATTGTGTAAATTGTCTAAATATATAGACATAGGTTATAGCTTATTCTACATACAGTTCACATTATTGGTTAACACTCAATACATCTCATATCAATACACACATTACTTATTATACACAAATGGTTAAACAAAAACAATTAGAAGTTGGACTTTTCAACGCGGGGTCACTCGGAACACGGCATGAGGAATTTATAGTGAAGGAAGACATGGAGAATCTGGATGTGGACTTAATGGCAATAAACGAAACCTGGATCAAAGCGGGAGAGGAAGGTAGGGCACCATTCGTTCCTAACTATAGACTACAACACATGCCACGTACAGCTGTCTCGGGAAGGACGCGAGGTGGCGGCGTTGGGTTTTACGTGCGTCAGGGGCTGCGAGTCCGCGCGTTGCCGCACCCGTCTGTACCAACTGTAGAGCAGATGTGGCTCCGGCTGAGCGTGAACACACAATCGGTGGTCGTCGGCACCGCGTATAGGCCGCCCTGGCTCGATGTCAGCGTATTTCTTGACGCCATTACTGATTCTGTTACTTCCTTCCGGAATGTTGATAAAATAGTATTACTGGGCGACTTTAACATTAATTTACTTGATACCTCTGATAACAAAGTGAAGCTACTCAACTGTTTTCTACACAGCACCAATCTCATTAATATAATTACGGAACCAACTCATTTTACTGATCACAGTGCGACCTTGATTGACTTGATTTGTACAGATGCCTCTGTCCGTGGAGTATCAGTAAACCACATACCTGACCTTGGACATCATACTACCACACACACCTGCCACAACTGAACTTAACTTTAAGGTTTATAAACCTGCCCCTTTCTGGGTAAGATATCGGCCATTAAATGACATACTGCAAGACTTATTCCAGTATGACTTAGGGTGTATAGACTGGGACTCCATAGGCAAGCTAGGAGATGTCAATTGCATGGTTGAGACTCTACCAACGACACCGCACACACGGTGATCGCACCAGTATTTCATAAGATATTCGCAAGTTTAGAATTTTCATCACCCGAACCGAGGTTACGAGGCGGGTAGTTTTTGCCCATACATTACGTATATCTCTATCCACAAACATACGATTCCAATCATTCTTTTTGTGTTTATCGTTTAATATTAGCCCCCCTATATATAAAGTAACTTGGTTTTCATTATAATACACATATATATTTCTAAAATCGACTCTAAACAATAGTTTTTGTGTATTTTGTACTGAAAACATAGTTTTTGGTCAATTACTTATTATTTTTACATAGTGTATATAACTTTTATGATTCTTATATCAAAAACTCAAGGAAACGCATCCGCCAACACCCTATTTGCGGTTGTAAGACACATGATCTTTGAGTTCTTTGGTATAAAGCCTAATTTTCTACTACAAATTATAGTTTTTTAGTGATATCTGACTGGGAGACGCTTGAGAGGGTCAGCTCCATTAACCACATCGTATTTATTATTAGGCCACCCTGACTGGATTGTGATAGCATGAAAATTTAAGGAAATATGGTCCAAAAACTTATCATATTTTTTTCTACTTAGTAACTGAAAATTTCTTTTGGAGAAATGCTAAAGTACGCAGTATAATAGAGACCCCCAACTATTGTAATGTGTATATATATACATAATATGGCTCATATATTTTGGAAACGTAGGCATGAATACATACCAACGTTCTTATATGTATATATAACACATTTGTGTGAAGGGGTCAACGAAAAAGCCATTGATAATAAAATTAACTGATAGATTATGTATAGTGGAATTTTTAATTCAACACATTTTTTAGGGCTATTGGATACATAAATATATATTACTAAACTGCAAAAAAGGATGTGGAGCGTCTTGCGGATGCAAAAAAAATGGTCTGTTTTGTAATAGTACCTGTGGAATGTGCAGTGGAGATAACTACCAAATGTATGTCCGGGCTAAACTCAAAAAGTACTGCATGGATTTACTTAAAATTTTGCATGAATATTACTAAGAGGTCGGGTCAACGGTCCTAAAAAAACTTAGTAATCCAGGGATCGTTTCAAAAGGAAAACAAACTAATAAATCCTAAATCTATGGTCCGTTGGCGTGTCTGGAAGATTTCACGCCGCAGGTTGTGGGTTCGATTCCCACCCGTGACATATTCGTGTGCATGAACATGTCTGCTTGTTCTGAATCTGGGTGTATTATAAGTATGTATTTACAAAAGAAAAGTAGTAAATGTAGTAAGTATAGTACAGACGTGGACATGGTTTAACGACTGATCTGGATTGACTACAACCGGGACCGACAGCTTAACGTGCCCTCCGAAGCACGGAGACGCTCAGAAATTAAACCACTTTGGCGGTAACCCATCTATGGACTGACCGCGAGCCTAGTTGTTTAACCTCGCCGATCACTTACAGGCCGGTGAGAGTATCTACCTATGAGTGGCAGTGGGCGGGGCACATAGCTCGAACAACCGACGGCCGCTGTGGCAGAAAGGTCTCTAGTGGCGACCACTAACCGGGAGACGCTGCGTAGGCAGGCCCCCTACTAGGTGGACCGACGATTGTACAACGGTCGCGGGAAGCCGCTGGATGCGGGCAGCACAAGACTGGCCATTGTGGAGTTCCTTGGGGGGTGGCCTTTCTCCAGCAGTGGACGTCTTTCGGCTGATATGATGATGGTGAACATAAATAGCACACGTAAATTAAGGAGTTTAATTTTCCTATACAATAGAACAACTTGCTCTGAAACTCATTTAAAAAAATTGGTTCATACACGAGTAACAATCAGCTGACGCATATTGAATGGGCGGCCAAGTATATATCTCCCCGGAGCCACGTTTTTGGCCCGGAGCCGCATCACGGCCGCCCTCAACTCTTCTTGTGTCACCTCTGGGACGCTGATGACGTTCTCGTCTGTAGGCTCTGCGGCTGTGGGCAAAGCCATTGGCGGTGGCGTATGCTCCGCTCTTGCCGGGAAGAGGGCTGCCACTACTTCCTCCAGCAGCTCGGGTTGGAGACTCTCCGTGATTGGAGGCGCCGCGGCTCGAAGTTTCCCTCGAACCGCACGATAAGGGCGCCCCCACGGATCTCTATTCAGAGTCTCCAACATCTCCTCCCTGGCTCGCGTCTTGGCCTCGCCAATGGCCAGCCACAGAGCCTCCTTCACCGCGCGGTACACCTCATACAGCAAGGCCTCCTCGTCAGGGACCCGACGACGTCTCCTCCGGTATCGGGTGTACTGGCGCCTGACCGCCACGCACGCGACGCGCAACTGCGCGATCTCGGCGGTCCACCAGTACACCTGGCGCCTTCCTGTCTGTGTGTGGACCCGGGGCATAGACGCGTCGCAGATTTGCGTCATCGCCCCGCGGAACCACAGCGCCTCCTCTGCGACGTCGACGGGTCCGTTCGTCGCCGACTCCCGGTGCCAGGCCTGGACAATGGCGGCCTCCTCGAGAAGTTCCCTGTCGATGCACTTACGCACCCAGCGCGGACCGTCCGTTCGCGGGGCCGGTGGACCGCGGCCGCCAGTGGTCTGGGCGGAGACGTCGAAACGGATGTACCGATGATCCGACAACGTCTCCACCTCCACGGCGACACGCCAATCACGGACACGGCTCGCGACAGCAGGGCTAACGAACGAGACGTCCACTATTGAACCACCCCGCTGCCGCACGCACGTGTGGACCGACCCCCGATTTAGGACGGTCAGGCCAGCCGTGACCGCCCACTCCTCCAGCACCTCACCCCTGGCATCCGTCACCGGAGATCCCCACGCCGCAGACTTGGCGTTGAGATCCCCGAGCAACAGCACAGGGCGAGGGTGGAGTCGGCCTACAACGGAACCCAACTCGACAAAGAAATTCTCGAAGTCGGCGAGACTCTTGTTGGGCGAAAAATACGCCCGAACCGTACCAATGCCGTCCACGAGGGCTGCTACCCAGCCGTGACCTCGGGACGGGTGGACCAGAGCCCCACCAATGATGGCCACCAAGCCGTCCAAGTCTCCCAACCAGTTATCCCTGGGGGGGACAAAGTAGGGCTCGGCGACCACCGCCACGCGAATCGACCACTCCGCCATGCTCTGGAGCAAGAGATCCTGAGCTCTGGCACAGTGGTTGATGTTGCCCTGAAGGAAATAGAACAGCGCCATTAGGCAGTGTCCATTCCCTCCGTGCCAAGTCGTGCCTGTGCCAACTATTCGCCGATATTTTAAGGTCTGAAGTAGTAATGATGTGACGACAGATGACAAAAGAGGCTTTGTAAAAGGGCGAGAAAACTTTTTACGTTTTATTAGTAGCCACCACCGGCTGGGTGAACACAGGCATATATTCATCATCATCATGTAAAGAAAGAGTATTTCTTTAATTAAACCTTAGGTGCATGGCATAGATAAAGAAATATATTATTTTCTTTTCTTTATCATGTCATGTCAAATTATACTGTCATGTGTAAAATTGTATTACAATAGAAAATAACGCATTCTAAATAATAAACGTTAAATGTCTAATATAACTATATTTTATACCTATTCATAGGACATCGTTGGCATTTAAAATAAAACAATGCGTTGTTTTCTTTCCAAAAGAAACGACATTTAACGTTTATTATTTAGAATGCGTTATTTTCTATTTTAATACAATTTTACACATGACGGGTTTTCGAAGAGGAATGGGATGCACGGATCAGGTCTTTTCTCTACGAAGCATAGTAGAGAAGTTTTTGGGCAAAAGCCAAAAGGTCTACTGTGCCTTCGTAGACTTAGAAAAGGCCTACGAAAGAGTGTTGAGGAATGAGCTATGGTCGGTAAAGACTATACATTAGTTATATGGTTATAAAGGATTACCTACTATTAACCCAGTCAATAACTCAGGTATTTTTAATTAGAAGTTATAATATTAATTACTATCTAACATTGATAGCTTTCATTCAATAATAGATACAATTCTGGTTCTATCGTCTAGTTACTTTAAACATAAAATTAGTTTTAAAGTATTTGTCTTATAAATACATAAGTAATACAAACTTTGGGACATCATTCCCATGCATCCCAACAAATCCGAGAATGAGAATAGATTTTTTTTTCCATCTAAAATCAACTAAAGTTACCGAGCATTCGTAATAATGTAACACTTTAAATAAAAGTAACAAAGCCTCACCTGTGATCAAAGCTTACCAACACGAGATGACGCTTCCTACATTATCTCTCCTTTAAAACAAATGATACAACCAATATTCAGCAGATCTTCCACTCTAATTACACCAGAAACGATGCTCGCTTCTAAAACTTCTATAGGACTCCTGTAACCACACTCAAAACTTCTGAAACAACTTTTTTTTTTCGTTCGCGTCTGGCGCGAAGCGCCGCCATTCCCTGACAGTTCTCCATTTTGCCAAAATCGTGCGTCCTCAATTACGACACTTCCGGTCAGTCTCATTAATTAAATAAATGTAATCTGCATAATCACATAAAAATAACTAGTTAATCTTCTATCAAAACGACAGTTAGTATTATATTACACATATAAATTTATTAATATATTATCCATTATTGTATATGAATAATAAGTAGCTGTTTTGTGAACAATCCTTTTTCCCAGTAATTCTATAACTGTTCCCATTGGTCGATTTCAAGATTAGAGAAGGGACTAATCTTTATAGTATCTAGTGATGTCCCTCATCATCATCATCATCATCATCATATCAGCCGAAAGACGTCCACTGCTGGACAAAGGCCTCCCCCAAAGATCTCCACAATTGCTGGTCTTGCGCTATTCGCATCCAGCTGTTTCCAGCGACCCGCACAAGATCATCGGTCCATCTTGTAGGGGGCCTGCCCACGCTGCGTCTTCCGGTTCGTGGTCGCCACTCAAGAACCTTTCTGCCCCAACGGCCATCGGTTCTACGAGCTATGTGCCCCGCCCACTGCCACTTCAGTTTTGCAATTCTTCGGGCCATGTCGGTGACTTTGGTTCGCCTGCGGATTTCGACATTTCTGATACGATCCCGCAGGGAAACTCCGAGCATAGCCCTCTCCATTGCTCTTTGGGTGACCTTGAGCCTTCTAATAAGGCCCATAGTGAGCGACCACGTCTCTGTTCCGTATGTCATCACTGGCAACACACACTGGTCGAAGACTTTCGACTTGAGACACTGCGGTATTTTGGACGAGAAGATGTTACGTAGCTTCCCGAACGCTGCCCATCCGAGTTGGATTCTACGATTGACCTCCTTCTCGAAGTTGGACCTACCTAGTTGGATGGTCTGTCCTAGGTAAATATAGTTCTCTACAACTTCGAGTGCAGAGTCACCAACTTTCAATTGAGTGGGTGCAACATGGACGTTTGACATGATTTTCGTCTTATCCATGTTCATTTTCAGACCCACTTGTTGAGAGACTCTGCTGAGGTCATCGAGCATTGTACCGAGGTCTTCCATGGTCTCAGCCATGACTACTATATCATCGGCAAATCGAAGGTGAGTGATGTACTCGCCATTGACATTGATGCCAAAGCCTTTCCAGTCCAGAAGCTTGAAGACGTCTTCCAATGCAGCGGTGAACAGTTTCGGAGATATAACATCTCCCTGTCTCACGCCTCGCTGCAAGTGGATAGGTTTCGAGATCTGGTCCTGGAGTCGCACTGACATAGTGGCGTTTTCATACAAACACTTTATCACCTCGATATACCGGTAGTCAATTTGGCACCTTATGAGAGACCTCAGCACGGCCCATGTTTCGATAGAATCGAAGGCTTTCTCATAGTCCACAAACGCTAAGCACAGTGGCTTGTTATACTCTTCGGTCTTCTGTATAACTTGCCGCAGCGTATGTATGTGGTCTTTGGTGCTAAAGCCTTTTCGGAAACCGGCTTGTTCGGGAGGCTGGAAGTCGTCAAACCTGCGCGCGAGACGATTCGTAACGACCCTTGAAAACAACTTGTAAACATGGCTCAGCAGTGTGATGGGTCTATAATTCTTCAATAGGGTTTTGTCGCCCTTTTTGAAGAAGAGCACCACCACACTTCTGTGCCATGCTTGTGGCGTTTGACCATCTAGTATGACGGAGTTAAATAACTTCTGAAGGGCCCGTAGGATTGGTGTACCACCCGCCTTCAGAAGCTCTGCTGTAACTCCATCATCACCAGGCGCCTTGTTGTTCTTGAGTTGTTTGAGAGCCATCCTAATCTCGTACAGGCTGACGTCCGGGATGTCTTCGGTGTAATGTCGGGTTAGTCGTGCTCTGGGATCTGAGGCATGACTTTTGACAGGTGGCTGTGTTGTCGTATATAACTGTCCGTAGAACTTCTCGATCTCTCTCAGCAACTCAGGCTTAGACGTGACGATTCTACCATCCTCAGTCTTCAGCTTCGTCAGTTGGCTCTGTCCAACAGACAGAGCTCTTGCGAACACTTTAGAGCCTTTGTTTTGCTCGATGGCCTCTTTAATACTAATTGTATTAAATTGCCGCGTGTCGCGAGTCAAAGACTTTGAGATCTGTCTGTTGAGCTGCCGATATCTGATAGCATCATCTGAGGATGTCAGAACCATTTTCCGTCTATCTTCCATAAGTTGCAGGGTAAAGTCAGAGATCTTTTTAGTTCTGTTTGTACGACGGGCCTTGAAGACCTTAGACCCAGCCGTATGGACAGCTTCTACGAGCCTGTCATAGTATGAGTCCACTTCTTCGCAGTCTGCTAGGCATTCGAAACGGTTTTGCAGTTCGAGCTGAAATGGTTCGGGGTTTTGGACGTGGATAGGTAAAGGTCGGAGCGTAGACTTTATCAGTCGGGACCTCTGGAGTTTGACATTAAGGTTCAATGAGCCTCTGACTAGTCTGTGATCGCTCCCGGTTTTAACCGCATTGATCACGGAGACATCATTGAACATCTGTCGTCTCGTCGACAAGATAAAGTCTATCTCATTTTTAGTTTTACTATCGGGGCTCACCCAGGTCCATTTGCGGTGATCCGGCTTCCTGAAGAAGGAATTCATCATAAAGAGTCCCTCCTTCTCCATGAAGTCGGCCAACATTTGGCCCCGGGGGTTCCGGTCTCCAGTTCCAAATTGCCCCACTCTCAGCTCATTACCGAATCGTTTGCCCAACTTCGCGTTAAAGTCCCCCATGACCACAGTGAAATACGAGTTAGAGGTATGCATGGCTCTGGATATGTCCTCATACATAACCTCGACTTCATCGTCGGAGTGTGTCGAAGTGGGTGCGTATACCTGTATAACCTTCAACGAATACCGCTTGGTGATTCTGAGTATAAGGTACGCAACCCTCGTCGACACACTCTCGATTTTCACTAGGTTGTTCACTAGGGACTTGTGGACTATGAACCCGACACCACCTTGGGATATTTGGTCACCCTCCCGGTAATAGAGCAGGTTTCCGGATTTCAGTATTATCGAGTCCTCCCCCTCTCTTCGGACTTCAGATAATCCTACAATATCCCAATGTAACCTGCTCAATTCTTCCTCCAGTTCGGTTATCTTCTCGTCGGCCCGCAGTGTACGTGTGTTATATGTTGCCAGGGCCAGAGGTCGTCGGTGTTGGTAACGCGGAATCTGCCGGGGATTCTTAGCACCCCCTGCCCTGCCGTAACCACGGCTGGGAATAGCAGGGCTGCCGGGGACTGGGGGCCGCGGTTTGGTTGTGTCCATCATTTGAGGGGATTTGCCATAATCGCCACGCTTGGCAGACGGGTTGGCGATCGCAGTAAGGTGGACATGGTACTCAGTAGAACGCTGCTGCCCGTTCTCTGGTGTATATATTTCCCTCGGGACGACTTTTACGTCCTCCCACGGGATGAGAAGGGGTGGTGATATTCTTAGGCCGTCACCACACAGCCATGTCCCTATATGTAAATTATTACGATAATTGAACTAATGTTAAGCTTGTTCCACACATATTTGCATCGATTAGTCTAAATTTGATAATCAGGCATAATACGAATTAAAATACTATAAATTAGCTGTTATATTTTGTTTCATTTAAAAGATATTTTGCAACACGCCAGCTAAATTATAGTATAAAACGGGGTGAATAGCAATGATTTTCAACTTTGTCCTAAGAAGTTGTTGTCTATTACTTTTTTTTTTAACCGCAGGTTATTTTAATATCATGTCCGGTACCACAAAGAAACAGCTGTAACAATATTTGTTTAACTATAAGCAAATGTTTTTCAGATTTTTAATAAAATATGTATCATTTCTATTCACCCGACAACTGGGGTCAATAGAAATGCATAAAGGGGTGAATGGAAAAACTGTTAGGGCTGCCAAAAATTACTTAACCAACATGCAAAAATGAAAGGTCGTGTATTTAAAAATTGTTTTGGTATGTAAATGGTAAATGAAATTCAAAATTTGTGATTTAAACTATTTATGTGTTTTTGTTAACATAAATAATTAGGTATGTTTGTATTTTAAACGACTTTATTTTTACGGAATGTTATCTCTTTTCAATAAATTAAACAATGTATACTTCTTATTCGTATTTAATTTGAATTAAATAAAATAACAAATTTAAAAACATTTTTCTGGATTAAAAGTCGCTTATAAATAAACAACTATAAATCTTTTGAACTTAACAAGTATTATATCAAAGGTATTACAAATAATCAACGTTACGACTTTGAAGAATCAGTATTATAACATAAAAATAATAAACACTCTTTAAAAAAAAAAACCAAATTTTAAATCTTCTGAACTTAACAATTATCATAAAATATATCACAGGTAATCGATTTCAGCCTTCATTATGGCTTTGTAGAATCAGTACAACTCCGTAAAAATAATCAAAATTCTTTAAAAAATTAAAACTAAATTCTAAATCTTCTGAACTAAACAATAATTATCATAAAAAAATTGTTACAGGTAGATAACTTCAGTCTACGTTGGCTCACTAAATGTTAAAATAATAAAAATTCTAAAAAAACAATAAAATTCTAAACAATTCACAAAGTTTTCACAGGTCATCATCATCCTCTTCTAAAACTTTTAATATTTCGTCACTATCATTATAGTAATTATTTGTGTGTTTTTTCTTTGGCAATTTAATGAGATCTTTTACCGTTAGTACAGTCTTGCTCTTCTTTATAATTGGTAATTTGTATTTTTTGTTGTACTGGCCGTCATTCACTAGTTCATTTGATATTATTTTTACTTTATTCTCCTTAATAGTATTATCATCAGCAGTTGTTCCAGTACTGATTGTAACCTCTTCACATAAGCTGTCAAAAAAGAGAATGGGCAGACTTTTTGTGTCCATATCATTAGATATTTTGCACTCTAATCCTAGTAAGTTACTATTGTAGTTTTCCATTTCCGTGATACTGTTGTAATTCTGCTCTCCCATATTATTATCATAATTTTCGTAAACCGTAACGTTAACGTAATCGTAATCTTCCTGTCTTGTATTTCCGCATTTTGATTGTTCTGAGTTGTTATGGTATTCTTCTTTCCATTTTTTATTGTTATCATTATTGCCCTTGTCTTCTGTTTCAGATTTTTTTGTAATATCCTCGATAGCTTTTCCTTTAGTCTCATTGTTTTCTATATTTTTTTGAAGATTACTTCTTCTTTTGTTTCCAAATAGGATGTTTTCGTTTTTTTCCAATCCCTTTGCCTTTTCCTTTGTAAGGTTCTATTTTATTAGGGCAATTTTCTTTTTCTTCAATTGGTGATAGTTTCATGTTTGTAATTATAGTTTTTTTAGCCTTTCCTTTATTTTTATTTTATAATGAAAACGAAATTACTTTATACATAGGGGGGCTAATATTAAACGATAGACACAAAAAGAATTATTGGAATCATATGTTTGTGGATAGAGATATACGTAATGTATGGGCAAAAACTACCCGCCTCGTAACCTCGGTTCGGGTGATGAAAATTCTAAACTTGCGAATATCTTATGAAATACTGGTGCGATCACAGTGTGTGCGATGTCGTTGGATGCGTCTTGACGAGACCTAACAGGTAAGGAAATAAACAGATTAGGGTACAGTAGAAAACTAATTAGATATCACTAAAAAACTATAATTTGCAGTAGAAAATTAGGCTTTATACCAAAGAACTCAAAGATCATGTGTCATTTAATCAATTCTCCACTTGTGATGTTAAGAAGAGCGTACTATCGATCACGTCCAATTCCGTTGGAAGTGATTGTATCAGTCGTAATATGATCCTTCTTATCCTCGACGAAATCCTCCCTGTCATTTCCCACATCCTTAATTTTTCAATATCTTGTGGCACTTTTCCAACAAAATGGAAAACTGCAGAAATAATTCCGTTACCTAAAAAACCGAATCCCTCATCCTATTCCGAGTATCGTCCAATCTCCATACTAGCATTCCTTTCCAAAGTTCTAGAACGCCTCATCCACAATCAACTGAGCTCATTCCTGTCTAAAAATGTCCTCTTTAATCCTTTACAATCCGGATTCCGTCCTGGTCATAGTACAGTCACCGCTCTTGTTAATATTACGGATGATATTCGACTAGGTATGGAGTGTGGAAAGTTGACAGTTCTTGTGCTGCTTGATTTTAGCAACGCATTCAACACTGTCGACTTTGACATTCTACTTGGCATACTACGCTCATTTAATATATCTCCAATGGCAATTGATTGGTTTCGTAGTTACCTGTTCGGCCGTCAGCAACGAGTTCGCATCGATGATACCTACTCATCGTGGTGTTACACCAGCGCTGGCGTGCCACAGGGTGGCGTTTTATCTCCACTACTCTTCACTATATTTATAAATTCAATTTCCTCTCAGCTAACTTCGTCCTACCACCTGTACGCTGACGACTTACAAATATATACCCAGATACCAGTTGAACATCTTAACGCTGGTATAGAGACTATCAACAATGATATGGCTAAAATTAACACGTGGAGCATTAATCACGGCCTAACAGTAAACCCCTCCAAAACTCAAGTTATCATAATTGGCAGTTCTCGAATGCTTGGCAAAATTGACTGGACCCATGCCCCTCAAGTAACGTTTAAGAATACAATTATTCCATTTAGTAAAAAGGTCAAAAACTTGGGGGTATACTTTGACGAGACATTATCGTGGGCTCCACAAATTGAACAAACCAGTCGCAAACTATACGCCGCAGCTGGGTCGTTGAGACGCTTACGCAATTTTCTCCCAACTGCCACTAAAATTGCCCTGGCACAGTCCCTTCTTCTTCCAATCCTTGACTATGCTGATGCCAGCTATCTTGACCTTACGGAGGATAAACTAGATAAACTCGAGCGACTTCAAAACTTCTGCTTAAGGTTCATATTTGGGCTCCGCAAATATGACCATGTCTCCGAATTTCGTAGAAAGCTCGAGTGGTTACCCATTCGCCTTCGCCGAAATACTCACATACTTTCTCTTCTATATAGTATTCTATTTAATCCCACATCTCCCTCTTACCTCAAGACTAGGTTTGAATTACTATGTGATACACACTCTAGGCCCTTGAGATCGTCAGAGGATCTGAAACTACATTTGCCCACTCATTCCACAAATTTCTATGACAAATCTTTTAGTGTTCAAGCCGCCCGTATGTGGAATTCACTGCCTCTTTTTAAAACACTTTTAAAGAAATATTATTTATCACTCTAATTTTTATCTTCAGCTTGAGATCTTCCACCTTCCTTCAGAACTCCTTGATTCTTCATTATTATTGTTATTTATTTGAGTATATATATATATATATATATATATATATATATATATATATATATATATATATATATATATATATATATATATATATATATATATATATATATATATTTATAGCTTAAATAGTAGGGATATATATGTATCTATATTCTATATATAATATATATATATATAATATATATGTATATACATAGTATATACTTAATTATTAGAAATTATATGTGTATATACCAGAATTATTTGTACAGAAGTACATATCAGAATCAGAATCAGAATCAGAATAGTTTATTTGTAAAACATAGGTATAGAACATATACATTAATCATACATGTCAAGGTCTTAAATAATTATTTGTTACACTATGTTTTGTCATTGATGACATACAAATACAATCAAATACATAAAAAAAAATATACATCAAAAACCATTAAATAAACAAAATTACTACAAAAATGTCATAACAAATTAATATGTAAGAAATTATAATAAACAATAATGAGTAAATTAATTAAAGTGATTTATCATTTAAATATTCATCTAAGGTATAATAACATTTCTCAGTCAATAGTTTGTGAAGACATTTTTTGAACATCTTTAATGGCATACACTTTATGACATCAGGTATTTTATTATAAATTTTGGGAGCAACACCAAAGAAGCTCTTTTTCATCAATGCAGTATTACATTTTACCATACACAGGTTATTTTTATATTGACTTCGAATTGGAGTCTTCTTAACTGCTGAAAATTTTGTGAACAAATGGGGATTGGATTTTATAAATAATGCTGTTTCAAATATGTACATAGCTGGTAACGTTAATATTTTAAATTTCTTGAAGTAGGGAACGCAGCTATCTGTTGGCTTTAAATTACACATTGATCTTATGCACCTTTTTTGTATTCTAAATACCAGTTCCCTATCTGTTGAATGCCCCCAGAAAACAATACCATAACGTAAGATAGAGACAACAAGTCCATGATAAGCTGTCAGCAGAGTCTCAGTATTTACTTTCTTTGAAAGTTGGAATAGTAGATACGCAGATTTACTCAGTCGTTTGCAAATTTCTTCCAGGTGAGGTTTCCAAGTTAATTTGTGGTCTACCGTTATACCTAAGAATTTTGTACTCGTGACTTCTTCTATTTGAAAGTTATCACATGTAATATTTAGTGGTGGATGTTCACGACGCTGGTGAAACTGTATAATTTTAGTTTTATTCAAGTTAATTACCAGATTATTATGATTAAGCCAGTTTATAATGTTCTTAAGTGAGTTATTGATGTCATTTCGATATTCTTTTGGATCAGAGCATTCTATGATAGATGTACTGTCATCTGCAAAAAGTACCATTTTATTTCTCGATTTTCTTGGGAGGTCATTAATATATATTAGGAATAGAGGAGGCCCCAGTACGCTACCTTGAGGTACACCATATCTAACAGATCTTGCTTCAGAGACGTACGTAGTTTCTAATTTGCTCGTAGGACAAATTCTTGAGATTTCTGTACATTGTGTCCTATCACTCAGATATGATTCTAAGAGTTTATAGATGTTTCCTCGAATGCCGTACCCGTGTAACTTTTTTAACAAGATCTTATGATCTACAAAGTCGAAGGCTTTTGTCATATCCGTGAAGATGGAGGATACAGGATTTCTTTTATCTACAGAAGTCATTATATTTGTTAGTAGGTCAAATAGTGCCATATTAATATTAGTGGTTTTCCTAAATCCTTTTTGTTCACTGCAAAATAACTGAAATTTTTCGAAATACGTATATATAGATTTATATATAATTTTTTCGATAATCTTTGAGAAAACTGGTAGTTTTGCAATTGGCCTGTAATTTTTTACGTCGGTTTTATCATGATTTTTATAAATTGGTTTAATAACCACCTTCTTGAGTTTAGTTGGAAATGTGCCATCGGAAATGCAAAGATTAATTATATGTGATAATGGTGCCGCTATTATTTCTTTTACGTCCTTAATTACTTTGGTTGATATGCCATCGTATCCTACAGTAGTGGTATTTTTAAGACTGTTTATTACGTTTATAATGTCAGTATCCGAAACTGGTAGCATAAAAAGTGATTGCAAAGTAGAATTTTCAATAACATAATTACTAGTATTATTAAAATTTGTGTGTGAATGATTTTCTATTATCTCTATAAAATATTTATTAAATTCATTCGCAATATCTAGGGGATTTGTAAAAGTTAAGTTATCACTTTGTATAGTTAATATTTGTTCTTGCGGCAAACATACTTTGGATTTGTTAATAACTTGCCAAGCAGCTTTTGATTTATTTTGAGACGTATTTATGTAGTGGTTGTTTTTGGCTTTCTGTGTTAAATTTATTATTTTTCTATAGCGCGTGGAATAATTTTTAAAAACAAGTCTATTTTTTGTTGTTGGATTAAGCCTATATGTCCATAGTAACTGCCTCTGTTTTCTACTGCATATTTTTATTCCATTTGAAAGCCATTTTGTTTTTTTGCAAGTATGAATGGTTACAATTTTGTTTGGAAAGCACAGTTTGTATAGCAACGTAAAGTCATCTATAAAATTATCATACGATTCATTTGCGTCTTTAGCTTTGTATACTAGATGAAAAGATAACTTCTTAAGATGATTTTTGAATTTAGTTAAGTTATCTACTGAGATTTCTTGTTTTTTTGTTTTCCAATATTTAAGCGTACAGGTTTTTTTAATAGGAACTTGGAGTAACTGTGATGTGTGGTCCGATAGAACTAAATCAATTATTTCAGCTTTACAATCTCTTCGGTAAGAGTGAGCAAAATTATCTATGCAGGAGTTACTGATTAATCTAGTTGGTTTATGGAGTGCTAATTTTAGATTATATTGCAAGAGAAAGGTTTCAAATTCTAATGTAATTTTATTTCTTTTTAACACATCAATATTAAAGTCTCCAGTCAATATAATTCTTTTATTTATAGATAAGCAAAGTTTCCGTAATATAATATCTAATTTTTCATAAAATACATTATAGTTATATTTTGGAATTCTGTATAGACATATGACAACAATATTATAAGATATAAGTTCAATACCACAACATTTGAAGACGCCTGTTATTGATTGCTTTGCTACATCAGTTAATTCTCTAAAATGCAGTCCTGTTCTTACAAAAATACAAGTTCCTCCACGTTTCACACCTCTGGTGTAGAAAGCTGCTGGGCAGAAGTTAGGTATATGCAGTATATTTTCATAGCCTGTTTCTATAAAATGCTCTGTTATACAGATGACATCTATCTTTGACCCCTTGCTATAAAGCTCTTCTAATTTTACTACTAACAAGTCTGATTTATTTATGAGCCCTGCTATATTCTGATGTAGAATGGTAAGGTAGTAGTTATAGAAAAAACTGACTCGGTATTGTATTTGTCGATATTGGTAATTCAGTACTATTTTCTAGGGAACAATCAACTTGTGAGTGTCTAGGATCAAGGACGTTTACATTATCTAGGTCTAGGATAAAATCTTGCAGATCTGAGATAACTCTCATAAAGCCTTTATTGTTCAGGTGCCCATGTTGCTGGTTATACGTATCCCACGTGTATGGAAGATTTAGATTTGAATCCAGTATAAATGCGTAATTGTAAGTCTCAACATCCATGTAAATTAAATTGTTGAAAGTATCTACTCTGCTATTAAACATTATGTTGGTATTGTCCATATATTTAAAAGTTGGTAGGCATATTATGAAGTTAGTATGATTTAGTGCTAATAGTTGATTACGAATATAAGTAACTAACTCTATATAGTTATGCGTTTTTCTGAAGTCCTCTTCTCCAATAAATACAATACAATAATCTAAGTGAGTGAAGTTACGGACTTTTAAATCAATATCCTTTAAAATATGTTTAATTCCACATCCAGGAGTACGGTAGTGACACATATTAAAGTTCCCTAAATGAGTTCTTTCACTCATCGTATATATTCTATTGGATGTTTCATTGCTCAAAATACATATGTTATGTTTTACAACTAGAGGTATATGGTCAGGGGATTTCACGCTACTATTATTACACGAGATGACGTCTTGAGTAGTTCTAGTGCCAATGTTAACTTGACGTGCGCTGAGTGTATTCGTTAAACTTTCCGAAGTCTGCGTCTGTTTTGTTTTAGTACGGACGGTATCAATAACAGTCTTCTTTTTTGGTGTTTGAGCTTTGAGCTTCAGTGGACTACTGGCGATTACTTTGTAAGTTTTATTTTTTTCCATTAAATCAATATTACTTTGCTTCAACTTACTATTTTCTAATGACAATAATTCTATTTCTTTGTGCGCACTTTGTAATTCAATTTTAAGATCTTCTATTTCTTTCTTATAATTAGTAATTTGTAAGTTTTCCTCCTCATCTTCAGACATATCCGGCACTGAGTTAGAGGTATAATCCATCGTTTGGGAGATTATGTCGCTGTTGTCCGGTTCCGATTCGGTGCGTTTTTTTCGGTGGGTTATATTCCCAAAGAAATTCATTATAGTAAGTAAATCGAGTTGAGAATTCAAAATAATTAATATCACTGTGGGATATGAACTCACGTTGTTCTGTTGTTGTAAAAATCAACGTTTTCCAGTATTCCGTGGATTTTATAATTAACTGGCCACACCAAATTTAAAATCCTCCCGTGTAACACAACCTTTATTGTCTGTGGTCGTTCTTTAGTTCATCATGCATGAGTCATTATGTCACTGTAGAAGTAAACAATGAATTCGAATAATTTCTCAAACTGTTTTTATGATGTTATTAAGAGTAAAATCACAGGTTTGTATTATTTAGCACACTATTCAGTCACCATCTGCTGTATTTAAGTGAATTTTGAAGTGAACGGTGAATTCAGATTCAATCTCACCACTGTTGTTTATGTCGGCGAAGATACGTTATAGTTTTAAAGTATTTTTTTCACATTATTTGCCAGCACAGTGTGTTACAAACATTATATACACTTCACTTTCACAATACTTATAGTTGGAACACGTTTAAAGCTGTTTTACTATCAAAGAAGTATTTTTTACGAATTAAATATACGGATCTAATGTTAAACATATATATGTTAATTTACATTAGTTGATGCACTACCAATTACCACTTGTCTCCCTGCAGTGCTTTGGTTCACCCACGGTTGTCTGGAAGAGATTGCTACATTATTTCATTTCATTTTTTTTTTCATTTATTTACTTCAATAACAATATACATTGTGTTTGAATTACATTCTTATAGACCAAATTACATAATACTATATACTTATTACACATAATTTAAACAATAAACCAATTAGTAACACTAGACTGTTAAAAATAAAAATTACATTATTATATAATCCAAATCATTACAATATTAAACTTAAAATTAAACAGCAATAAAGTTATTTACAGGTTAATTAAAAATAATAAGTTTACATACAATTATTAAGAAGAGCTGTTTACATTAGATAAGTCAGATACTGAGTACAAGCAATTTTCTAAAAGAAAGGTTTTTAACCGCGTTTTAAATAATTGTGTATTATAAACAATCAATTTTAAATTAGTTGGTAATTTATTAAAAATTTCTATTGCTTGATACTGGGTACTATGTTTGGCTATATTAAATTTAGGCACCATTTGATTTTTGATATCTTTTCTTCGTGTGCTTTCTCTAAGCTCCCTCTCATTTTGCGACTCTTGCTCATGAATGTATTTAGACAAATTGCTTAAAATAATCAATATATAGAGGCTTGGTACAGTCAATATGCCTAACTTAGTAAAGTATGATTTACAAGATTCATATTGAGGAATGTTAACAATAGTTCGTATGGCACGTTTTTGGAGTATAAAAGCTTTTTGGCAGTTGTAGTTATAGCTATTTCCCCAGAACATTATACTATATCTTAATCTCGATTCTACTAAGGCATAGTATATTATTTTCAAACGTTCTACATCGATTTCATATCGTAAGCTTCTGAGCGCATAACATGCAGATGATATTGTCGAATCAATTTTGGCCAGTTCTGGTTTCCAGTTTAGTAAAGAATCAATTTCAATACCTAAAAATTTCACATTATTTACTAAGCTTATCTTGTTGCCTCTTAAGTGTACATCAATTATATCTTTATTTCGTGTTGTAGTTTTAAATAATAATATTTGTCTTACTATTATTAATTATTAAATTATTTGCTGAAAACCATTCATCCAAATGTTCTAAACATTTATTTACACGTGTTGATAATTGTACTAAGTCTGTCGCTTCAATAACTAAGTTTGTATCATCTGCAAATACAACAGCCCTTACTTCGGGCAGAGTCTTATCAACGAAATTAAGTAAGTCATTAGTAAAAATTATATATAAAACAGGACCCAGGATTGAACCTTGAGGGACACCTCGTGTTATATTTGTAACTTTGGACTTGTGTATAGTTGCATGGTGGTTCTCGTCAATGTCTTTAATTTCAACATACATTTTTCTATTCTGTAAGTAGGATGTCATAAGTTTTAAAGTATTGCCTCTTATTCCATAATACTCAAGTTTTTCTAGAAGTAGTTCAAAATCTAATGTGTCAAAAGCAGAACTTAAGTCGATAAAAAGACCAGCCACTTTCATTTTGTCATTTAATTTATTAATTACGTCATTGATTAAAGTGTTTATGGCATCTGAGGTACCTATGCCCTTTTGGTAACCGAACTGTCTACGATTTATTATTTTGTTTAAATTTAAATGTACCATTAGTCTACTTTTAATTACTTTCTCGAATAATTTAGATAAAGTAGGTAATAAAGATATTGGACGGTAATTTTTCGGGTCTGTCTTACTACCTTTTTTATATATGGGAACCACTTTAGCCAATTTAAGCTGATCTGGGTACACAGATTCTTCTATACATCTATTAAAGAAGGCAGAAAGTGGGGCAGCTAATAATCGTATATTCTCTTTAATTACTGAAATTGGTAAATCGTCATAACCACATGAGATTTTGTTTGTCATTTTCCCTACAATTTTTGTAATTTCATATGGCGTGGTAAGTCTAAAGGTAATGTCAGTCTCCACTCTATTGGTGGTTTCTCTCAGAAATGACATGGCTTTTTGTTTTTCTTGGTTTAACAAAGATGACTTGATAACAAAACCATCCACGAACTTAGTTGCAACTTTCTGAGGATTCCTTATTATTTTATTATCTACGCGTAATATAATTTTTGTGTTCCGTTCATTTTTGTTCTTTTTTGTGTAATAGTTAACCAGTTTCCATGTCTCTTTGGTTACATTTTTGGCTCTATCGATATGATTTGCTATGGCTTTTTTTTTTGCTTGGTTAATTACTCTTTGGAAAATGCGTTTATAACTTTTTTTATAATTAACTATACCGATATTGTTACATGTGTTAGAACATAATACTCTTTTCATTGTGCTGGATACTTTAATTCCTTTAGTAATCCATTTTATAGTGACTCTTTTCATGGGCTTTATTGTTATTTCCTTTTTTCTATAGCAATTGCGAAAATATGAATCTAGTTTTGCTAAAAAATTATTTATTCCCATGATATTCCAGTATTTATTACCTAAAATTTTTTCTTTAAATAAGGCGTGGTTTTTGTCATTAAAAATTCGCTTTTGGATAGTTATGGTGTATTCTGAGTTATTTCTATTATTTTTAATTTTATCCAGAGTTAAGTCACACAATAGTGCCCCATGGCCATCTGCAAGTCCATTATGATCTACAAAGTAACGCTCTATATAATCGTCTCCTAGGTTAGTGATGATGTTATCCAAGCAAGAACTCGAGTTATTTCGAATGAAAGTAGGGCAATCTATGATGTATCGAAAATTATAGCATGTCAGTAAACTTTTGAATTCAGAAGCTTTTTTACCATCTACTAATACGTCAATATTGAAATCACCACATAAAATACACTTTTTGTCAATGAAATAATCCAATAATTTTTCTAATCTCTGCATAAAACAATCAAGATTTTGGTCTATGGGGCTTCTATAACAACAACATACATTTAAACCAGTTTCCAGATCTTTAATACCACAAATTTCAAAACTTTCTGACTTGTATAGTTTTTTTATAGCTTCAATCTCTTCACATTCTCTATTCTTATGAGCTAGAATTAAGCTACCTCCCCTGATTTTATTAGTTCTCGTGTTGTATGCAACTAATCTATAATTTGGTAAGTACAGTATCTTTACAGATTCAGAGTTTAGGAAATGTTCAGAAATGCATAAATAGTCCAACGTTGTATCAAAGGATTCAATATATAATTCCAGTTCTTGTATTTTATTGCTTATACCACATACGTTTTGGTGAAATATTCTATAGCTAATTTTAGACATTAAAGATTGGACACAAGATTTAGATTTTGAATTTCTTACAATATAATTATTCTCAATTAATTAATTTTTCGAGTTTCTAATCAGTATGTCAGTGTTATGTACGAAAAAAGTCAGTATATACATTGTCAGTAGTTTTCGAAAGAATATCACAAGATTTGTCAGACAAAGTTAAGGGAATGTCATAAGATAGTATGTCAATAATTTTGTTCGATATGTCCTTAAAAATAGTTCGTAGTCCAAAGTTATTTAATGAACCTCTGTATTTGGTAAACATACTGTAGTCATTCACCAGATTTCTGTTACTATCCAAGAGATAAGCATATCCATGTGATAGTACATCAAGGCGTAACAAGTTGTTAAAAGTTTCTACTCTCCAATTATAAAGATTTACATAGCTTTGATATTTGTATGTCGGTAAACATAATATTATATTGGTGTGGTTAATGTCTTGGAGAGTTTTTCTAATATGTAGTACGATGTCACAGTAGTTATGGGATGTCTTAAATTCTTCTTCGCCCAGAAGGATGACGCAAAAATCTTTCATGGTAAAGCCAGTCAGTTTAGTTTTTATACCGCTTAAAGCACATTCAATGCCTCTGTTTAAGTACAAATAATGACATAAGTCGTAATTTTGGTGAAACGCATCTTCAGCTATTAATAGTACTTTATTCTCTTTATTGGTACTAATAATACACATTTTATTCTTGGCAACAGTATTATCAGTTGATCTTCCGCAAGTTTGTGTTTTAGCCAAGCTGTTTGGATTTTCTTTGGTTCCGGTTTTGATCGGTTTCATGTTAATATCTGTTTGTGTCATAGAGGTAGAATTATGTTTGTTGGTAGTCTGTGTAGCTTGGTTACTTGATGTAGATTTTTCTTTGTGAGTTAGCTTCGTTTCTGTTTGTGTATGTTTGCTTCTATTACAAGTTATCACAGATTTTATCGGTGTGGTTTGCTTTTTAATAGGACTGTTTGTTAATTTCTTAAATAGTTTATTCTTTTTTATCAAATCTTCATTTGTTTCTTTTAATTTATTATTTTCCAATGACAATGTATCTATTTCTTTATGAGCACTATTTAGCAGTAATTGTAATTTCTCTATTTGCTGTTGTAATATTTTTACCTGGTCGTCTTCATCGTCGGAAATATCTGGCATACTATTTGTCGTGTAGTTTAGATTAGCTGGTATGGTGTCACTACTATCATCTATCGGTGGGTCAGAACGAGTTCTAGTTCGCCGAAATGTAATGTTTTCTAAGAAATTCATGTTTATAATAACTTAGAAAATTATTAGAAATAGTTTATTTCATCAAATAAATGTCGAAAAATTTTTGGGCAGTCTCGTGGATTTAAACTCCGAACCTCTAGGACACCCGCCGCCCTGAAGTAGACGCGCTAGACGCTTGACCACGCGCTAATTAGTTATACGCGTGAAATAGGCGTCTCGTTGTTAAAATATCCTCTGCCGTGATACGGTAATGACCTTGAGAAGTGAATGGTTGACGTCAGTCGATTCACCTATGCATTACCTACACACAACACAATATGCACTTTATAACGTTCACTTCCAACATTTTTGTAATTGTTTTAGTCATAACACTTGAGTTAATTTATGCACAGCTTTGTAATTCAACTGGTTAATTAATAATTACAATATCTTCATATTGGCACAACTTTTTCGTCAAAATATTAGGTTTTAGTAATGTTTTGAAATTATTTATACAGAAGCACTTGTAATGCAACCGCTCGCAGCGGGGTTTGCGGGGGAAGTGATGATTAGCGATAAGACCGCCGTTTGAACCTTATAGTTTTAAGAACATTCATGTTACGATGTGATATTTTTAATATTTATATACGATAGACACAAAAAGAATGATTGGAATCGTATGTTTGTGGATAGAGATATACGTAGGTAATGTATGGGCAAAAACTACCCGCCTCGTAACCTCGGTTCGGGTGATGAAAATTCTAAACTTGCGAATATCTTATGAAATACTGGTGCGATCACCGTGTGTGCGGTGTCGTTGGATGCGTCTTGACAAGAACTAACATGTAAGTAAATAAACAGACTAGGGTACAGTAGAAAACTAATTAGATATCACTAAAAAACTATAATTTGTAGGAAAATTAGGCTTTATATCAAAGAACTCAAAGATCATGTATCTTACAACCGCAAATAGGGTGTTGTCGGATGCGTTTCCTTGAGTTTTTGATATTAGAATCATAAAAGCTATATACACTATGTAAAAATAATTGACCAAAAACTATGTTTTCAGTACAAAATACACAAAAACTATTGTTTAGAGTCGATTTTAGAAATATATATGTGTATAATAATGAAAACAAAGTTACTTTATATATATATGGGGGGGCTAATATTAAACGATAGACAAAAAAAGAATGATTGGAATCGTATGTTTGTGGATAGAGATATACGTAATGTATGGGCAAAAACTACCCGCCTCGTAACCTCGGTTCGGGTGATGAAAATTCTAAACTTGCGAATATCTTATGAAATACTGGTGCGATCACCGTGTGTGCGATGTCGTTGGATGCGTCTTAACAAGAGCTAACAGGTAAGTAAATAAACAGATTAGGGTACGGTAGAAAACTAATTAGATATCACTAAAAAACTATAATTTGTAATAGAAAATTAGGCTTTATACTAAAGAACTCAAAGATCATGTGTCTTACAACCGCAAATATAGTGTTGGTGGATGCGTTTTTTTGAGTTTTTGATATTACAATTATAAAAGCTATATATACTTTGTAAAAATAATAAGTAATTGACCAAAACCTATGTTTTCAGTACAAAATACACAAAAACTATTGTTTAGAGTCGATTTTAGAAATATTTATGTGTATTATAATGAAAACGAAGTTAATTTATATAAAAGGGGGCTAATATTAAACGATAGACACAAAAAGAATTATTGGAATCGTATGTTTGTGGATAGATATATACGTAATGTATGGGCAAAAACTACCCGCCTCGTAACCTCGGTTCGGGTGATGAAAATTCTAAACTTGCGAATATCTTATGAAATACTGGTGCGATCAACGTGTGTGCAAAGTCGTTGGATGCGTCTTGACAAGAGCTAACAGGTAAGTAAATAAACAGATTAGGGTACAGTAGAAAACTAATTAGATATCACTAAAAACTATAATTTGTAGTAGAAAATTAGGCTTTATACCAAAGAACTCAAAGATCATGTATCTTACAACCGCAAATTGGAAGTTGGCGGATGCGTTTCCTTGAGTTTTTGATATTACAATTAGAAAAGCTATATACACTTTGTAAAAATAATAAGTAATTGACCAAAAACTATGTTTTCAGTACAAAATACACAAAAACTATTGTTTAGAGTCGATTTCAGAAATATATATGTGTATTATAATGAAAACGAAGTTACTTTATATATAGAGTGGCTAATATTAAACGATAGACACAAAAAGAATGATTGGAATCGTATGGTTGTGGATAGAGATATACGTAATGTATGGGCAAAAACTACCCGCCTCGTAACCTCGGTTCGGGTGATGAAAATTCTAAACTTGCGAATATCTTATGAAATACTGGTGCGATCACCGTGTGTGCGGTGTCGTTGGATGCGTCTCAACAAGAGCTAACAAGTTAGTAAATAAACAGATTAGGGTACAGTAGAAAACCAATTAGATATCACGAAAAAACTATAATTTGTAGTAGAAAATTAGGCTTTATACCAAAGAACTCAAAGATCGTGTGTCTTAAAACCGCAAATAGGGTGTTGGCGGATGCGTTTCCTTGAGTTTTTGATATTACAATTATAAAAGTTATATACACTTTGTAAAAATAATAAGTAATTGACCAAAAACTATGTTTTCAGTACAAAATACACAAAAACTATTGTTTAGAGTCGATTTTAGAAATATATATGTGTATTATAATGAAAACGAAGTTACTTTATATATAGGGGGGCTAATATTAAACGATAGACACAAAAAGAATGATTGGAATCGTATGTTTGTGGATACTTTTAAATCCCGTAAGTTTTTTAAGCTACTGTCCTCGTGTGCAACAATCGCTAAATTATGTGTGGGACATTTGCTGTACGTGACAATTAATTTGGAACGCCAAAACTAGCTTGAAAGGCTCCGGTATCACACTCTCGGAATTTCTGACCAAGTCGAGGCATGATTTATTTATGTTAGCGCGTGAACGGTGCGGAATTGCGAGATCGTGGACAAATATGGGCACTGTTTATGTTCTTGGGCCAAACAACTCATGGCAAAGGATTCTTTCCGTCTCGGACCTCAATAAGATCGAGAAATAGGACATTATCAAGCCGGTTGAGCCAGGTGCAACGAAACCGACATCAACTCGATCCAGGCTAGCTGCCGCCGTCACCAAGAAGTGATCTCATTTATTCTTCTTGTGGTAGTCTGGGTAGTAAGTAAACATTTACTACAAATAATTAAGCAGGTACCCCAACATTTAATTATTATTACAGTGTTTGTTGGTCTAACCTAAATTTTCCTTTTGACGTACGGATCAGTCAGAGAGTATATAATCATATATGGTTCTACATTCTCGAATACTTTCAGAGAGTAAGTAATCACTGTGACCATTGACCATATAAGTACTCTATCACATTGAAATGTGGACAAATTAAGACGATATTATCTTATAGCATCTATACTGTTCGAACGCATACAACCAATTTTTTTTATTTTTGTCTAAGTATGAACTAGTTGGTATCTCTTGGAATGCATACTCCCCAGACTACTATTTTTTTCTGTCGTATTTTTCTGTTTTGTTTATTTTTACGAGCTCTTACTGTTGGTTTTTGAGTATTTTATCTGTTAGCCTCGATATTAAGTTGTTATTTTTATTTCTTTTACATTGTGTTTGTCTATTTCTTTTTGTTTTTGAATGTTTAACTTTAACGCTCAGCTAGTGGGTGGACCAAAGTGATACTTGACAACGTATTAATTTTAATTCGATTTAAAGCATATTAAGTAAATATTTTATAAAATATTAGGTATATTTTATAGTATTTATTGTATATTAGTTATTTATATATTATTATGTCTGATTTTGGAAGCGATATTGAAGATTTTGTCTCAGCTTGTAGTGACGACGTGAGTTTTCTCAGTATTCCGTCTTTAAGTGAAACCTTAATATCTCAGTTCTCTGATGAACCTAGGAACTTTAATGTTGTTCACATTAATGCACAGAGTATTCCGGCACACTATTCCGACATGCTGGCCAGTTTTGACTGTAAGAACATCCACGCCATTCTTGTTTCCGAATCGTGGCTTAAACCATGCTTGCCCTCTCTTTAGTGGTGTAATAACCCCTAGCCATAAGTATACGTGTTTAATTGTGAAAAGTGGTTTAATTTCTGAGCGTTATTGACAAAAAAGATAAATTTAAATTTGACATTCCTAACATTTAATATAAATCATTGTATACATTGCAATTAAGTGCTCCACTTACTCCAGCACCTACTATCCTGAGAAAAATTTGGTTGCGTTGGAGATGAATTAAACAGTTTGGACTGTATATAACAAGTATATTAACTACTCCAGAAAACGTTATATAAAGAAAAAATAAGAGGTATGGTGACCGAGAGTATCTGCGATTGCCGGTGGTGCGGAACGAAGTGAAGTGCGGTCTCGTCCGTGCTCGGTAGCCGCCGACCGCAATGAATGTAGGCACACGATGACACGACGGGAGCCGATGTGGCCCGAACAAGTTCCCCGGGTTGAAGACTTCAACTAAGAAATAGGAAGAGGGCAAACATTATTAAAAGCACGACGTATTATTCCCCTTTTAGTTTTAACTTCGACCACTCGGGTGACTCCATCGCTACCAGGATAGACCTTTGTAACTCTCCCCAGAGGCCATATAAGCGGTGGTTGTCCCTTCCCTTTGACGAGCACAAGAGTGCCTTCAGTCAGCTGACCCTTTGAAGTGGTCCATTTTGTCTTCTGTTGAAGTAGACACACATAATCTTTATAAAAGCGCTTCCAAAAATGCTGCTTGATTACTTCGACTCTCTGATAGCGCTCTAAGCTTCCAATAGCAACGTCTGACATTTGTGGCTGCGGAATGGTCATCAGTGAGCGTCCAATTAGGAAGTGTGAAGGTGTAAGAGCTGAAAGGTCATGAGGGTTAGTAGACAGGGGTGTTAGTGGTCGAGAATTTAAAACTGACTATTTGAGTAAGGCAAGTTGCCATTTCTTCATATGTAAAATGAGTAAGCTTAAGCAACCTTTTTAAATGATGTTTTGTAGAACGCACAGCAGCTTCTGTTAGTCCGTTATAGTGTGGTGAGTAGGCGGGCGCGAAGATAAATTCAATGCCTCCCTCGGCTATATTAAAAGCAATATTAGATTCCTGTAAAAACGTATATAATTCATTACATGTTCTAACAAAATTTGTACCATTATCAGGTAACAATGAGTGCGTGCCTTGCCCAAGCGTGCGACAAAACGATTGAATGCAGCCTTATACGCCTCTTTAGATAGGTCTGTAACCGGCTCCAAGTGAGAAACCTTTACCGCTTGACACACAAATATGCACAAGTAAGACTTTATAAATCTCGAAATTCCGGTCACTAATCAATACGGGCTCGGCATAGTCGACACTTGAGTTTAAAAAGGACATATATATTTGAGCGCTATGTACTCATCCGGGAACATGTCAGATTGAGCTGCACGTATTATTAACCCACAAGGCGTAAGGTAACCGATTACTTTTGTATTTATAGATTTAAGTTTGTAAATATATCTTCTTATGTAAGCTAATATTCTTTGTAACTTATGTATATTTTAATATTTATGATTTAATGTATGTATGAATGATAGTCTGATTTACTTAATTTTTAGTATATATATGTTATCACAATAATTAGACTACTTCAGGTAGATCTTGTTTCGGATATATATTGGATGTTTTGCCAATCGCTTTCTGGTTGGAGTAAAAAAGAGGGACCGGCCCACCAAACTAACGACTCGCTGATAAGGTCAGCCTTCAGCCCTCGAGAAACAAGATCCGCCGGGTTGTCTCCAGTAGGAACATAACGCCACGTAAAACCTAGTGTACTCTCTTGTATCTCATTCACTCGATTACGAACGAAAGCCTTCAGTTGCGATGTATGAGTAGACAATCAGCTCAGTAGGTACTATGGTAGAATCGCACCAGTAAAAGCAATTGTTTGTATGAAGGGACAGAGAGACATCAAACAAAGCCTGGAGGTCAATAGACATACTCACATCAATAGACGTGGTATCTGACCCAGACATGTCATTTTAGCGGATGTATACAAATGATTAATAAGTTTTTAGAAGCATACGAAAATTAGTGTCTTTGATGATTGTTTTGATTCCGGTCTTTGTTAAAACCTGTACTCTAAAGATTTAAATCGACGTTTGGCCATACCGTACGAATCTCCTAAATTAGTAGGATCATCCTTAAGAGGCATGGTAAACGCGTATCTATCATTAGGCTTACATTTAGTTTTCATATGAAAACTTTGTTTATATTTACGTTTATTTAATGGTAAGCAATGAATTTCTGATATTGTATCTAGTTCCGAAAACTTTGACAATGAGATATCAGAGTTTACTCTAGTTTTAATGAAATTAGAATAGAATAGAATAGAATACTCTTTATCGTACACCATAAGAATACATATTTTATAGGATATTACATAAACAAGTTGTACAAAGGGCGGTCTTATCGCATAAAGCGATCTCTTCCAGACAACCTTAGGATGGATAGGAGCTGAGCAATAACTAATAGCAGTAGGTGTGCAACAAGACATACACCAAAATTGTGGTATATCCATAAAAAAAAAGATATTTAATTTACTGTTAAAAATATGGAAATGTAAAATAAACATAATTAAATAACTAAATAAGAAAAATACTTTATTTAACGTAGGTTCCATAAATTATACAGACAAATAGTGTTCTCTGACCAACTTTTTAAAAGCTGATATTGTCTGGGCACGTTTAATTTCGATAGGCAAGGCATTCCATAGTCGAACTGCCTGCACACTAAATGATTTTCCCATAAAAATGGATTTGTGCTCTGGGATATGTAGTTTTAAATTTTCTGATGATCTTAAGGATCGCAAATGTGTGTCACAAAGGAACTCGAAGCGTTCTTTAAGATATGTAGGAGTAGCAGGGTTAAGAGAATGTTATAAAGCAAAGAAAGAATATGAGCATTCCGCCGAAGGCGAATTGGCAACCACTTGAGCTTAGTACGAAATGAGGATACATGATCATATTTGCGAAGACCAAATATGAATCTTATACAAAAGTTTTGAAGTCGCTCAAGCTCATCGAGTTGCTCTTCAGTAAGATTAAGATAGCTGACATCAGCGTAGTCGAGGATTGGTAGGAGAAGCGATTGAGCAAGCGCAATTTTAGTGGAAATAGGGAGAAAGTTGCGTAGACGCCTAAGTGAGCCTGCTGATGCAAATAACCTTCGGCTAACCGTCTTCAGTTGTGGGCCCCAGCACAAAGTACTATCTATTACTTGATATTATTGAAATTACAATGATGTGAATGGGATGATTGTGAATGAAGAGCCATTGAGCCTGACACCAACCAGCCTAATTTGCTCTCACATAATTTTGGTAAACCTTTACCTAACTTAATATGATTAGATAGTAAGATATTCCAAAAAATGTCGGCCCCTACAAGTATGTCTATAACAGAAGGGACATTAAATGTAGGGTCGGCTAATTGCAAGCCTGTAGGTATTGACATGTTATGTAAATTAATATAATGTGACGGCAAACGTTTCGTTACCTCTGGTAATATTAGGCAGTCTATATTGACTGAATATTCGTTATAGAGTGATTGGATCGTGAGATTACAAGACTGTACACTTTTACTGGTCTGATTGTTAATGCCGGTTATTGTGGACCCAGTACCGTTACGAGACAAACACAGCTTAGAACAAAGATTCTCGGTTATAAAATTGGCTGTACTACCGTTATCCAGCAGGACTCTTGCGCGGCAGCCCTCGCCCTTTTCGTTCACCACCTTCACCAGTGCTGTGCACAGTAAAACAAAAGGAGAAGTAGTATGCTGTAAGGAGGGTTCAATAGTAGTTGCCGAGAGTGCAACACTGTCGTGAATTTTTGGCATTGGATCTGGCACCGCTGGCCGTTCTTTCTCAAAGTGTAATAAAGTATTATGTCTAGCAGTGCAATATTTACAATGTGACAGTCTACAACTTTTTTCAAAATGTCCCAACCGCAAGCAATTCATACACACTTCAAGTTTTTTGGCTCTCAAAATACGTGATTCAACGCTCAATCTTCTAAATTCATCACAATAATGAAGTAAATGTTGACCAGAACACAAGGGGCATTTAGTATGATATGCATTATAGTTACTTGAATTATTTTGGGATGTAATTATGAATCTTTTTGGTTTATTAACTTTAATTTGTTTTTATGTTTCGAGTAAATCAGCTCTGTTATTTACAAATGTAAAAAATTGTGTAAGACTGGGTGGATTGGATAAGGTATTTCGGTGCTCCTCCCAATGTCTACTAGTGACCGAGTCTAATTTGATAGACATCATATATGTCGGAGAAATTAAGTTAAAGGACTGTTTACGTACTAGTAACGCCATCTATTAGCGTTTGGAAAACACTACTTACTGAGACAGTAGTTCGAGTTGAGGTTGTCTATGAACTGTCGCATGTGACGTTTGACGTCTGTCAGTTGTCTAAGTGACATTAGTGTGTTAGCGACACGACACAGTTGACATACAGAGCTCGACGGCGCCGGGTGTGCGCACTGATTCTTTAAACCACGTGCATGATGGCGGACACCGACGATGTTTCGGAGTTAAATCCGTCAGAATCTCCGACAGCAGCGGTGGGATCGATTCCAAAATCATCCTACGTGTCTACCGCAATGCCTGCTACTCAAAATCAAGAATATTTTCGTGATTCGGTTCCACCACGTAGCGAAAATAGTGTTTGAAATTTTAAAAATTACGATGAAAATACAACCCCGCTGATTGTGAATTTACGGCTGTATCGCAAACTCGTGAACCGATTACGAAACTCGATACGTTACATTGACACATCTTCGATGTCGAGCTCGCAAATGGACTTCGAAGTCGTACCCGTTGTGCAAAACGTTAGACGAAGCAAAGGAGCGTGTATCAAGACAGTTTGCGGCGACCGAGAAATTGATGACCTTTTTCAAGATATGGTGCCGTATGGTGCAGTGACCGTGCGAGAACTTACATACGTGGAGTACTCGACTTACAAGCTTGCCTTGATTAACTGGTTGAAGCCTGCTTGGAGCGAAGGTAACAAAATCGAAGTTGTTATCGCAGGTATCTCGGATACTCAGGTATGTTCAGACTTGTTTAAAACACGCCTACTGATTTCGTGTTTCGATGTGGTTACTCGCGATAAGCGGAGTCTCTCGGCCAGTTCGTGTTTATCGTTGAAGAATAGTTTTTGGTGCATCAGTGAACGTGGAAGAAGTTTTTATTTAACAGTGAAGAGAGTACGGGCTCTGATAGTTAGGCTGCCTTTCTGTCGGTCGAGTCTTTGAGTTAAAATAATTGGTTTGTTCTTTTCGAGGCGAAGTTGATCGTGCTGTCTTTTTGCAAGTAAGGCGACGGCATGGGCGATTCTGCATTGGTGAGAATTCACCAGTTTGTATTAGAGTAAATTTAAAGTAACCTCTAAAGTAAAAGTGCCTCGTGTCGGGTGTGAGTGGTGAATATTTATTTTATGAGAAGAAACATGTAAGTACTTTTATTATATTGTTTAAAAGGCACTTGATGACCTAATGCTGCACTGAAGAATTTTTGATATCTGTGAAATTCATAACACGTGTTGTTTTGTGTGGTTTATACTTTTAGATGTTGAAAATACGCCCAACGTTTGTTATATTTAATTTTTATGGTGACAATATGCGCGTTTTGAAGGTTAAATAGTTTGAACGGTTTATTTCGAAGTCTATGGATGTAGTGTCAAGTTAGATCACATACACGCTCTTGTGGACAGCGGTACAGATTGTTCCCTAATTCGTAAATGATTTGTTGATAACCTTGCAGGTACTCGAGATTTTATATCCACGCGCCCGACAGGTATTGGGTCGAACATTACATTTTCTTTTTCCCGTATTAGTCTGCCTGTCAAGGTCAACGAGGTACTCGTGTGTGAGAAGTGACATTTGTAATTGTAGATTCACATATTTTGCCGCATGATGTTATGATAGGTAGAGATGTTTTTACCTAACCGGGATTGAGCTTGACTATTAGTAACAAAGTCCTCCACATCACTCGCGAGGTCCATGCTGAAGTTTGTTTATTACAGAATCATGACACTTGTACAAGCTATCGATACTGATTTGATCGACTGTAAAGACGTTTCTCAATTACTGACAAGTGGAGAGATTCCTGTCTGTTCTAGTAATAATTCATCATCATTATGTTAGCCGAAGGACGTCCACTGGGCGGAGGCCTCCCCCGGGAATCTCCGCAGTGGTCGGCCCTCCTTGTGGGGGGCCTGCCCGCGCTGCGTCTTCCGGTGCGTGGTTCCCGGTCGGGAGCCTGTCTGATCCAGCGGCCGTCGGTGTTGGGAGCTGTGTGACCCGCCCGTTGCCTTTTCGGTTTGGCAATTCTTTGGTTATAATCATAATCATAATATCTTTATTTGTATAAATGTGGTGAATACAGGTGTTATTGTTTACATCATTTAAGTTTCACACGTTTGCCATATTGTACATGGCATACAAATGTTGTACTTACAAACTAGGTATATTGAACTCAAAATACTAACTTACTGATTTGTGACACAATTTTTATGTCGGCTGCTTTCTTTCGCTTGCGGATTGCGACGTTTTTGTTCGGTCGCGCGGGGATGCTCCGAGCGTGGCCCTCTCCGTTGCTCTATGGGTGACCTTGAGCCTTCTTGTGAGACCAGTAGTGAGTGACCACGTGAAAGACTTTAGACTTGAAACACTGCGTTATTTGTGATGGGGGGATGTTGCGTAGCTTCCCGAACTATTCTAATTAATTGCTTCACTATAACCGAGAACCACGAGCGTAGGTTCTGGAAGACAGCTTCGGGTGAAATCCAAATCGCGCTAAATTGTACCATGGTAAGAAGTACAGTTAGAAGTCCGTTTCAATTGTTGATGTGTTGTAATAAAAGTTCTCCTCCAAAATTAATGCCCTTGTCCAAAAATATGGTAAGGTTAACCTCTACGAACTTAGATGTAAGGCAAAATGCAGGATGGGTGAGCTAGCTCATGCTGATAAGGTGCGTTATGGCAATAGCAAAGTTAAAATCCGTCCATTTAAAATAGGAGACGTTGTTTTTGTCGGAAAGAACCCTAACAAATTGTGTTATTTACTTTGTCTTCTATGTAATTGTCCTGTTTGAGTGTGTACAATGGGGAGTATTCTATTCTGATAATAAAAAAATGAAGTGAAAAGTTTTCAAATCCTTGTAAGATAATAGAGGTCTATGACAACGATAGATACAAGGAAGAGCCAATAGCTGGTGGACGCGTTAAGTACCTACGTATGTTACAAAAAACTTGAATTTGACAGTTGTAGTCAGAAATAACAGTGTAGTTAATGCCGATGGTTGAATTTAATTCCAACGTTTAAAATTATTATTGGAGTTCATTGTAAGACACATTTATGTGTAACATTATGAGTAATAAAGCTGGTTGATTTGAAATCAATTGTGTGACAAGGGAAATACCCTACTTAGAGTTCCTGAAACTTGAGCATTGAAAGCTCCGCGCTTTGTGCTTGAGACGGTTGAACATTGAAAGCTCCGCGCTTTGTGCTTGTAGCAGTTGAGCATTGAAAACTCCGCGCTTTGTGCTTGTAGCAGTTGAGCACTGAAAGCAGCTTCGCGCTTTGTGCTTGTGGTGGTTGAGCATTGGAAGCTCCGCGCTTTGTGCTTGTGGCGGTTGAGCATTGAAAGCTCCGCGCTTTATGCTTGTGACGATTGAGTATTGAAAGCTCTGCGCTTCGTGCTTGTGACAATTGACTATCGCAAGCTTCGTGCTTTGAGTTCGTGACGCTGCATTGCGCACTTACCTATAATTTTCGAACTTGTAGCAAGACCTCTAAGGAGTACGTGATAGTAATCGTAGATGCTTTTACAAAATTTTGTCAGTTAATGTGTGTCAAAGATTTAACACTCTGCTTGCGAGGCACTACGTAGCTTTGTCCACATATTTAGAACCCCGAAACGAATTATCTTTGATCAAGGTACATCTTTTACTGGTCAAGACTTTCAGGATTTATGCCGAGGTTGGGTCATTGAGTTCCACGAGATTGCTAGTGGTGTTAGCCGAGCTAATGGTCAGGTGGAGTGAATGATGTCCACCTTAACAAATTGTTTTACAGTGGCCGAAAATTATAAAAATGAATCCTGGAAGTCTGTCTTAGGCGAAGTAAAACTCGTTTTGAATTGTACTGTAAGTAAGAGTATAGAGAAAAGCCCCTTACAGGGTAGCTAAAGTGTCCTGAGCGTTATATGGTGGAACCAGTATCTGGGGGACGGGCCCAATATGTGTGCCATGAACGACTACGTAAATATCCAGCTAGTTTACCTGAATTGTCAGAATTTCTTGATCCTGTAGAACCCATAATTGAATAGTTTTATTTAATTATGGAACAAATTGTATTGATTAATTTGGTATTCTAATTTGGTGTAATTAGTAATTTAGATTGAATTACTGTATTGAATCATGATCATTGTTTGAGTTGAAACGATAATTACATTGTTTTGTTGAACGTAAACCTGTGTTGATAAAAGACTTATGTTCATTGCTGATTGATAAAATGTTTTATTTGAACTAAAACTACTACGTTTTATTGAAGGGTGGATCGAAAGCCTTATTGCTTTGTCCTGATGTCCTGCTGAAAGCCATCACGCTTTGCAGTAAGGTTGGGCTCATCTGTCGTGACCCAAGGTTGATGCTGAAAGCTGTAACGTTTTGCAGCGTGTTTTAAGTGCTGCCTCTGAGCAATGCTGAAAGCTATAACGCTTTGCCGAGTAATTGAACTTTTGCTGAAAGCTTCAACGCTTTGCTGTGTGTTGCTGTTTATGCTGAAAGCTGCAACGCTTTGCTGTGTGATGCAGTTTATGCTGAAAGCTTCAACGCTTTGCTGTGTATTGCAGTTTATGCTGAAAGCTGCAACGCTTTGTTGTGTGATGCAGTTTATGCTGAAAGATTCAACGCTTTGCTGTGCGTTGCATTTTATGCTGAAAGTTTCAACGCTTTGCATTGTGTGAGGTACGCCCTCTAACTAATGATGAAAGCTTTAACGCTTTGTGGTAAATGCTGAAAGCCTTAAGGCTTTGCTTTGTGTAGCATTGAAAGCCGCTTGTAACGCTTTGTGTCCTTGCCAAACTGAAGAACTGTAATTCATGTTGATTATGTCAGCGAGTAACAACGCGAGAGCGCGTTGGTTGTCAGAATGGCCGTGTCGGAGAAATTAAGTTAAAGGACTGTTTACGTACTAGTAACGCCATCTATTAGCGTTTGGAAAACACTACTTACTGAGTCAGTAGTTCGAGTTGAGGTTGTCTATGAACTGTCGCATGTGACGTTTGACGTCTGTCAGTTGTCTAAGTGACATTAGTGTGTTAGCGACACGACACAGTTGACATACAGAGCTCGACGGCGCCGGGTGTGCGCACTGATTCTTTAAACCACGTGCATGATGGCGGACACCGACGATGTTTCGGAGTTAAATCCGTCAGAATCTCCGACATATATATGATAAGCGTACCCCAATGCTCGGTCGGCTCATTTAATGTTTTAAGCGCTCGGATGTTTTTATTTACCACATCAATCAGATGTCGCAAACACAGACTTGATTCATAAGCAACGGCGTCGACGTTAAATAACGCTTGCACATGGCTATTAACTAGAAGACGGCTGTTATTGTACCTCTGGCGTAGCATATCCCAAGCCAACTCGTACTGATCACCTTTAAAGTCAATATTTTTTATAATTTCGGATGCTGCGCCTCTCAATGATGCGCGAAGGTAATGGAACTTATTAATATTGTCAATAGAACCATTATCATGAATTAATGATCTATAAGTGTCTCTAAACTCGAGCCAGCCTTGATAGTTTCCATCGAAGTGCGGTAAATTAATTTTTGGTAAACGAACAAAATTGTTCTTAGTCTCACCTGACATACTTGCTTCGGAACCGGTTACAAAGAAGATGGTATCTTTTTGTTTGCCTTCCTGAGAGGACAGCATACTACGCGCCACCGCATCCAGAGCGAAGTACTGATCCTCGAACTGGCCTCTGAACTGATACGCCTCGTCCGGGTCATCCATTGATGCCTCAATTTCCGTCTGCAAATTGTCAAAATCCGAGTACAAGGCATTGAATTTACTAAAGCGACTATCTAGCTCAATTTTCTGTAAGTCAGAAAGCTTATCACAACTTTTAAGGATTTCTAAATATTGACTAAATGTAGTAAGCTTAGCTTTCATTGAGCTGCGTACTTTAAGCCTTTTATCGCTCATTTTTGTAAGGAAACTGTTACCAGATTAAAAGAATAATAAAAGTAGTAAATAGCGTTGAGACAGCAATACGATGCTTGGTTCTCAAAATGAATGTTTAAACTACGAATATAAAAGACCTTGATGGATTGGTTTGATGAGAAATGCGAAAAGACAAGTAGGTAGGTATACCTAACTGCCAGTTATTGTATGACCTTCAAGGTCATTCACTTGGCTACTATTGATTGCAGTAATTTTATGATACGTGCATAGCAAAGCGATCTTACTCAATTTTGCATACGAAAGAGAAAGAAAAATAACCTACGTGGTGATTACTTATAGAAGTAAGTTTGTAGTTAAATATCGGGAAGAAAGAGGAAGGATAAAACTGGAACGACTCACAGAATACCGAATCCTTGTCCACAATATTGAAATACGACTTCTTGTTTCCAACCGAAGACGGCGTTGCGCAATGACACTTTGGGGTCAAAGTGAGTACACGTTCTTCAACGCTTCTTTGAGTGCGGCGATATACTTGATTTTCCTTTTACTTCACTGGATTTTTCGTCGAAGGACCATTGGTTGCGTTGGAGATGAATTAAACAGTTTGGACTGTATATAACAAGTATATTAACTACTCCAGAAAACGTTATACAAAGAAAAAATAAGAGGTATGGTGACCGAGAGTATCTGCGATTGCCGGTGGTGTGGAACGAAGTGAAGTGCGGTCTCGTCCGTGCTCGGTAGCCGCCGACCGCAATGAATGTAGGCACACGATGACACGACGGGAGCCGATGTGGCCCGAACATTTTCTTAACAGAATAATCCCTAAATCTTTTTCTGATCTAACCCAGGATTTGAACCCGAAAACGTGGCGAAGTAGTAAAAAAACCTCAAGGTTGTACATCAAAGTCTGTGAGCAGCACACAGTAGCACACTAAGGCTGAGATCTATAGAGCGTACTTAGACTTTACTCAAACTTTACTTACGTAAAACTTTGCTAAGTGTATGCTAAGCTTATACTTTGATTTGGTATTTATAGACTTTTTGACGTTAAGATTATGCTTAGCATAAGCTAAGACAGACAAAGTCAAAACACCAATTATAATTTCGTTACATGCATTAACTTCTTAATTACTCTTTGGAAAACATTTAAAAACAGACATAATTATAAATAAAACATGGTGCGCATCGTTCCTCTGTGTATTATTATTATTATTGAACTATTTAGAAAATGACGAGTGAGACATGTTACATATGCATAGCACACTATAACCGCTGACTAGCATTTACCCCATTGTTACACTTCGCAACAGCGAGTCACACGAAGGCGCTTAATCAGCATAGCCGGAAAGCAACGTGACCACCGCTGTACCGGACACCCGAAGCTTGCTCCTCGGCTCCGTGGGACCGGGCACTTCCTACTCAACCATCGAACGGTCGTCACCTAATTAACTTAGTTCATATAATTTTATTGTAATTACTTTATAAGTAATAAATTATTTTAAGTTTGATCTTGTATTTTTTTGGGTCCTTGGCTGTCGACTTTAATATCTGGCGCAGTCGGTAGGATAGTAAAAATAGAGTCAGTGCATCAAGCAAGACCGGAGTAGCTATCCAGAACCTACGGTCGTCGCAGCCAGTGGAGTATCCGGACATTGATACACCAGAGGTACAAGATCTACGAATGTGAGTACTTTAGATTCATACTAGAGTCGCTCTCCTTTATATTTTAAGTGTTTCCTTTAAATTACCAAGATTTTCCATCCAAGGCAATCTCCCCTAGATTAGAATATAGGCATAGTAGAAACTATCAATTAGATTTAAATAGAGACCTAGATTTAATAAATTTATTTCCTGAACGTAATAAGAGTTCAACGATGGCAGACTCACTAGTCGACCACATCTATAAAGCCCTACGGCTACTTCCCGAATTTGACGGGAACGTAAACGTTCTCACGAGATTCGTAAAATTATGCGATCAGATGGTCGCAGCGTATATGAAAGACGAACCCGAGTATGGTCTGAGTAACTTGGTTTTATTGAATGGGATATTAAATAAAATTGTTGGACAAGCATCTCGTACTATAAAAATAGATTACGATTGCCAAACATAAAATTAGAATTATATAGACGAAATGTATATTGCATGTGTATTCTAATATTCAATCACCTACCTCAAAATTTAATTGACTTACCAAATACATTGTTTAAAAAGCGGTTACTTGAGTTGCTAATAGAGAAGGGATATTACGGGGTAAAAGAATACCTAAATGATAAAATTACATATACTATGAATAATAAATAAGTTAATAAGACTGATAATAATTTGTTAATTGTTAAATTGTATAATGTAATAATAATATAATTAAGAACAATAAAATTTGCACGCCATAATTATGTGGCAGAATATGTGAATATATTAAATTATGTAACATCTATTTTGTACCATGTTCTTGCAAATAAACGATTGATTTGATTTGATTTGATTTGATTAAATACGAACGGTATTCCCGATAACTGGGCCGGTATCAAAGCTGCCCTGGTTAACAATTTTGCGGACCAGCGCGATGAGACCTCTCTATATAACGATTTAGCGCTGTTATCACAAGGTGCCATGACACCGCAGGAATATTATGAAACCTGCCAAAATTTGTTTAGCACTATTATGACCTATATCAGTCTGCATGAAACGGTAGCGGAAATCGAAAAATCTAAAAAAGATTTATATAAAAAATTAACACTTCAAGCCTATCTACGCGGCTTACGCGAACCGTTGGGTTCCCGCATCCGTTGCATGCGCCTTGAGACGATAGAAAATGCATTAGAGTTCGTTTACGAAGAGATGAACACCTTGTACTTACAGCAACGCAACGAGTATGTCCCTGAAACGAAGCCGTCGCCTCATCACCAGGTTAGTCCTAGATTTAATTCTGGCACCATGCCGCCATCTGTTTTTATGCCGCCCATGCGACCATTTAACGTACCACCATTTAAAACTTTAAATAGGCCTGCTCAGCCTGGCCCTTACCCTGGCCCTCAGCCTGGCCATTCTAAAATGTATGTGCCCTACGCACCGCAACCCTTTGCTAGATATAATGCACCCCATTTTCGTGGACCTTCAAGGACTCAGCAAATGTTTGGTGCGCCACCGCCCAACTACAGACCCCAAAGTAATGTATTTAAAATACAGCAGAAACCCATGACAAATAACGTCCCGCAACCTATGAGTGGCGTGAGTCACTATGTTCCCAAGTTTATACCGAATCGTACACCCAATGACTGGACTAGATCAGGAAACCCGCCGCCCTCGAATTATTTTAAAACGTGTGAGGTAAACTTTAATGACTTTGACTACCATGACTATGAATACGTCCCCGACCAGCAGGTATTAGTCCGAAACCCTACAGCGAGTAGACAAAAATTGGCCCCTAGATATACCCAAGACACGGTCCTAGCTGACCTGCCTATTCATATTTATACGCGCAAGAAACGCGGTCCGATGGCCAAGTCCCGACTTAAAAGAAGCCCTAAAGATCCCGTATTGTTACAGGATACTACTGTTGGTGCTATTCCGACTGACTCGAGGACAAGAAGTAACGATTGACCCGTTAGGCGATGGCCCTGGGTTGCTTCCGTTTAAATTGGGAAACACCCGAATTATTTCCCACTATCATTCTTTTCTTAGTTATATAAGTCTTAGCAATATTGAATCTCAAATTGGGCAAGTTAAAGACCAGCTATCTCAATTTCGTCCTAAGATTAATAACGCCACACAATTTTTGTACGAACCACATTTAGAATATCTCAGTTTAAAATTAAATAAAATATATGATAGTCTCCAATCATTCGAACATATTCGTAATAAAAGAGGACTCATCGACGGACTTGGCTCCATAATTAAAAGCATATCGGGTAACTTGGATTATACTGATGCTATTAAGTACGAGAATGCAATAAAAGTTCTTCGTAGTAACGAGCATAAACTAGAGTCTCAAGTTACTCAGCATATTAGCTTATCTAAAGAATGGATGTTGCATGATACCAAATTATTAGCCAATATAACTTCAAATCAAAATAAAATAAGTAAACTTTTAAATCAAATTGTTAATGACACCCAAACTGATTTGGTTAATTACGCCCATATTGCCCAATTCCTATCAATATTAAGCGATAATATAGATAAGTTAGAGGTAGAGTTTTATAGGCTAGAAAATACATTAGCATTTATTCGTGCATCGAGCATGACTCATTCGGTAGTTAGTATTTCTGAATTAAAAAATATGCTAAGTAAACTCAGAACTTTCTATTCAAGTAAAGAAATTCTTGATATAGAGATTAGGTATTATTACGATATTATTAAGCTAGGATATTATTACTCAAATAATGAGATAATAATAGTTTTCAAGGTGCCGGTTGCTTTTCCTATACCCTACGACCTTTACAAACTATCCATCGTACCTAATAAAAATCACCAAATTCTTATCCCTACCTTACTTTATGTTGCGATTTCTAGTATTGACTCTATGTACATGGAGGCTGAATGCCCGAAGCTGAACTCTTTATACCTCTGTGAAGTAACGCCAATTTACCAGCATCGAGACAAATCTGATTGTATCTAACATCTTATTACAAGGCAATTGCTCATCTCGTCGTAAACTCAATTCTGTTTTTCTAAAAAGAGAAGCTGTAGAACAGTTTGATGAGAAGCACTAGACGTTGAGTTTCCCTAATCCAACCAAGGTGAGATCTACTGTGGACAAGAACAATATAAAACATTGGAAGGAAGTTTTTTGGTTATAGTTCCGTACAACTGTTACATAAAGACGCCCGAGTTCACAATAGCTAATACAAATGATCGCGTAAAAGGATACGCATTGGAGATTATCCAACCAGCCAACTTAGAAGCATCAGAAAGTATGAGTCTTATACCCATTACATTAGACTCCATCGACCTTCAGAATCTGCACAGCATCAACACCAAAATATCTCTACGAGTTCCACCAACAATGGATGAAGTCAGAGACACAACTCTATACCACACTACTATACCCTTATACGTGGTTTTAACAGGCGCAGGTGCACTCACTATTGCAATTATCTACCGATGATGCCAAAAGAACCTGTGCCGAGAAATAATTAAAACTGAAACCCCAACCATTTATGCAGAGATCGAAGAAAAAGATAAAATTAATCCCAGCGAGATAAGAATTGGACACAGCAATATTTTGGCAACCATAGCCCACAAGGTTGCAAAATACTTGCTGATCTACGGGGGGAGGTGTTACATATGCATAGCACACTATAACCGCTGACTAGCATTTACCCCATTGTTACACTTCGCAACAGCGAGTCACACGAAGGCGCTTAATCAGCATAGCCGGAAAGCAACGTGACCACCGCTGTACCGGACACCCGAAGCCCGCTCCTCGGCTCCGTGGGACCGGGCACTTCCTACTCAACCATCGAACGGTCGTCACCTAATTAACTTTGTTCATATAATTTTATTGTAATTACTTTATAAGTAATAAATTATTTTAAGTTTGATCTTGTATTTTTTTGGGTCCTTGGCTGTCGACTTTAGATAGATAGATAGATAGAGTACACTTTATTGTACCAGAAAACACAATACATAATATCTTAATAAAGAAAATATAGGTACAATCTACTTTTTTTTTTTTGTGCGGGTAGCCCAAGTGTCAGCATAAAAAAAATCCGCTCCAAGTTTAATTTATATTTTAATTCAATTTAAACCAGTTAGCCATGTTTAATAGTGATTAAATGTATAACTAACCTCTGCTGCACTCACTGAAGATATCACCTTTCCTCTGCATCGCATCCAACACACAATCACAATTTTCACACGCACTTCAACATGGACCTGTATGCCAAGTTGTCTGCCCAAATGGAGGAGATTGCTACGTCACTCAACAGTCGGATGGCCCAGCATGAAGAAGATTTGAAAGCTGTGGCTAACGTCGAAGTTCCTCATAAGACTATTGCAAGTCTATCTCGCGAATTCACAGACTTTCGAAACTTTGTTTGCAAGACTTTGAATGCTTTGAAAGCCCAAATCGAACTACTTATGCTTGGCTTAGATAGGCACGAAATGATGACGCGTCGTAAAGTTTTACTCCTGCATGGCGTGAAATCTCAAGGTGATCCTATGGTCACCGCTCTGGATGTATTGCACAATAATATGAAAATGTCAGATATTTCTGCTTCTAATATTGTGGCCTGTCACCGACTCGGTTCGAATATGAGTAAACCGCGTCCACTTCTCATCCGTTTCGAACGTTACAGCATGAGAAGCGAGGTGTGGAAAAACAAAACATCACTAAAAGGTTCCGGCTTCACACTCTCTGAATTTCTCACAAAACCGCGTCATGATGTTTTTATGGCCGCCAGGCAGCATTTTTCCATGAGGTCGTGCTGGAGTTCCGACGGTAAAATCATGATCCAGTTGCAGGACAAATCTATGCACAAAATTGAGTCAATGGCTGAGCTAAACCGTCTTAAAGCCCAGTTTCCTGCCGTCGTGATGACTACGGGCAAAGCTCTCAAGAAACCTGCACATGGCTCATCAACTCAAGATACCGGCGTGATGTCTAGTTCTACTTCGGATAAATCCCGGAAGGCGGTGAAGTAAACATTGTTGTGACATTTCATTTTGGTCGACTTATATTATAGCAGTATAACTCACTCTGCACTTTCACGTCTTACTTTAATTATTTTCATATCAATGTAATTTGTAGGTAATTGTGTCACTATTATTTTGTTCACTAACAACTTATTACCTCGGAAATTAAATTATCGACGGCTTTAGCCGTCCAAAATATAACTACCTCCAGTTTAATATTGTTACGGTTATTACTTTGTTAACATATTGTTTTAATTTTACTATGCCCTTCTTGACTGAGGCTTTTGAGTTTTGGTACCATGAGTGTTATTTTAAATATAATGTAGTAGTGAGTGCTCAGAGTATTGAAAGTTATTTGATATAAACCTAGATTTAATATATATATATATATATATATATATATATTTATATTTTTATATAATTTTCTTGTATAGAATATTTTTTTTATGTATGATAACCACGACGATAGTTTTTTAACTTGTTCTTCTTCTAGCGCCTCTGACGAACACTACACTAGTGCTCTTAGTGACGATGAATCCGTTCTTTTACGTGATCATCTTCTTTCTGTTCTTTCTTCTTCTCTTAAATATTTTAACGTTGTACATATAAATGCTCAAAGCGTCCACTCCCACTATCCCGATCTTTTGTCAACTTTCGACTCTAACCTTGTTCATGCTGTCCTCATTTCAGAGTCTTTTCTTAAACCAGCACTTCCCTCTTCTCAGTACTCTTTGCCTGGTTACAAACTACTGAGAAATGACCGAACTGGCAAGGGTGGCGGTGGCGTGGCTATCTACCTCCGCGAGGATATCAAATATAAAGTAGTTGATCAGTCACCAAGTGTTTATTCACAATCTGCAGAACACCTTTTTACAGAAGTAACTCTCCACCACACCAAAATACTTTTAGGGGTGTTATACTCGCCATCATGTCATATAGACTATTTTTCATCGTTTGAAGTTAAACTTGAAAACTTTGCAGCCATATATGAAGATATAATAATCCTTGGTGACTTCAATACTTGTCTGCTTAAGAATGATGCACGGAGCGCTCGCCTCTTCTCCCTGGTCTCTTCAGTAAATATGACAATCCTACTACTAGATGCCACTCACCATGCCCCGCATTGTACTCCTTCACTTTTAGACCTAATACTTGTTTCGCAATCTGCTAAAGTCACAACTTATGGCCAGCTTCCAGCTTCATTTTCTTATCATGACCTCATCTATGTTTCTTATAAGATACGCTGTCCTCGACGTAAGTCCCAATTTCTGTTTCTCCGCAGTTTCAAAAGTATCGTTCTGGAGCGCTTGAGGGCTGATGCGATTAGTATTGATTGGTCGCCTATTTACAACTGCAACGACTTAGATACCAAGGTTGCCAAGTTCTGTGACTCGATTATTGGACTTTACGACTCTCATGCTCCTGTCAGAATGGTGAAAGTGAAACATCCACCTGCGCCTTGGCTCTCCGATGGCATTAAAAAACAAATGTCCCTTCGTGATAAAGCCAAAAGGAAGTACAGGAAGAATGCAACCGAAGAGAATTGGGCACAGTACAAAAAACTTAGGAATCGCTGCAGTCGTATGTGTAGAGATGCCAAGAGACGCCACATTCATAACTCAATTAACAGACTCGATAAAGCACAAGTATGGCAATTTCTCAAATCCCTTGGTGTAGGCAAGGGATCCGGAGATAAAAGAAATACTATGGACCTTAATGCTCTCAATACTCACTTCGCTAAGCCTCCGGTGGCCTTGAGCGCTGATATTAAGTCGTCTACGCTTGAATACCTCTCCAGCCTTCCGAAGCCGCTAAATACTTCATTCTCATTCACCACGATTACAGAACGCGACATTATTAAATCCATTAACTCCATTTCCACAAAATCCGTTGGTGATGATGGCCTTGAACTAAAAATGCTTTCGCTAGTGGTCGAAGAAATCGCTCCTATATTAAAACACCTCATTAACTTCTCTTTGGAGTCGAGTTACTTCCCCACAGCGTGGAAAAAAGCGCACATCATCCCACTTCCCAAATCAACCAATCCAACATCCGTATCCCAATACCGCCCAATATCAATCCTTCCGATCCTGTCCAAGGTACTAGAGAGTGTGGTGCATAATCAATTCTCTCAGTATCTTTCCTCTCATTGTCTTCTCAGTCCCTACCAATCCGGTTTCCGCCCTGGCCACAGCACTGTCACAGCTTTAGTGAAAATCACCGACGACATCCGATTAGCCATGGAGCAGAAACTCCTCACTATACTAGTTCTGCTTGACTTCAGCAATGCCTTTAATTCTGTAGACTATGACATCCTTCTTGGCATCCTATCCTCACTTAATGTCTCGGCACCTGTTATCATGTGGTTCAACTCATACCTTCGAGGTCGCTCGCAGTCGGTCCGCTCTGATGAGGCTTTCCCTGAATGGTGTGACCTGACAGCCGGTGTTCCTCAAGGTGGCGTACTCTCTCCTCTGCTCTTCTCCGTTTTTATAAACGCCATCACTAAAATTATTTCTTCTCATTACCATCTCTATGCAGACGACTTGCAGCTATATCGTCACTTCAAAGCAGAGGACTTGAGTCTGGCAGTAGATGCCATCAATAGTGATCTTGGAAACATTTGTGAGTGGGCTAAATCGTTTGGCCTTCTGGTCAACCCATCCAAATCACAAGCTCTCATTATTGGTGGCAGATATATGTTCAGTCTCCTTAAAAATAATACTATTCCTCCTATCGTCTTCGATGATGACGCTATCACATATTCCATGACCGCTAAAAATCTGGGAGTTTTATTCGATAACTATCTTTCGTGGAACAATCACGTTGCAGAGGTAAGCAGGAAAGTGTACTACTCGTTTCAGTCTCTCAAGCGTCTTCAGAAATTTTTACCTTTTCAGACCAAAGTCCTTCTTGCTCAATCCCTTCTACTTCCTCTTCTTGACTATGCTGATGTCTGTTTTCTTGATGCTACTAATGAACTTCTGGATAAGCTTGAACGCCTGCAGAACTTGTGCATCCGCTTCATCTACGGTCTCCGGAAGTACGACCATGTGTCCGAATTTCGGACACACTTGAAGTGGCTGCCTATTCGTAGGCGTCGAGATTCCCACATTCTCTCTTTACTTTACTCTATCCTTCATAATCCTAATTCTCCTACGTACCTTCATGAACGCTTTGAGTACTTAGTCCCCAGGGGAAAACCCTGTCGATCTTCTATTTCGCTTCTCCTCCGTAATCCTTTACACAGCTCTAGTCGCTATGATGGTTCCTTCACCGTCCGTGCAGTGCGTCTTTGGAACTCCCTTCCTCACTCTATTCGCGCTAGTCCGTCCCTAGACTCTTTTAAAAGAAGAATAAAGACACATTTCCTATCGTAATCTTTTGTATAGTATGTAAGTATATGTATATATATTATTTATTATATATGTGTATATTAGTTTTTATGTAGTATTGATATAATATAGTATGTAGGTATTTATACATATAGGTAGGTAAAATTAATTTAGATAGATAATGTTGTACACTGTTCTACCCTGTAAAACAAATTGTCCTCTGTGTTTGGTTTGCTGTAAGAAAACTCATTATTGAGTTAAGCTCGCCTATGTGCATGTCTTTATTTCATAAATTGTATTTCTTTTTATTGTTTTCTGTGTGCAATAAAGAATAAGAATACAATCGGCGGTCTTATCGCTTTATAGCGATCTCTTCCAGACAACCGTTGGGTGGACAAGAAGAATTAAGATGGAAAAGGCGGTAGTTGTTAGTGTACTATCGTGTGTATTAAACGTTATTACATATGTACAAGCTTCATAAATATATACTTATATTTGTATAAATACTAATAATACTATACTATAATAATATACTATACATACATACATTATATATCTTTTTAATTAAGGAGTTATGCAGAAAGAGGTTACTAAAAGAAGTTAAGAGACAAGGAAAGGAGAGATAAAGATATTTAGAGCGATAAAAAGTGTTTTTTTAAGGAAACTTTGAAAGATGCTAGGGTTTGTGCACGCCTAATTTCTACAGGAAGTAAATTCCATAGCCGGGCTGCTTGGACGGTAAACGAGTTATCAAAAAAATCTGTAGAGTGCACTGGGATATGTAGTTTTAAGTTCTCTGATGATCTCAAAGGCCTAGAATGTGTATCACAAACGAATTCAAACCGTTGCTTAAGGTAAATGGGAGCTGTCGGATTAAACAAAATATTGTAAAGGAGACCAAGTATGTGAGTATTACGGCGAAGGCGGATTGGTAACCACTCGAGTTTTTTCCGGAATTCAGAGACATGATCGTATTTGCGAAGTCCAAATACAAATCTAATACAGAAATTTTGGAGACGCTCGAGTTTATCAAGTTTGTCCTCTGTAAGGTCAAGATAACTGGCAGCAGCATAGTCAAGGATGGGGAAAAGAAGAGATTCAGCAAGAGCAATTTTAGTGGCGGTTGGGAGAAAATTACGCATTCTTCGTAAGGAACCGGCTGCCGCATATAATTTGCGACTAGTTTGTTCAAGTTGTGGACCCCACGAAAGCGTTTTATCAAAGTATATCCCCAGATTTCTCACATTATCACTAAAGGGTATTACCGTATTATTAAATATAATCTGGGGGATTAGTGACCAGTCAACCTTGGCTACCATGCGTGAACTTCCCATGAGAATAACCTGAGTTTTAGATGGGTTCACCGTTAGACCATGCTCCAAACTCCATTGGTTTATTCGACCTAAGTCACTATTAATGACACCCATTGCTTCACCAAGTCGTTCGATAGATGCCTGTGTATAAATTTGTAGATCGTCTGCATAAAGGTGGTAGGAAGAAGTTAGATTAAAGGAAATACAGTTTATAAATATTGTGAAGAGTAATGGAGATAAAACGCCACCCTGTGGCACGCCTGCACTAGTATAGCACCACGAAGAATATGACTCTTCGATGCGAATACGTTGCCGACGACCAAACAGGTAACTACGAAACCAATCAATTGCCTTTGGAGATATGTTAAGAGAGCGTAATATGCCAAGCAGAATGTCAAAGTCCACGGTGTTGAATGCATTGCTAAAGTCTAGCAGCGCAAGCACCGTCAACTTACCACATTCCATGCCTAGTCGGATATCATCCGTAATATTGACCAGTGCTGTGGTTGTACTGTGGCCGGGGCGGAAACCGGACTGCAATGGATTAAGGAGAGAATTTGTACATAGGAATGAACTCAGTTGGAGATGGATAAGACGCTCCAGGACTTTAGAGAGGAAAGGTAAAATGGAGATGGGCCGATACTCAGAAAATTTAATATCTGACATAAAAATAGATTTATTAATGATCAACAATCGACATTAATTTTTATTATGAGAAACGGAACATTGTTGTATCAGCTGTGAACGGCAATGTCAACTACTTTTTTTTTTTAATTGTTTTCGGCCCTGGTTTCTTCGGCCTTATGAGAATATCAAATACAGTATATCAGTGTTGCCAGATGACAGTTTAGATTTATCTTCAAGCCGTATCTAAAATTCCCCGAAAATTTTGATTTGAACACATAAATAAATAATAAATACAATGATAATGTTTAATTATTTTATCTTTCTGTATTTTAGAAATATTTATCAATATATCTGTAGTATTAGTTTGAATACAAATTCCGTGATTTCCAATTTCTCTGGAAATCCTATACAATGTGGCATCACTGTCTCGGATAATACGGAAAAATTTAAAAGTCATGTAAGTTATGATGGTGAAGTATATTTTTGACTACTTTATTTTTATTTGGCTTATAGTGTAAGTTTTTAGTAAGTCGTCGATTTTGTGGACTTAGCATATGCTAAGCATGCACTCAGAGGGATTCGAAGATTGCTTTATAAATACCGACTTTGACTTAAGTCGAAAGTAAAGTCTGAGCAAAGTCTAAGTACGCTCTATAGATCTCAGCCTAAGTGAGGCGCCAAAGTGATGGTGCAGAAGCGACTGTATACTGTGGATGATACCTCAAGGTCTGTGAGCAGCTTCACTTCAGTGATAGTGTTGAAGCCCACTACGCCGCGACCGTCAAACTTTCCAACAAGCCCTCGGGCCTGTAAATGCGTTTACAACGACTCATTTAGACAACCGAACTGACAAAACCACAGAGTATAAAATTAAAAAAATTGTTGTGCACTATTTGTAACCCATTACATATAAGCTCTCACTCTGACAAAGGTTTGCTGGAAGAGAACTCATAGTTACGTTAAGCTCGCCTGAGTACATGATATATCTAATCTTTTATATAAATATGTATTCTGTGTGAAATAAAGAAGAATTAATAAATAAAATAATCTTGACTGGCCTCTTCGTCTAGTGGTTAGTGACCCTGACTGCTAAGCCAGAGGTCGTGGGTTCGATACCCACGCAGGACAAATATTTGTGTGATAAGCTCGAATATTTCTCCTATGTTTGGGTGTAATTTATCTATAACTAGCTGTGCCCTGCGGTTTTACCCGCGTTAAATTTTATAAAGCATAGCCTATGTGTTAATCCAGGGTATCAGCTACCTTCCATACCAAATTTGATTAAAATCGCTTCAGCTGTTTAGACGTCAAAAGTAACAAACATACACACTCACACAGTCACAAACTTTCGCCTTTATAATATTAGTGTCATATGTACGTATTTAGAAATATATTTATCAGTTGTCTGGTTGCCATAGTACAGGCTCTGCCTAGTTTGGGATCAGTAGTTATTTTTTTTATATAAGAGGGCGACAAACGAACAACTTCACTTATATTCAACATACCTATTGTTACTTATTAAGTATTAGTGGCTACAAGCCAAAGGTAGATAATAATCACGAAATATTGTATAAGTAGGTAAAATATTTCGTGGTTATTATATATTGGCCAATCCGCGTCATCGCCGCGCGCGAGTAACACGCTTACGCTGCGCTCTGTTTAAATATTTAGTAAAAAATAGTAAATGTGTGAAAAGTGACAAAAACATTCTAGTATACTTTTATATTTAGTTTAAGCTACGTAATAAGTGATAGTGATTTATGTATATAATATATAAAAGTAAACTACGTGTAAATATTTAAAACTTAATAAAATTCATCAGTTTAAGCTATAAAAAAGGACATAAAAACTTAGTGGACAAGACCAGTGTTAAAATACAGAAATCAAATTTAATCATAAAACGTTGTAAATCCATTAAAAAATCAACCATAATAAAAAATAATCTTAGTTATAGTGACTCAGTGCAAAAAACAGGTGAATCACAAGTCCACGACCGCCGCCCTCCAATCGCATCACTCGTTACCATATAAGGTGACAAAATAGCATTCACAAGCGCATAAATGCCTACAAGTAATGCCAAATACATTTAAATCTACACTTATGAATCACTATTTTGAAAGCTCTAATAACAAGCTTGGTAGCCGAGTGGTATAGCAACCAGACAATACAAAGGCTTCGTACTGTGGTCGATGGTTCGAGCCCCAACAACGGCAAATATTTTTGTACTTAATAATTGACCCACCTCGCCGTCAAGAGAATTAGGCAACCAGTTCTCAACGGGTCCAGGTTCGAAGCCCAAATTAAACAAAAAGAATAAAAAAATTATAATAACTATCAGGGAGCTGTGTCAGCCTAAAATAATAACGACTTCTGTGACAAGCAGCCGAACTAATAAGAACACAAAGTGTCGTCAATATATTTAATTTCCTCTACGTACCGCGAGAGGGCACAAGTATAGATTATTTACATCACATAGAAACCTAGTTGGAACGCTATTAATATAAACATGGAAGAAAATAATTATATTACTGTAAGAAAACCTAGATCAAGATCCCTGGAAAGAATGGATACAAGTAGCTCACTGAATTCTCCAAGTTCCCTTGAAATTTTAGGAAGAAGTATTGATCTCTCTACCTATGCACGTTCGTCATACAAAGAAGAATTGAAATCGGAAATAAACAAGCTCAAATCTGATTTGCAGAGCACACAAAATGAATTAGAGAATATAATATTAGAGAATGTGGATTTAAAAGCGACCATAACTAATTTATCAAATGAAATTGACATTCTAAAGCAAATTTGTCGAAGTCCGGTATCCTCAATGCGAAAAAACCTATCTTTATCAAGAAAAAATAGTGTGAAACGTAGACTCACTGACAATTTCAAAATAAGTCCGGTGCCTACACAGGATAGAAGCTCTACTCAAAGTCCCCCCTATGTGCAGGACGCTTTTCCTCGGCAACTTGTTAATCAGAAATGTGATTTTATAGATACTCAAAAATCTATGACAGATGGCGAAAAAGCAAATACTTCAGAATTCATTACAAAACCTCAAGTCAAAAATTCATTTTGTCAGCCAATCACAAAAAAAAATCAGATTTGTATAATGAGCACTAATAACACCAACCAAATAACCTCCATCACTGAAGCTACTTTTGGAAATGAGTATAAATATTGCCACCATATAGCCACAAACCGAAATATTAAACAGCAATTATTAGGCATTGAAGCTAAAGTAGCCCAGTACACTAAACAAGACTACTGTATTATACTTATAGGAGAAGGTGACTTTAAAACAACTGAAAACTACGTTAGTACAATCAATTATATTAGAGAACTTTTAATAAAAATAAATCACACAAATATAATTATCTGTTTGCCAACTTTTAAATGCAAAAAATATTTTACTCTGTATACATAAGCGCGTAGAAACTTTCAATAACCTATTGTATCTGGATGTCATGACCCACAAGTATGTTTATCTCTTAGATAGTAACATGAACCTGAAATATGACTACACAATGTTTAACATTCGCACGGGTTCAATAAATAACTATGGAATGCATTTAATTTTTTCTGACATTAAAAATTTAATTAATAATATAAAACAAAATTGCAATAAGGGATCATCATTCCGTGAAATAAATTCTAATCAGTTATTTCGGGAAAATTGACATAAAAAAAGGTGTAAATGAACATTACTTTACGAATAATCACGTTAGAGTTCTTCACCAAAATGTAGCAGGTATAATTAGCAAACGGTATAGTTTAGAGATAGAACTTTCCAATCTGCGCTTAAATAAAATTGAACCAGACATCATATGCTTGACAGAGACTTTTATTGATAAGGGAAATGAGAATCTAATTAAGGTATCTGGTTATCATCTAGCAGTTTCCTACTGCAGAAAAAAACAAAAACGTGGTGGAGTAGGTATTTTAATTAACCATGACATAGATTATAAGGAACTAGATTTCATTAAAAATTTCAGTCTCGAAAAACATTTTGAATGTTGTGGCATACATCTGCTTAGACATAATATATTGATCTTAGGAATATATAGAACTCCAACATCTGACTATGCGTTATTCGTAAAAAATCTTACAGGGATTCTTCATTACATTAGCAGGAAATTTAATAAGAAAAAAATTATTCTACTTGGAGACCTAAACATAAATATTCTCAAAGATGACCAAAAAACAAAAGAATTAAGAGATATTGTTGCAAATTACAATTTGATTTTTCATATTGAGGAACCTACTAGACAAAAAAGCTGTATTGATCATATCATTAGCAATATAAAGTCAGCTAAAGGGCATATTCTACACTGGGATATTTCCGATCATAATACGGCTCAAATGCTAACCATTCCTACGAAATTAAAGAAGGAATTTTCCAAGTATTCTATCTTTAGACGAGACTATTGTGTCACGAATATTAAGAAATTTAAAGAATGTCTATCAAAATTATCTTTTTCTGAAGTGTTTGAACAGACGGACACCAATGCTGCTCTTAAAGCCTTCCTTGATTTGTTTCAATTGTTTTACGATTTATGTTTCCCTAAAATCAAGATAACAGTAACAAAAAAAAACAACAAATACCGTTGGGTTACAAAAGGGATTCGGACTAGCAGTAAACATAAACAGTTATTACGTTATAATTATTATAAGAACAAGTCAAATCCAAGTAAAATAAAATACAAACAGTATTGTAAATTACTTCGAAATTGCGTAGTACAATCTATTAAAATTAGTAATGAAAACTTATTGAAAAGATCTAAAAACAAATGTAAAGCAGCGTGGACCCTGATAAAACGAGAAACAGGGAGTTCTAACAACTTAAAACTAATAAAAACGTTGAATGTAGATAATATTTGCTTGAAAAACCCCCAACTTATAGCTGATGCTTTTAACGATTACTGGATTGACTTAACCAAACAAAAAAATAACAATTTAAAATATACATATCGAGCGCAGTCGAACTATAGCATATACTTACACCCATACGGATACAACGAAGTTAAAAATATTATGCTTTCATTAAATAACACAGGAGCAGTCGGGTATGACGGAGTCTCAACAAAAATTTTGAAAGCTTGTTCGGCAGAGCTTACACCCATTTTGACTCATTTGATAAATATGTCATTTGAAGAAGGTTGTTTTCCCAACCTTCTGAAATATGTGATTGTGAAACCTTTGTATAAGAAAGACGATTGTTCCCAACCAACCAACTATAGACCAATTAGTCTCATACCAATATTCTCGAAGATTTTTGAGAAGGCCATGCAAAGTCGCTTATTAGGATTTATTGAAAAACATAAGATGCTTAAAAACGAACAATATGGTTTTCAGAAGAATAAATCTACAACTCTAGCCTGTTTCAATCTTGTAAAAAATATTGTAGATGAAATAGACAGCAAAAAACGAATATCGGTTATCTTTTTTGATATGTCAAAAGCCTTTGACTGTGTGTCACATACACTACTACTAAATAAGTTAGAGCGGTATGGCATACGTGGAAAAGCCCTACAATGGCTAGAAACTTATCTTGTGAATAGAAAACAATGTGTGGAGGTGCTAGGTATTAACGAATTGAATGAGTTAAACGGCATTAGATCCCAGTATAAATATAACAACACAGGAGTCCCACAAGGTAGCATACTGGGGCCTCTTTTATTTTTGCTATACATTAATGATCTACCTGAAGTGACATCAAATTCATGTACGCTGTTTGCTGACGATATTTCCATAATTATGACATCACCAATATCTACTGACATTAATATTTATAAAGCTGACATAAACAATACTATCCAATCAATCACTTATTGGCTTACTTCTAATAACTTAAATGTAAATATATTAAAAACTAAGATGATCCAATTTTGCACATACGCTAGTAAACGAGACAAACTTAATATTGACTATGATGGACAGATAGTATCAGAAACAGATAATACTACCTTTTTGGGAATTGGATTAGATAGTCATCTCTCCTGGAAATTTCAAGTCGAAAGAGTCTGCCAAAAGTTGAATAAATTCGTTTATGTTCTGTACACCTTAGGAAAAACCTCTAATCAGAGCACCGTATTGTCCGCCTATCACGGCTATGTTGCATCCACATTGCTCTATGGATTGGTTCTATGGGTAATTCTACTGAGGCAAACAGAGCATTCCAAGCGCAAAAAAAATGCATCAGAGCCATTGGTGGCATTCCTCCTTGGGAATCATGCAAGCCTTTATTCGTCAAGCTGAAACTACTAACTCTACCATGTATGTACATATTTGAGTGCGCTAAATTTGTTCGCCAACACCCCAATCTATTTAAAAGAGCTGCAGAGAAGTATCCACGTAATACAAGGCATCCAGATAGAATAGTTCTACCTAGAGTTCCACGAACAACTATGTTCAAAAAAAAATTGTTACTATATGTGTGGATGTATTTTCAATAAAATACCAATAGAAATTAAGTATCTAAGATATCAACTATTCTGTAAGACACTACGACTATGGCTAATTAAAAAAATGTTTTATTCTATTGATGAATTTCTGAAATCAAATGCAATATAAAATTACATCTTACCGATCCCTACATAAATATTATTCTTTTTTGATTACTGTCTTTTTTTTACTTTTGTATTTTGACAATTTTAACTTTTGACATTTTAAATTTTGATTGTGACAAATAATTTTATATTGACTTTGAAATTGATCTGATGTCTTTTATTTTTATTTATTTGTAATTTAACTCATATTAGAAATTATTATTGTTATATTGTTGACTTTAATTTATTTGATAATGCTTGTGATGTATTTTAACAAAATTATGTAATTTATTAAACTAAAATAATTGTTAATACTAATATAAAATTGCATGTCTATCTTATGACTAAGTGTTCGGATTTATAATATTTTACCAAGACCTGTCATGTACCAACACTTTAAGCAATAAATGATTATGATTATGATTATGATTATTTTTCCAAATATCTCATGTTTAATCTAGGTCAGTATTAGGTTAGGTAACATTACCTATTCTCATTAAAACATACGATTGTTGGTTTCCATTACAGAAAGCATTATAACTTCCTGATGTCTAGGTTCCTGATAGATAATATATGACAACGCCATTACACAGTGTATATAGCTTTTATAATTTTAATATCAAAAACTCAAGGAAACGCATCCGCCAACACCCCTTTTTTTTTTTTTTTTTGATAAGGCAGGGGGAATGCTAATGCATGCCACCCGCAAAAAGTGTCTGCGGGTGGGTATGTCGGACTTGCACCGACTAAACCTTCCTGCCGTGGACTTCTCTTGGCGCCTGATGGGGGAGTCCCGGGAACGCGGGTATGCTGCTCCGGTACCCCCCTTTTGCGCCATGTCCCAGATGGTTGGGACACGTACCCTGGGAGGGCTCCTTTGGATTGCCCTCCCTTATTGCCGACTCCTGCCAGTACGGCACAGCGACTGCGCCACAAACAGATCGCTGTCATCCCGGAGCCGCTTGTACGTGGCGACAGTAGAGGACACTTCTCACACTGCCGCCGCGGCCCCGAGGGGAGTTGGACTAACGGCTGCCGCCGCCACCCCGACGCCTCCTCCACCTACGAGCGGGATCGGCTCGTTCCCGATCCCGCTCGGCGGCCTCCTTCTGGAGCATGACTGCTTCGCAGAAGGAGACCACGGCGTAAATAACGTGGTAAATATTTATTAACATCTTTGTTATTTGATTATGCATAGAGAATTTCATAGCATTGACACAAGGAACTTCTAAACTCTTAAATAAAAACTTATCACTCTAGTTTCATTCTTTTCTATGTAGGAATCGAACCCACTATTTGATAAAATGTTATTCATCACTATGTTAATCCTAGAAACACTGAGATAAATTGCAAACAGCATACTGTATAAACTACAGATAATAATTATACTCCTTAATTAAATTCTACCAATAGAGTTTGAGAAACTACATTAGATACCGGCTTGTAGTCACTTAAAACAAAATATAAGTAAATCAATAAGTAATTGTCACAGCTTATGATAATATCGTTTAACACTTTATTATTATTTTTTGTAACCCGACGCTAAAAGGAGGGTGTCTGTGTGTGAGTGTGTATTTATTAAAACTTATAATTTAAGATTTTTTTTTATATACCCCTACCTATAAATGCTAATTTATGGAGTGGATGTATGGATGTTTGTTACTATTTCACGCAAAAACAGCTGAAGTGATTTGGATAAATTTGGGGCACAGATAGTTAATTACCTGGATACTTTTTATTCCGCAAGTACTTCCACCCGCTTCATTAACACGTAAACGAAACATATTGAGAGAAGTAGACAATGTATTAGGAATCACTTTTTTTACCAAAACAAATGATTTTTTCGAAGTGAAGTCTTCTTTAGCGGCACTGTGTTCTTTTTAAGGATAGGTAAAAATTGTTAAACTCTCGTCAGGACATGTGACCTGATCGATAGTATATTCGTAAGATGGGGGGAGAGTAGACCGCCAGCGTGGTATATCGCACTAAACTTGCAACCCTGTAGCCACCAATATTTTTATTTACTTTTTACAACGCCCGCACTAGGCCAGGTATATTAAAACTCATCTATATGAAACTTTTAATCGTTCTAAATCTAGTATTTTTCAGAGAAGTGGTTAATAATAATTTGACGAGATAAAATTTAAAATTGATCACACTTCTTTGTTGTCTCACCTAATTTTTTACTGAGTACTAACATCTTGTCGTAGTATCATTACTAAAGGATGGCAAAATAATTATTTCCGATGTCATTAAATTACGGGGGTTTCGAGAGAGGGATAGCAATAATTACTACGAACCTTGCTTTACAAGAGTGGCATGAGCTATCCTAGCGTTTATAATATAAATATTATTTACATCACATATCTCACAACTGCAGTAAAACAACATTATCATGGACAGTTCAATGTCGGACCCGGATCTAAGTATGACTCATAAAAATACAACACCTCCTAACTATGTTTTCGCCCGTAATAAAAGGTCGCTAACAGATTTATATACACCGGATTATGATACTTTCAAGGAAGAAATGAAACAAATGATGATTTCTATTCTCGACAAACACCAAGAAAAATTTCAAGATATTATGGTTACACTAAATGAAATTAAACAGGTTAATGAGAATATTGAAAGCTCTGTTGACTTCCTCAAAGCACAGAATGAAGATTTTAAAAAGAAAATAGAGATTTTAGAAAGACAAGCTAAAGAAGACAAAAAATGCATTAACTTACTGGAAGATAAAATTGAGGAGCTGCAGAAAAGCCAACGGAAAAGCAATTTTGAAATTAAAAACGTACCTAAAATGAAAAACGAAAAAAAAGAAAATCTACTGGAAATGGTAACCTGCCTTGCAAAGAACCTGGGAAGTAATATGACCGCAACAGATATAAAAGACATTTACAGAATCCGAGGAAAAAACACGGATGCTCTTAGTACTTCAATCATAGTTGAAACCAACTCAACTTTGCGGAAAACGGAAATATTAAAATTAAGTAAAGAATTTAATATCAAACATAAGAGCAAATTATGTGCGAAGCATCTTGGTTTCCGAACTTCTGAAGACACTCCAATATTTATGTCTGAACACTTAACGCCCCGGGGATCTCGACTCCACTTCCTAGCACGAGATTTAGCAAAATCCAAAGAATATAAATTTTGCTGGACTGCTTATGGGAAAGTATATGTCCGAAAAAATGTCCTTTAATGATCATGATCCTTTAACTATATCACAAAATAGTACTTTTTTCAACTCTTTAGTTATAATTTGCATAATATCTCCTCATAACATAAAAGTAAATTGTCTAAATTATTGTAAAATAATATTCTCTTTGAGTTTTTTAGTAAATGAAATTAATCTTATCTTAACTGTAACTCAAAAACCATGGTACACTTCATACTCGTTCCAAAACAACCACGAAATTCAAACAATCTACCTACACATACATATCTATATCACACAATATACCAATCAACACAAAAGTAAACATTCACATTCCATATATAATTATTATCCATATAATAGTACTATAATTAATGTAAACACAATAAGTTTATGTTATAAATTAAAATTAACAGCACTTCATAAATTAATAAAACAAAATACTAGTGAGCTTAAACAAAATAAGCACCATCATTTAATAAAATTAGTTCCTATAACTTTGATAAATGGGTGACTTCATTCAAAATATACAAGAAATAGACAATTTAAATATAGCAAAAACGATAGCATGTGACTGTACGGAATTTACTAAGCTTTATAAGGCAAATAAAAATGACTTTACTGTTATAGCACAGAATATTAGAAGTATATACCACAATTTTGATGATTTCTTAGTAAATTTAACTAGTTTTAGCTTTGAAACTGATGTAATAGTATTTACAGAATGTCGGCTTAGTGCCCATAAACCTATACCTAATCTAGATAAATACTGCTCATTTGTAACTACATGTCAACTTAACCAAAACGACGGAGTGGTCGTTTATATAAAAAATAGCCTAAAATCGAATGTCAAAGAGATAAAACTAGTCCAGGCCTCCTGTCTTCAAGCTGAAGTGTTAAATAACATAATTATATGCATCTATTGCTCACCATCATTTAAAAAAGCTGAAAATTTCAGATGCTTACTTATCCACCCTGAGATCGGAAAATAAAAACATTATTATTACGGGCGACATAAACATCAACATAATACCTAAACCTACAGAAAACTCCTATGAGTATAAAAATAGGGCGGATTATTTAAACATGCTCACCGCCTACAGCATCTTTTCTGGACATTCACTACCTACCAGAGGCCAAAACTGCCTGGACCACTATATGCTCAGAATAAAAAGAAGTAAAATCACAGCATTTATTGCAATCTTGCACACTTCCATAACCGACCACTTCACAACATTTCTTTCATTAAGTAAAGTAAAAGTTAATCAAAATACACTTAAAACCAATACGACCACTGATTTTGAAAAGGCTCTAACATACTTACGGGAAAAAAAAATAACAGATCTACTTTTGTGTAGCGACCCTAACATACTAACTGACTGCCTTACTCAAAGAATAATTGATTCTATTAAAAACAATACCACAACTATAAAAATTCCAAGTAACAAACGTAGAATTAAACCCTGGATTACCACTGGCATTCTCAGATGTATTAGAAATCGAAACAAGCTACAAAAAGAGTCTCGTAATGATCCCTTTAACGAAACTAAAAAAATTACGTACACACGATATAGAAATCATTGTAACAATCTATTAAAAAAAATAAAAAGAAAATATGAAAGAGAAATACTTGCTAAATCGACTAAAAATAACAAATTGCCATGGAAAAATATCAAAGCAATCACATATACTACGAAATCCAAGAAATTAAACACGGAATTGACCTACTTAAAACCGTCTCCTGTTGAGTCTGCTAATTTTGTTAATAACTTCTTCGCTAATGTAGGTAAAGAGCTAGCTGAAGACATTCAATCAAGTATGAGTGTGGATGATCAAAATTATTACATCAATGAGCTTCCAACACAACTTCAATCTTTTGCCCTGTATGACACCGACTTTGATGAGATCAATAACATTATAATAAATTTGAAATCTGACAGCGCCCCTGGGTGGGACAATATTTCAACTAGGTTCATTAAATTTGTTAGACACGACGTTACTCCAGTTATTACTTATCTAGCTAATCTTTGTTTCAGAACGGGCACCTTCCCTTCTTTATTAAAGCAATCAATTATTACTCCTGTTTTCAAGGGTGGGGATAGAGACGACGTTAACAATTACAGACCTATTTCAGTTCTTCCCATAATATCTAAAATCATAGAAAAACTACTAAATAATAGACTACTAAATTACTTATCTTCTTTTAACATAATATCCCCATCTCAATTTGGGTTCAGACAGGGTATATCAACTGAGGACGCAGTAACATCTCTTAGTACTCTTGTTGTAGAACAGCTTGATGTTGGCAAGAAATGTCTATCAGTTTTCATAGATCTAAAAAAAGCCTTTGACACCGTCTCTCTCCCCATCCTTGCGAAAAAACTTGAAAAAATTGGAATCAGAGGAACACAGCTCTCTATATTTAAAGACTATCTGTCTGATAGAAAACAAGAGGTTAAACTGGAACAGTACATTAGCGATGATATTGGCATAACATGTGGTGTACCACAAGGGAGTGTCCTGGGGCCTACCCTCTTCATAATTTACATTAACGACCTCTGTAATATGAAGATCAAAAATGCCAAAATTTTTACATATGTAAACGATACTGCCATCGTTTTTTCTGGGTCTTCTTGGGACTCTATTAAAACTGACGCTGAATATGGTATGTCTAGGGTTGCTAAATGACTAAAGTATAACCTCCTTACATTAAACACATCAAAAACAAATTATATTTGCTTTACTATCAATGATAGTACACAACCCAGTCAAGATTTCAGATTAAAAATACATGTATGTAATGAAAATGATAGCACAGCAAGAAATCAATGTGATTGCTCAATAATAGAAAAAGTGTCTACCTTTAAATACCTAGGAGTTATACTAGACCAGAGACTATCATGGTACCCCCAAGTCGAGCAGATTACCTCTAGGATAAGGAAGTTTATATGGATGTTTAAATCCCTGCGTCATGTTGTCCCAAAAACTGCGTCCAATACCCCCAACTCTGAAAAAAACCTCCTAAATGAAATTTATATTGCTTTAGTTCAATCCGTAATTTTATATTGTATTCCCATATGGGGAGGGGCTCTCAAAACCCGGTTTTTAGAAGTAGAAAGGGCTCAAAGAGCTCTTATAAAAGTTATGTACTTCAAAAAACAACGTTTCCCTACTGTGAGTCTATATCAAGTGTCCAATCTACTGTCAGTTCGAAAATTATATATTGTATACACCATATTAAAAAAACATAAAACACTAGCCTATGACCCTTGCATAGAAACTAAACGTAGGAAAAACATAGTCACAAATGTTCCTATAACAAAAACTACTTTTGCTAGTATCCAATTCAAAAAACGATCAGCTTATCTTTACAATAAAACGAATGAAATATTACAGTTTTTTTCCAAAATCCGGCTCGAAGGACCATTTTATGTGGCGGTTGCTGGTAATAAAACCACATAAATAAGTTTATACTGGACTGTATTTAAATAATGCACAAATAGGTACAATATTATACGTTACACTGGCACAGGTGTTGAATTGTGACTGACATAACTCCGTTCACATGAACGGAATGAATGAAGTTCTTATGTATGTTTCATACATAAATTGGCAACGCCATCAAAGAAAAAGAAAGAAAATACAAACTAAAATTTGACTTAATCTTAAATCTACTTATTATTAGACAAATAGGAAACTGTTTTATTATGCCGGTATACATGAAACCTTTTAAACTTAGGTACTATTTATTATTTTATAACATTAAAACAAATCTTTTACTATTTACTTTTTGAATGGTCCAATACACTTGAATAAATTACAATACAATTGTAGAATTGATACAGAATGACTGACAGACAATCTTAAACAAAGTCTATATTATCTTTAAATTGAATAAATTATAAACTGGTAAGCTACTTACAAAGTTGTTAACAAATTTTCACTGAAATTAGTCATTCCATTTGAAATTAGTTATTGCCATTCATATAAACTCGCAGTAATATATAGGACAATAGTTATTAAAACCTCTGACATAAGCTTGCTAGGGTCAACTTTTTTCCCGCATGTAACAAACATTTGTGTTCATTAGTAATTATTAACCGTGTAATAAATGATTTTTTAGGTATTATGATAGGATATTTCTGATCATATGGTATGTTAGCATTACCATATTAACATTGCAGATGAGATTAGTTTTAAACAAATCAAAATAATGAAAGAAAATGCTATAGGATATAATACTACATAGGAACATGCCCAGCTGCGTCCAGTAGCCACAAAAAGGTAAGTTGGTAAGCATAATGTTTATGATTTATTCATAAATGGGAAGTACACAAACTTTCATCACACTAGTACGCATGATTTTACCACCATTAGTTCTTACAGATGACCTTGCCATCTGATCCAGGGAAAGTTTGTTCTACTCTAGCCACTGGCCAAGTTAATGGAGGGGTGTTGTCAACTCTTAATAGCACTAAGACCCCTTTTTCGATATTTGGGACACAGCTGTGCCACTTTGGCCTATTTTGTAATTGAGTCAAATATTGTTTTGACCAGGATTTCCAAAAGGATTGAGCCATGTGGGTACATTGCTGCCAAAATGATAAACGATTTATGGGTACATTTGTCACATCAGGCTCGGGGAATGATGTAATAGAAGCACCTGTTAAAAAATGAGCAGGAGTTAGATAAGACATGTCGTTTGGATCAATGCCTGGCAAAGAAAGTAAAGGTCTGGAGTTCAATAGACCTTCTATTTGAATTATTACGGTATTCAACTCTTCATAAGTTAATATTTGTTGCCCTACAACTCTTTTTAAATGATATTTTGCACTCTTAATCCCTGCTTCCCATAAGCCTCCAAATACTGGCGAATAAGAGGGAATAAAACTAAATTCAATACCGAGATCTGAAGTAAAGTTTATAATTTTGTCCTGATGTACCTGATTAAAGTGTAATTAGTATAACTCATGCAATTGATTATTGGCACCTTTGAAGGTAGAACCATTGTCACAATAAATTATAGAAGGTTTATTGCGACGGTAAATAAATCTTTTTAATGCCTGTAAAAAACATTCAGTTGTTAGGCTTGATACCAATTCAATATGAATGGCCTTTGTTGCAAAACAAACAAATAATGCCATGTATGCTTTTAAAATTAATGGTTTTCTAGCACGGTGTAATTTAATTGAAAATGGACCACCATAATCAATCCCAACCTTTTCAAAAGGTCTGCTGGGGTTCACCCTGTCTGAAGGAAGAGATCCCATCATTTGCTCTGATGCCTTAGCTCTTAGCTTGAAGCACACTAAACATTTATGAATAACCCCCTTGACTTCTCTAAGTCCATTTATTATGTAAAACCTCTGACATAAGCTTGCTAGTGTCAACTTTTTTCCCGCATGTAACAAACATTTGTGTTCATTAGTAATTATTAACCGTGTAATAAATGATTTTTTAGGTATTATGATAGGATATTTCTGATCATATGGTATGTTAGCATTATGTAACCTGCCTCCTACTCTGAGGATACCTTCTCCATCTAAGAAGGGATTTAAAGATTTTAAGTTCATATTAATTGGTTTTTTGGAGATAATACAAGCAATTTCTTCACCAAAATGTTTTATCTGATCTTGTCTAATTATATTTTTAAGTGCAAAATTTAGTTCCTTTATTTTTAGATAACCAGAGACCCTGTCTTGTTTCTTTATTCTACAATTGTTAAAAAACCTGTAAATATAGGCAATAATTCTTTTTAATTTGTTAATATCAGAATAATATGAATATAAATTGAAATCTTTATTTGTCTCAAAAGTCAAAGTACTATTATAATATTTAAGTTCAGGAATTTCCTTAAGAAGTTTAAAATTTGTAAATTTATGTGTGTAATTCTTATCATGTAAAAATTGTGGTCCATGCCACCATAACTGGTTGTTTTTAATTAAGTGGGGTTCAATGCCCCTAGACAAACAGTCAGCAGGATTATTAACGGTATTGACATATGACCATGAGACACTTTTTGTGAGATCACAGATAGTTTTTACTCTGTTTGCAACATATGCAGATAGTTTTGTGGGCTCTGTGTTGAGCCAAGCAAGAACAATTTGAGAGTCCACATATAAATGTACGTTAATGTTAAAATTATTTTTAAGTAATTGATCATACAACTTTCTTGACAGTTTTGCTAGTATCAAAGCACTATTTAACTCTAATCTTGGTGTGGTTAATGATTTTATGGGATTTACCCTTGATTTTGAGCATAACAAGTCAACATTTACTTGACCATTGGTGTTAATGGTTTTTAAATAAACACAACAACCATAAGCCTTCTGTGAGGCATCTGCAAAACCTATTAGCTCAATGCATGCTGAATTTTGTGTGTCAATATGTCTTTTTACTTGAATGCAATCTGTTTTTGATAAATTTTCAACAAAACTTCTGAATTTTTTGTTTAAGTTATGTGGTAATGGTGAGTCCCATGAAACCTTCTCTAACCATGTTTGCTGCATGATTAATTTTGCAAGTACAATGATTGGACCTACTAGACCAAGTGGATCAAAGAGTTTGCTAATAAAACTTAATGTCTGACGTTTAGTATAAACATCTAACAACTCAGTTTTTGGACAAGAAATGTTCAATATATCCGTTTGTGGGTTATATTTGATACCTAAGGTTTTTACATATTGATCATCATCACCTTTGCATAAATCAATCTCACTTGATATTTGCAAGGCACAAGGAATGTCATTTAGAATATACTCACTATTAGAACTCCATTTATGAAGTTTAAATCCACCAAGTTTTAATATAGAAATTAATTGGTTTTTCATATCAAGTAGTTTTTGTAAATCGTTACTACTAGTGCAAATATCATCGACATAACAGTGATTTAATAATATGTGTGCACCATCAGGGTAAATGTGTGCAAATCTGAGAGCCAACTCGTTTAAACATCTAGTAGCTAAAAATGTTGAGATTTTAAGCCCATAGGTGACTGTTTGCAGTTGAACACATTGTATTTCCTTTTCTGGTGTATCTCTCCACAATATATTTTGAAGAGCACGGTGCGCTGGGTTGAGTTTAACTTCTCTAAACATTTTTTGAATGACACAAAATAACACATATCTATGTAATCTGAATAAAACTAATATATTAAATAACTCATTTTGGATGCAGGGTCCATTGAGCAACATGTGATTCAAAGAAAAACCTAAATTTGTAGCCATTGAGCCATCAAAGACTACTCTCAATTTTGTAGTTTTGCTATTTTCATTTAGCACTGGATGGTGCGGTAGAAAGTATACCTGACCAGTTTTTAAATCATAACTTTGAAACCCATTGACCCATTGAAATGTAGGTGTCAATGAAATCTTTATAACCTTTAAAAAGAACAGCGTCTTTGTGTAGCCTTTTTTCTAAATTGTTAAAACGTTGTATAGCTCTTGAGAAAGAGTCCCCCATGTTTAATTGATTTAAATTTTGTTTTAAAGGTAAGTCAACTTGAAACTTATTGTCATTCAACATAACAGATTCAGAAAATATTTTTTCAGCAAGAGCTTCTTCAGAAACCGACTCAGTAAAAACTTCTGTCACTTGTTCACATTTCCAAAACTGCTCTAATGTTTTTTCTATATTTTTAACACTATCACTTTCACTGTTTTGTAAAATGTGTGTGGTACACTTGTTTACCCTATGACTTACTGGAGCATAGCTTTTAGTCGTCACTCTTCCAGCCACTATATACCCAAACTGGGTGCTGCCTAAAAACAAACCCTCAGGGCTATATATAATAGGTATTTGTTCACGCAATAAAATTTTAAAGAAAACATCACAACCTAATAAGATGCTTATTTTTCCTGTTTTGTAAAATTCTGTGTCAGCTAACTTGACATATGACGGAACTTTTAAATTATCTGTGTCTATCTCACGCTGAGGTAGATCAGTAGTGATGTTTGGCACTACACAGCATACCATCTGAGTGTTGTAAGTGTTTAGAGTGGAAGAGATGTCAAAAGTAGCAGTTTGAGAAATTGTGTTTGATTGACCACATATTCCTTTAATGTAGGTATAGTTATTGACTAACCTACAATTATTTTTTTCTGCTAGATTTGACAACACAAAGGAAACTTGACTACCCGAGTCACAAAGAGCCCTTACTTCAATTTGCTGACCAAACTTGTCAGTTATATGTACCTTTATAGTAGGCAATAAAACATCATCACATTTATTCATAGATAGTGAAACCTGCCTTAACTCATGCTCAGGCTTGTTTTGATGTAGTAAACTATTATGGTTCTGTTTACAAATGGAACACTTAAAAGTAAATTTGAATTTTGATAGGTGTTTGTTTAAACATAGGTTACACAAATCATTATTCTTTACATAGTTGAAACGATCAGATAGCGAGGCAAGCTTAAATTTTTCACATTTATATAGTTGGTGGTTATTAGATTTACAAAATTTGCATACTTGTGCAATATGCTTACCCCCTGTTGTGGCTACCAAACTTGTCCTGCGGCCGCTGTTCACTGCACTATTTGAGGATGTTTGGCTATCTGCCACAGTTTCAAGTGCTGCTGCCCGTTGTTCTAGAAATTTAAGAAGTGAGTTTAAGCCAGAGTCAGCATCTGATATAGTTTCCAGATGAAAACACCTTAATGTGTGCATATCAAGTTTGCGTAGCAAAATGCATACAATAATTGCATCCCAATGCTGAACAGGTATGTTCATGTTCTTTAAGGCAGCTAAATGCTGTCTGGTTTGAGAAATGATTTCTCTTAAAGATAAGGCAGTGCATTTAGAAATAGGTTTTAAGTCTATTATGGAATTGACATGATAGTTAATAACTTTATTTTTGTTATCATAGCGCTCACTTAGCAATTGCAGTGCGATTGCATAATTTTGTGCAGTTAGTGATAAATGTTTAATTAATTCGGCGGCTTCGCCACATAAATACGTTTTTAAATAATAGAACTTGTCACATAGTGATAGTTTAGTATTCTTATCAATTACACTTTTAAACAGGCTATCATTAGCCTGTTTAAAAGTGTAATTGACTTCACGACTTCATAGTCGTGGAAATCACCTACCTCACCTCCAAACTTAGGAATATTTATGGGTGGGAGGCCCTTCCTCGTCATGCTCGTCTCCGAGTTTCTGAGATTTACATGGACTCGATTTTAGTTCGATGGCATCTTCGAATGCGGCTAAGGCACTTAAATATATGGATTCATAGTGACCAAAGTCTTCGTCGTTTTTCTCATCTTGAAGGGATATATCAATATTCAGTGAGCTGTATTCTGAAAAGGTGGTGACCAACCTGTCCTTCTTTACCATAAGCGCCTTTATAGAGGCCTTTTCGACTTCATCGGAATCAATGAACTTACTTAATGTTGTTATAGTTCCTTTTGCCTGGCCCCTGGCCAATATTAGGCGTTTTAAATTGCTTGCCATGATGGCTAATAAGTTGGTTTCCAAATATAAAACTTGCAATAGTTTATCAAAATTTATCAAAAACAGATTGCATTCAAGTAAAAAGACATATTGACACACAAAATTCAGCATGCATTGAGCTAATAGGTTTTGCAGATGCCTCACAGAAGGCTTATGGTTGTTGTATTTATTTAAAAACCATTAACACCAATGGTCAAGTAAATGTTGACTTGTTATGCTCAAAATCAAGGGTAAATCCCATAAAATCATTAACCACACCAAGATTAGAGTTAAATAGTGCTTTGATACTAGCAAAACTGTCAAGAAAGTTGTATGATCAATTACTTAAAAATAATTTTAACATTAATGTACATTTATATGTGGATTCTCAAATTGTTCTTGCTTGGCTCAACACAGAGCCCACAAAACTATCTGCATATGTTGCAAACAGAGTAAAAACTATCTGTGATCTCACAAAAAGTGTCTCATGGTCATATGTTAATACCGTTAATAATCCTGCTGACTGTTTGTCTAGGGGCATTGAACCCCACTTAATTAAAAACAACCAGTTATGGTGGCATGGACCACAATTTTTACATGATAAGAATTACACACATAAATTTACAAATTTTAAACTTCTTAAGGAAATTCCTGAACTTAAATTTTATAATAGTACTTTGACTTTTGAGACAAATAAAGATTTCAATTTATATTCATATTATTCTGATATTAACAAATTAAAAAGAATTATTGCCTATATTTACAGGTTTTTTAACAATTGTAGAATAAAGAAACAAGTCAGGGTCTCTGGTCATCTAAAAATAAAGGAACTAAATTTTGCACTTAAAAATATAATTAGACAAGATCAGATAAAACATTTTGGTGAAGAAATTGCTTGTATTATCTCCAAAAAACCAATTAATATGAACTTAAAATCTTTAAATCCCTTCTTAGATGGAGAAGGTATCCTCAGAGTAGGAGGCAGGTTACATAATGCTAACATACCATATGATCAGAAATATCCTATCATAATACCTAAAAAATCATTTATTACACGGTTAATAATTACTAATGAACACAAATGTTTGTTACATGCGGGAAAAAAGTTGACACTAGCAAGCTTATGTCAGAGGTTTTACATAATAAATGGACTTAGAGAAGTCAAGGGGGTTATTCATAAATGTTTAGTGTGCTTCAAGCTAAGAGCTAAGGCATCAGAGCAAATGATGGGATCTCTTCCTTCAGACAGGGTGAACCCCAGCAGACCTTTTGAAAAGGTTGGGATTGATTATGGTGGTCCATTTTCAATTAAATTACACCGTGCTAGAAAACCATTAATTTTAAAAGCATACATGGCATTATTTGTTTGTTTTGCAACAAAGGCCATTCATATTGAATTGGTATCAAGCCTAACAACTGAATGTTTTTTACAGGCATTAAAAAGATTTATTTACCGTCGCAATAAACCTTCTATAATTTATTGTGACAATGGTTCTACCTTCAAAGGTGCCAATAATCAATTGCATGAGTTATACTCATTACACTTTAATCAGGTACATCAGGACAAAATTATAAACTTTACTTCAGATCTCGGTATTGAATTTAGTTTTATTCCCTCTTATTCGCCAGTATTTGGAGGCTTATGGGAAGCAGGGATTAAGAGTGCAAAATATCATTTAAAAAGAGTTGTAGGGCAACAAATATTAACTTATGAAGAGTTGAATACCGTAATAATTCAAATAGAAGGTCTATTGAACTCCAGACCTTTACTTTCTTTGCCAGGCATTGATCCAAACGACATGTCTTATCTAACTCCTGCTCATTTTTTAACAGGTGCTTCTATTACATCATTCCCCGAGCCTGATGTGACAAATGTACCCATAAATCGTTTATCATTTTGGCAGCAATGTACCCACATGGCTCAATCCTTTTGGAAATCCTGGTCAAAACAATATTTGACTCAATTACAAAATAGGCCAAAGTGGCACAGCTGTGTCCCAAATATCGAAAAAGGGGTCTTAGTGCTATTAAGAGTTGACAACACCCCTCCATTAACTTGGCCAGTGGCTAGAGTAGAACAAACTTTCCCTGGATCAGATGGCAAGGTCATCTGTAAGAACTAATGGTGGTAAAATCATGCGTACTAGTGTGATGAAAGTTTGTGTACTTCCCATTTATGAATAAATCATAAACATTATGCTTACCAACTTACCTTTTTGTGGCTACTGGACGCAGCTGGGCATGTTCCTATGTAGTATTATATCCTATAGCATTTTCTTTCATTATTTTGATTTGTTTAAAACTAATCTCATCTGCAATGTTAATATGGTAATGCTAACATACCATATGATCAGAAATATCCTATCATAATACCTAAAAAATCATTTATTACACGGTTAATAATTACTAATGAACACAAATGTTTGTTACATGCGGGAAAAAAGTTGACCCTAGCAAGCTTATGTCAGAGGTTTTAATAACTATTGTCCTATATATTACTGCGAGTTTATATGAATGGCAATAACTAATTTCAAATGGAATGACTAATTTCAGTGAAAATTTGTTAACAACTTTGTAAGTAGCTTACCAGTTTATAATTTATTCAATTTAAAGATAATATAGACTTTGTTTAAGATTGTCTGTCAGTCATTCTGTATCAATTCTACAATTGTATTGTAATTTATTCAAGTGTATTGGACCATTCAAAAAGTAAATAGTAAAAGATTTGTTTTAATGTTATAAATACGATACAAACACTTGCTTATACCACCTATTACTTATGTCTTTAATCTTTGTCTGAACACGGGTACATTTCCCTCATATCTCAAGAAAGCTGTAATACATCCTATTCATAAGAGTGGGAATAGAGATTGTGTCAACAACTATAGGCCTATTGCGGTACTTCCCTCTATATCAAAATTACTTGAACGAATCGTTAACAAAAGACTGATAAAATACTTTGAAGATAAAAAACTAATATCTGCGAATCAATTCGGATTTAGAAGCAAAAAATCGACTAACAACGCTATTTCAGAATTAATTAATCACGTGGTCCACCACATTGACAAAAAACAAAAAGTACTTTCAATATTCCTCGACTTAACAAAAGCTTTTGACACGGTTTCTATTCCCATCCTTATGAATAAGCTAGAAGAACTTGGAATTCGTGATCTTCCGCAATCATTTTTTAATGATTATCTCAGCAATAGGACCCAATGTGTCAAGGTACAGAATTATACGAGCAGTGAACTTCCAATTACTTTCGGCGTTCCACAGGGAAGCGTGTTAGGACCCACTCTTTTTCTTGCATACATAAATCAACTATGCAACCTCAATCTACCAAACGGAAAGATCATTGTGTTTGCGGATGCCACAGTTCTTACGTTCACGGGAGACAGTTGGTTAAATACTTACAGTGCGGCACAAAAAGGGCTTGATACTGTCATGAACTGGTTATCAGAACACTTACTAACCCAAACTCACAGAAAACGAAAATGATCACATACAACTTGCAACAGCCAAATCACCCTCACACCTCGCATTGCATACTCGCTCACGTATGTCAGTTAAAAGACTCCCAGTCTTGCATTTGCCCACCACTCAAACGCACCCACACTATAAAATACTTAGGCGTTACTCTCGACGACAGTCTAAATTTTTCTGCCCACGTTGACCAACTAGCCTCTCGAACGAGAAAATTGATCTTTGTCTTTAAAACACTTCGACATGTTGCCGAGGCTCGATTAGTTAAGAGAATCTACCTAGCACTTTGCCAATCTCTCTTATCCTATTGTGTTTCTGTTTGGGGTGGTGCGCCTAAGTCCATTATTATTAAACTTGAAAGAGCACAAAGAGCTGTCCTAAATGTAGCTACATTTCGCCCAATTCTCTATCCAACTGTCGCCCTCTACAAGTCATGTGAGGTCCTCACAGTTAGGCAACTGTTTATCCTGAGTACCATCTTAACCTAACACAGTAGCACTCCTTATCAACCATCCAACAAGAGGCGAAGAGATAAACCATGCGCCCCGTACAAATGTAACTTCTCTTTTAGCCAAAGATTTATATGCTACTTAGGACCTCACCTATATAATTTAATTAATACAAAAATAAACATATTTCCAATGTCTAAACATCAATGCAAAAAGTCAGTAACAACATGGTTATTAACTAAAAACTATGAGGAAACGGAGAACATGTTAAGCTCACTCAGTTAAATTTAACTAATAACAATCGGGCCATCAGTACATCACATCACACACACCCATACACACCCACACCCACATCCACATCCACATCCACATCCACATCCACATACACAAACACACACACACACACACACACACACACACACACACACACATTTTTGCATGCTTTTTTTTTAAATTATTAATTGTTATTTAACTTCTTTTTTTTTTATTCACTAATCATTATCTTAATTAATCAATCAATATAGTCTAATATTAAATAAATGTATTTTCATAATTCGCTACCGATGTCAGCGTGCTCTTCAGGGAGTTTGGGCCTAGCATCTTTATTACAAGTTATTTTAAAAATAACTTAGCGAAGATGCTAGTCACCACACTAATCTATGTGACCTAGCATCGTAATGAACCTTATATTTTTATTGTACCAGTATACTACACATACTGTATTTTTAAGCACACTTAGTATACCTAAATGTACTCAATGAATTTGATGTGGTGAAAAATAAATTATTATTATTATTACTTGTTGTTTGCCAATGTACTGGCGACGTCGTCATATTTTAATAATATGTAACACATTCAAACATAAATGATATTATTATTGAAAACAATTTTACAGACATCTTTAAAATCAATTTTACAAATTTAAGTGCGGGCGGGAATCAAACCCACGACCCCGGGGTATACGGTCCCATGTGCGTTAACCGCACCGTGGTTCTGAGACTTGAATTTATACAATCCATTCAATATTTCTTAACGTATTTAAGACGCTTTTAACGCCATGTTACCGAAACCTACACGGCTAACAACGGCTGGAATATCAATACTTAGATGGAACAATTCCAACAGATGGCGCTTTAATCATTCATATTACCATTATATAAATAATTATTAATTTTTTAATATTTATTAAATCATAGCTGTTATTATTTGAACTATGATTTCATTTATTATTTTTAGGAAGAATCGAACCCACGACCACGGGCATCCGGCCCCATGTGCGTGACCGCTCCGCCACCGCACCGTGGTTCTGTTGTTGTAGTTGTTAGTGCTAGACTGCTCTAGCCCGGTAAAGCAGTGAAAGCCTCCAAATGAACTATACTGGGTGTTAATATAAAATTTGGTAAAATTAGGTTTCCTCATGAACTACACTTCATCATTCATCATATAAAGTTTGTGGATAAAGAGAAAGGGAAAAAGGAAAAATTGTGTCTGTTAAGAAGTTGACAACACCTACCTAGGTAGGTGTTGTCAACTTCTTAACAGAAACAATTTTTGTAAATTTGTTTATTTTTCAATAGCAATAAACGTTAACGAATAGTAAGTTTGTGGCACGATAACAGTGGGTTTATGGCATATCCAAGGCATAAAATAATAAGTATATAACAATTTTGATTACGGCATAGACAAATATAAAATCGATATCGACTTTTCTATATGACAACCAAAATTCGAACAAAACTTATATTATAATATGGTGATCCAGTAGAGAAATATGTATTAATTTCATCAACAAGGATTCTTTCGAAAACATTTTGGCGTATATCGCGCGCTTCGTACTACAACAAAATTACGCGTCGTATTCGATGCAAGTACTAAAACATCGTCCGGTAAATCACTCAATGATTTACAATTAATCGGCCCGACATTACAAAATGACGCAATAGTGTTTGTTTACGTGGAGCAAACTGGCTACGTGCATTTAGTAAGCGGCTGGTACGACGTTGCCAAGTCGTGCCTTTTTTTTTTTTTTTTTTTTTTGCGGGGTGGAAAATCCTGCATGGATGTCCTCCGCCTTGGGGGAGGCGGAGGGGTCTGTCAGACTCCTACTGACTAAAAACCACCCCGGTGTTCCATCTCACACCTGCGCCGGGGGTCGCGGGAACGAATGATACTTCCGCAACCCCAGCTGGTGCTGGCCCATGCCTGCGGGCCTCCTCGCATTAGCCGGGGGAGTGAGGTGTTAAACTCCCCCCGCAACGTCTAAGAGGGGCGCGCGTGGAACACGTCGCGCCGCCGCCTCGGGTCCAGATATGTAGTGGGCGACGGACGCCCCCGAGTCCGTCGCCCCTGGACCCATTTAGGGGGGCTGGAAGAGGGCATTGTCCGCCCTCCGCCGACACCCGGTGCGTCTGCTGCGGGCCGGATGAGAGGATGTAATCTCCCTCTCCCGCTCCGCAGCTTCCTTCCGCGAGATGACTGTCTCGCAGAAGGAAACCACCGCGTCCCAGGACTCCTCGCTGCCAACCATCGAGTTTACGACGGCCGGCAGCGACAGGTCACTGCCTACTCCAAAAATGAGGGCACGGCGCTGCTCCTCCCAAGCGGCACACTCTGCCAGCGTATGCAGCGCCGTGTCCTCCCGACAGTCGACGCAGTGGTGACACCGGGCGTCCGGCTCCCTGTTTATGCGACACAGGTACTTCCCGAAGCAGCCATGCCCCGAGAGTACCTGCGTCACCCGAAACGTCAGGGAGCCGTGCCTCCTCCCGAGCCAACGCTCGAGTACCGGCCGGACCGCCTCGATAGTGACGAGGCCGGCAGTTGGGCGCGATAGCCTGTCCCGCCATTCCGCCACCAGGGCCTCGCGAAGCTGGGACCGACGCAGCCCCATGTGTTGCTGCATCGGCCCCTCGCCTTGCGCCAGCATCTCCTCGCGCCACCGGTACAGTGACGCGAGTACTTTCGCCTCGAGGTCCCAGGGCGGGGATCCGGCCAGTACACAAGCCGCCTCGTAGTAAACTAACTTCACTTCCTGGATAGGAAAGTGTAGGAATAGGTGATTTGTTTCCATTTTATAAGTAGTTTTACATATTTTATTGATGTAGCTCATTGTTGTCGCTTAAATATGGTATTCAATCTAATTTCTAGTAATTATTTTTATTTATTTATTTTTCTTTTGACATATCACTGTATGTATTAAATTGTAATTTTTTTTTTTGTAATATTTTTCTATGTTTACAATTATGACGCGCATAAGTGTATTACGTGTAGATACCTAAATGGAATAAACGATTTTTGATTTTGATTTTGAATCATCCTGCTATCAGCTGCTATTTTCATCAGGTATAGACGAATTATACGATCTAATGATTTCGCCGCGTACAATTGCAGAGAATTTTCGATATCCTCAATACTCAATCATTTATTGCTTCCATAATGTATAACAGATGGTATAATCTTATAATTATGTAACAATTATGGACCCTGTCGGGCACAGCATAGTAGAAGGGAGGAAGAAGGCTTTTTGTTAAAAAGCTTAAGAATTCATGCTATTTGTAAGAATTATAGTATGCCAAATTTTAATTTAAAAATGTCAATATTTAAAGCAAAAACATTATAAGATTCATAAATGTCAAGAACTATAGAATTATTTCTTTGAGTCCAAGTATTCTTTTACAGTATAATTAATGGCTTTTCTTTAATAAGAAAAGCTTTAGTTTTTTAATAAAAGTATTATCCTTTTTTTTCTTTTTTAAATCTTCTGGAAGTTTATTATAGACTTTTATTGACATTACCAACGGGCTTGTAGAGTGCATAGATAGATGGGATGTTGGTAAATTTAATCTATTCCCATGCCTAAGTGTAAAGTTAGATTGTAAATTTTCTCATTTGGTGTAGTATTCTGTAACAAACTTACAAATTTCCAGGATATAGATACTTGATCCTTTCATACCCTTGTTGTGCTGCCCGCATCCAGCGGCTTCCCGCGACCGTTGTACAATCATCGGTCCACCTAGTAGGGGGCCTGCCTACGCAGCGTCTCCCGGTTAGTGGTCACTGCCACTCATAGGTAGATACTCTCACCGGCCTGTAAGTGATCGGCGAGGTTAAACAACTAGGCTCGCGGTCAGTCCATAGATGGGTAACCGCCAAAGTGGTTTAATTTTGAGCGTGTCCGTTGCAATGCACGATAAGCAGGTGGTCCCGGTTGTAGTCAATCCAGATCAGTCGTTAAACCATGTCGGAGGCCTGCTGGGCGGCTTGAACAACTCTGACAGGAGGGTAACCACTGCCCATCCGATAAGTAAGTAAGTAGTGCCACTTCAGTTTGACAATTCTTTGGGCTATGTCGGCTACTTTGTTTTCGTGGCTTCAGATTCGATCGCGCAGGGATACTCCGAGCATAGGTTGATGAGCATGTTTCATAGGAAAATTAAGCTTCTTGATTTACTATACTTACTACATTTACTACTTTTCTACCGCCACCGCCGGACGCCTACCTACTATGGAAATTAACCCCTCCGTCGCGGGGTACACAAACTACAGCCAGAGTAAGAACTTCTTACAGGTCAAACAAATAATTGACCTGTTCGGGAATCGAACCCGGGACACGAAGTGCCGAGGCGACTGTACGTACGTAGATAAGACACACAAAGCTTCGTACTTGGAAAACCCCTTTTTATGGTCGCGGGTTAGTTTTTATCAAACATTTTATGTTTCAGCTATAATGTACAGACGCCAGCACATCAAGCTACCCCCATCTGTCAAATTTCCCCAATTGAAAGTGAACCTTATACTTATGTGATAAAGTTGAAAATCTATAAAAGAAATATGACAGATTGGGGAAGCTGGATGTGCTGGCGTCTGTACGTATTTTTATAATAAAACTTGAACGAATGGTGAAGCAGTGTTACACTCTACCCGCGTTTTATTTTATAAAAAGTCACCAGCACGACATTGGATAATCTGTGCCTTCGTTTATTGCATTATTCTACCGCGACCGACGAACATTGTACTCTTAAAATGTAAGTCTAATTATTACCAGTGATATATTTCTAGCTTTAATTATATTAATCTCTTTAATTAAGATTGAAGAGTGTTAAAACTAATTATAACGAAGTAATTAGAAATATATTTTATTTTTGCAAATCACCGCGAGTTCTTGTCGCCGCGCCCCGCCATTTTAGTTTACTTTAATTTAAACTGTAGAACACCAATTACCGATAATTATTACAGATTACCGATATATAAGATATTAATAAGCGAATACAAATATTGATTTTAAAACACAATCATACATCATTCTCACGGAAACGCAAACATTCCGACAATATTCCATGTAAGCAACGTGGTTACGTGGCTGATATTAGTGTGTGAAATCGATTGTAAAGCATGATTTCTTTGCAGGGAATCAATCTAGAAGCTTCTAAGGCGGAGGCATTCAATGAATAGTCGAAATACCTCTGCATGCAGCGCCAGGCGTACTACAGGTAAGCGACCTTTTGACATTGTGCCCCGCCCTAGCAAACATTGAAAAGTTTTTAGTATTTATTTAAACGTTGGAATAGTTGATGTTGAGTAAATTATTATTTATTACAAATAATAGTTTTTAGTTATCACTTATTTTTGATGCGTATTTTGATGAAAGTGTGCCCGTTTATAATACTTGCCTCCCGTCCTATATGCGGAGTCAAATGTCGTGTTTCGCGTTATGTAAAACGTAGACTGGGCTGTGTGGTGACGGCGGCGATTATCAGAATATCATCACCCCATCTCATCCCGTGGGGGGCGTAGAAGTCGACCCGAGAGAACAGGTATCTATCAGAAGACGGGCAGCAGCTTCCTTCTGAGTACTATGACCATCTTACTGCGATTGTCAACCCGTCTGCCAAGCGTGGCGATTATGGCATTTCCCCCCCAATTTCTTGCTAGGACACAAAATGTCTATATATTTGTCATAACGTGCTGTTTTAGTAAGTACTGTCTTTTATTTCCAATAAAACGGGCCACCACTGAAGTCATTACCAGTATACTCTAAGAAAAAGTATTTCTAGTACACGGTATTCCTTCTACTGTTGTTTTAGATAATGGTAAACAGTTTATTAGCTCTACTCTAAAGAATATGCTTTCTAAATATAAAGTCCCTAACTTGCATTACACACCTAAATACTCGCCACATGTTAACACAGTCGAAAGATACAACAAGACGATAATGACAGCTGTATCAACCTTTATCGAAAATGACCATAGAGTGTGGGATAGATTATTACCGCAGATACAGTTTGCTATTAATAGTGCAGTTAATGAGGTAACTGGCTATACTCCTTCCTTCCTTGTATACGGACGGGAATTGGTTTCTTGTGGTTCACATTATATTGATGCTGAGTCTGAGGAAATAATTTATCAACCTCGTGATTCATACGCTAATAATTTGGGCTATCTATCTAACATATTTGACAAAGTACATTTTAATTTATTGCAAGCACATAGTAAGAATTGTCATTCATATAATTTACGCCGTCGAGTGGCTGAATTCGATGTCGGAGACATAGTTTGGAAAAAGACGTTTTATCAAAGTGATAAGGATAAATATTTTAACAAAAAGCTAGCACCTAAATTTATAAAATGCAAGGTTATCGCTAAGAAGTCTCCACTTGTGTATGAATTGGCAGATATGGCAGATAATTCTTTAGGCAGTTGGCACATTAAAGATTTGAAGCTTATAAACTATAAGGAATAGTCACTAGAAGACGGATTTCACTAGCTGCTCAACGTAAAATCCTTCTCTTTGCGGCGGGGTACTGTCACGTCGCACACAAAAAGTAGGCGCCTGACCAAATTAAATAGTAACAGCTGCCGCCAGTTTTTAAATTCTATTAGAAATCCCTAAGTGGTACGATTAGATTATAACTCCATTCACTCTAATTAGCTCCTTGTTCGATCGTTCATGAGCGATGATTTGCGAATCGTATTCATTACGGAGGTCACCGTGAGATTGTTGGTTACTAAATCTGCTAAGATTTACCAAAATGGATGGGGATTATATAGTAGTTTATCAGTAACTTAGGAGATTGGCAATGTTTGATTGAATATTGCAATGAAAATAACATATTATTAAACCCAAATATTGTACTTATGGATTTTGAGAAAGCGGCAAATTTAAGTCTGCGTCAAAATTTTGAGTCAGCTATTGTAAAGGGTTGCTTTTTCCATTTTCGACAAATAATATATAGAAAAATACAGCGCGAAGGCTTGACTACAAAATATAATTCGGATCGTGCGTTTAATATAGAGATCAAGTGTATATTGGCGTTGTATTATATACAACCTGCTAACATAGCCATGTACTTCAACGATTTAATCAATACAATGTCCGAAGATGCCCGCAAAATAGCAGATTGGTTTGGTATTCATTTTGTGAATGGGACAAATAATCAGCCACCTACGTACAATCCAACCTTTTGGAGTCTGTGTCACAACAAAACAATACCACGTACTCAGAATAGTGCTGACGCATTCCACCATCATATAAACGGGATATGCTCAAAGCGACACGTTGGGTTTTATCGTCTCGTGAGTGAGTTAATGTCAGAGACTACGACAAATCTTACAGCTATTGAAAGAATCAGAAACGGAGAACCACTTCCCAAGAAAAGGAAATCCAAGAATGAGCATAAGTTACAAAAAATTTAAGGTATTCATTCTAAAAGAAATCCCGGAATACTCACATGTGGAATTATTGCAAGCTATTGCTTCAAATCTTTAAATTTGTTCGTTGTTCATTTGTATCTAATTATAATTATATAACTATGATTCAACGTTTTTTTGTGATTTCCTGTATAAATATTAACCACAGATATATCAACAGTGGGTACGTACCAAAATCCCGAATTTTAATAGACCTAATTTTAAAATATAGTACAATTTTGTGACAGAAACGAATCGCCGCAAAACCGACTTCACGTAGTCTTGTCTGCCCTACTCTAGAGTGTAATTTCAACCCGCGTAGGTGCGGAGGGGTGGGGCGGCCCGCGAGCTGAAGAGCAGGTGGTGGGCGTTAAAACCATCTGCGACGATAAGCTCGCGTGGGACCACCCAAACCCCGCAGCGCCGGAGCCGTGACAGAAACAATGCTTGCTGCATGTTGCATGCCTGCTTACATGCTGCATACCTGCCTGCTTGCATGTTGCATGCAGTCGCCGAGTGCCAGATATGAGTAATCGCGGGAACTACGTCGCTGCTCTTTGGGATTTCATCCATCGGTATTTCGTCCATTCGTAGGTGAATAGTCCATTAATTAATTCAACCTTAACTTAATTAATTATAGTTAAATAAACCGTAGGTGAATCGTCCATTATGGATTTCATCCATTAGTTATCATAAAAATCTGTGAAATGACCTTTAGGTTTTTTAAACAGTAGGTCTTATGATCGTAGTCATTTCAATAATAGTCAGAATACTTTTAGATATTATAATACGTAACCATTTCATAAGATATTCGGAAGTTTAGAATTTTCATCTCCCGAACCGAGGTTACGAGGCGGGTAGTTTTTGCCCATACATTACGTATATCTCTATCCACAAACATACGATTCCAATCATTCTTTTTGTGTCTATCGTTTAATATTAGCCCCCATATATATAAAGTAACTTGGTTTTCATTATAATACACATATATATTTCTAAAATCGACTCTAAACAATAGTTTTAGTGTATTTTGAATAATTGTAATATCAAAAACTCAAGGAAACACATCCGCCAACACCCTATTTGCGGTTGTAAGACACATGATCTTTGAGTTCTTTGGTATAAAGCCTAATTTTCTACTACTAATTATAGTTTTTTAGTGATATCTAATTAGTTTTCTACTGTACCCTAGTCTGTTTATTTATTTACAAGTTAGTTCTTGTCGAGACGCATCCAACGACACCGCAAACACGTTGATCGCACCAGTAATTCATAAGATATTTGCAAGTTTAGAAT